>JBBGZY010000617.1:0-490000 GCA_037952925.1 Lithobates clamitans | reverse complement strand
GACCTTGCTCATCTTCTAGAACAAGGTCCTCTCAGTGAGGAACATGCCAAGCTCTTTATGTACCAGCTGCTTCGAGGCCTGAAGTACATCCACTCGGCCAATGTCCTACACAGGGACCTGAAACCAGCTAACATTTTCATCAGTACCGAGGACCTTGTACTAAAAATTGGAGACTTTGGTCTGGCGAGGATTGTGGATCAACACTACTCACACAAGGTAAGTCCAGATACATTGATATCATGTATACTTGTTTATTGACATGACCACTTTTCTAACAGTAAATCAGATTTTTCTCAGCATGACTCTAGTGGACTTTGCTGAGCACCCTTTTTAGTCCTTTTCTGTTTTAAAAGTGAATTAGACGCTACAACAGAATGGTGGTGCTTAAAACTATTGTTATAACATAGTTGTCCATATACGCTATACTATTGATCTCCAAACTGCAGACACACTCCTAAACCTTGTAGACAGCCATCCCAGAAGAGTTGAAGCTGTTATAGCAGCAAAGGGTGGGCCAACTCAATATTGGACACTACAGACTTATGCCCCGTACACACGGTCGGATTTTCCAATGGAAAATGTCTGATAGGACCTTGTTGTCGGAAATTCCGACCGTGTGTAGGCTCCGTCACACATTTTCCATCGGATTTTCCGACACACAAAGCTTGAGAGCAGGATATAAAATTTTCCGACAACAAAATCCGTTGTCGGAAATTCCGATCGTGTGTACACAAATCCGACGCACAAAGTGCCACGCATGCTCAGAATAAATAAAGAGTTGAAAGCTATTGGCCACTGCCCCGTTTATAGTCCCGACGTACGTGTTTTACGTCACCGCGTTCAGAATGATTGGATTTTCCGACAACTTTGTGTGACCGTGTGTATGCAAGACAAGTGT
Source organism: Lithobates clamitans (assembly GCA_037952925.1). Taxonomy (NCBI): domain Eukaryota; kingdom Metazoa; phylum Chordata; class Amphibia; order Anura; family Ranidae; genus Lithobates; species Lithobates clamitans. The sequence continues at coordinate 489,102 of JBBGZY010000617.1, read as the reverse complement.
GAGCCAACATCCGTCGGAAAAAATCCTAGGATTTTTTCGTCGGAATGTCCGAACAAAGTCCGACCGTGTGTACGGGGCAATTATAGCTGCAAAGGGTGGGCCAACTCAATATTGGACCCTACAGACTAAGACTGGGATGCCATTAAAGTTCATGTGCGTGTAAAGGAAGGTGTCCCAATACTTTTGACACTATAGTGTATGTGCAGTATGTCTGTGTTACTTAAAGTGTAAGTAAACCCTACTATCGTTTCTAGCCAGGGAAGCTGCCATCTTTGCCTCTGTTTAATCAACAACTGCCATGATGCTGCACATGTGATCAGTCATGACACCAGCCATTGGATGGTTTGACAGTTTGGTTGAGAGCACAACCAATGGGAGTGTTACATTTCCGGCACATGCCGGAAAAGTAACTGTTTTATGGATGGGTTTACTTCCGCTTTAATTATAAGCTGCCGCTCTGCTCATGCTTTTTCTAGGTCACAGACTTAATAAGCACAGGAGCCACAAAAAAGGTTATGGGTTCCATTAGAGCGTTGGGCTAAAATGAACCCGTATTTTGGACATGTAGTCCAAAGCAACAGGTTGACTTTAAAATTTCAGGCTGAAGCTAACTAGTCCTAAAAATGCTCCCTTCCCCCTCCTAACACTTATGCTGACTAACCTTTGTAAGAAAGATGTTTATATTTACCTAATTTCAGCCTGCTCCGGTCCGGTCACGTGATCTAGCTTTCCTGTGCAGCCAGCGCCAGCTGCAGGGGAGAGGAGGAAGCGCAGACAGTGGATGGGCCATAGGAAACCCATGGGTGATGTCACTGCTCCAGGAGTTCCCAGCCATTATTTTTGGAGAATAAGGATACTGCTCACTGTCACTTTAAGAGGAAATTTCCCGCATCTTCCATTCCAGCTATTATCATCATTATTCAGTCATTATCCTTCTTGGGTTCGGAGATTTGTAGATGTAGTGGATACATTCTGCATCTCACATGGAATGTTGTCAGCTAGCCAGGGTATAAATTCCATCGCTGTCTGAGCCGAACGCTAAGTTCCCCTTCATCTACAACACGACAGGTATTATCCTCACTATAAGGAATCTTCCTGTATACTTTTCTGCAGAAACTTGACTGAAAGTTGGAAAGTTTTAATTAAAAAAATTTAAGTTTTTAAATATTTTTTACTAATTCAAGTAATTAATAAAAGCTCTTAATTACTTGATTAAGAAATAACTTTCTTATAGTTGTACTTTTAAAAAACAAAAAAAACACAAAACTTTATTAATTATAAAGCCTCATGCACTCGGGATGTTTGGCCATCTCTCCTAGATGCCTTTCCTCCTGGCAGCAGCGTTCTGGCATTTTGGAGCTGTATGATCGTAGCCTGAGGCTCTCAATGGTGGGGTCAGTGCCATAATATAAATTAGACAGTTGCCTGGGGCTTTCCAGGTTGGGGGACACTTTCCCAGGCATCAACAGTCCTGGATTCCACAGGCATGGCCCATCGTGATCCACCTAAGTAGAATCATCACCGTGGAGCTTTTCCTCTCAAACACCACCTACATAGTGACATATTCAGAGTTTGAGAAGAAGGGCTTGTTTCACTAATACACTCAACTGCCCATTGCTGTCATCGGTGCAGTGAGGTCCTCCCTTTCAAGCTTTGGCTGTGTCACAGTAGGTGGCGCTTAAAAGCAAGGGGCAAACAGAAATGGGCAGCAAGACTTCAGCAGTATACAGCAGGCAATGCACCAGTTAGATATTTCCTTGGTCCCATCCATTTCTTGAACCAGCTGTGACTGGGCAAGCAAAGAACAATCTCCTAATACAAGGTTACACAATCGTAACCTAACTTGAACATCTAATGCCGTGTACACACGACCGGACTTTGCGTCGGACTCAACTCCGAAGGACTTTTCGACGGAGTTCTGACGAAACGGACTTGCCTACACACGATCACACCAAAGTCCGACTGATTCGAACGTGATGACGTGCGACCAGACTAGAATAAGGAAGTTCATAGCCAGTAGCCAATAGCTGCCCTTGCGTCGTTTTTGGTCCAACGGACTAGGATACAGACGAACTGATTTTTCGGTAGTATTCGAGTCCGTCGGAAAGATTTGAAACATGTTCTATTTCTAAAGTCCGTCATATTTTTCGACAGAAAAGGTCCGATGAAGCCCACACACGATCGAATTGTCCGACGGATTCGTTCCGTCGGACCTTTGCTGTCGAAAAGTCCAGTTGTGTGTACACGGTATTACTTTAAATTTAAAGGCTAACTTTTTGGTCCCCCCCCAAATTCTCACACCTTCCTGACTTTGTCGCACCAGTACATTGTGAAAGAAGAGCGCTATGAAGACACCCACTTAGGGGGTAGGACCATCTACACTCTGCACTCACAGTATAATCCTCAGTCTTCTGGATTAAGTGACGCTGAATGTTATTCAAACTAGAAGACTGAGGGCATCTTGTGGTGAAGATTAGGTACTGCAAGTCTTGGTTAAAGGTGAGAATTTCACCCAAAACTGCTTGTTTTTATATAACATATGGACTACATAAAAAAGAAGAAGCACATAATTGGGTTTTAACCCTCCTCAACATTAAATCAACCAGCTAGCTGTGTATAGTCACCTCTTGTGCCAAGCTATTCTGATTCTCCTAGATCATACCATGACTGCCCAGTGTTCATTCAGTAAACTAGGCATGTGCTAAAACCTGGTGATACTAATGCTGTGAACACACGGGCGGACTTTTCGTCATCAAAGGTCCGACGATCTTTCCGACGGAGTTACGACGGACTTTCGACAGAGTCTCTAATGAACGGACTTGCCTACACATGATCACACCAAAGTCCGATGGATTCGTGTGTAATGACGTACGACCGGACTAAAATAAGGAAGTTCATAGCCAGTAGCCAATAGTTGACCTAGCGTCACTTTTTGTCCGTCGGACTAGCATACAGACGAGCGGATTTCTTAATAGGAACTGCGTCCGGAATCTAAAGTCTGTCTGATTTTCGACAGAAAAAGTCCGCTGAAGGTCCGATGAAGCCCAAACACGATCTGATTGTCCGTCGGATTCGTTCCGTCGGACCAGTCCGGTCGAAAAGTTGAAAAGTCCGTCCATGTGTACACGGCATAAAAAAGATTAAAAACTAGCATTCTGAAAAATATATCCATCGTTAGTCTCCTAACCTTACACATCCAGGTCACCCGGTGCTAATGTATGGATTTAGGACAGACATTGGTGGATAAGATATATCTCTTCTGTACTCTGCAAGTGATTTCTCAGCTATTCCAATGTGCTGCTGCCACTATGAGTGCAGAGTTGTCTGCTCCGCTGGAGCGTTTTCATTTATTTTACAATACAGAGAATATAGCAGTAGAAGTAAGACCCCCTCCCTCCATCTACAGCGAGGGGGAATGAGGAACCATGGCAAGCAAGACACAGCTTGGAGCTTCGGCATCTCAGCAGGTATAAGTCAGCACTTGCCAATAACTAAAATTACAGGTTTTAAAATAAATACCATTATGTTTTTTTTTGCCAGTTTTAGCTTATCATATTTATAGGTTTATAAAATGAAGCTGTATATCATTTTAGTGCCTTTTATACTGCAATACAAATTGAATGTAGCAAGCATCCATGGCACTGAGTTTGCAAAGCATGCTGAGTTTTATAATTAGAAAGTCCAGCACTATAGAGAAAGGAGCTGTCTTTTGTCTTAAACGTTCACCTGTGTATGTATCCTGACCTCTCCTGTTTTATTGCAGAACTGTTTTCTGTATTGCAATGTCTTTATTTTTTTTATTATTATTTTTATTTAATATTTTGTTATCAAATGTATTTATTATAGGTATTTGTAGAGTGCTGGCAATTTACACAGCTCTTTACATTCACATCAGTCCCTGCCCTCAAGGAGCTAATAGCCTAAGGTCCCCCTGCTTTAGGTACATACACACACATGCAGGGGCCCATTTGGACAGGAGCCAATTGGCCTGCCAGCATGTCTTTGGAGTGTGAGAGCAAGCCAGAGTACCCGGAGGAAACTCGTGCAAGCACAGGGAACACATGCAAACTCCATGCAGGTAGTGCCCTGGTTGGGATTTGAACCAATGACCCAAGTGCTGCAAGCAGAGGTATAACGAGAACCTTTAGGGCCCTGGTGCAAGAAACTATGAAGGGCCCCATGACCCCCCCCCCCCTTCCATCCAAAGCCCAGGCTACCAGTTCTGGGAGTGCGTCCAAGGACATCCTCCCAGAACCCCACCTCAAGCATGCCCCTGGATGGTGGTAAAGGGCCAATCACAGTGGCCCGTTACCATGTGATCAGCTGATCCCATGTAAACAGACTTGCCAGTTATCAGCAGTCCTTTCCACGCGCTCTGTGTCTGTGTGAGGAAAGGAGAGCCATAACCGGCAAGCATGTCAGAACATTGCTTACACTGATAATCAGGGCACTGATCATTAATGCCCTGATTATTATTGCCCTCTTTCAGTGCTCATCAATGTCGCCTATCAGTGCCCATCAGTGCTGCCTATCAGTGCTCATCAATACTGCCTATTAGTGCCCATCAGTGCTGCCTATTACTGCTGCCTATCAGTGCCACCTATCATTGCCTCCTCAGCAGGACTCTGAGCTGACAGCGTCTCTCTCATACAGCCCAGAGCCTGCACTGACAGTTCCCCCCTCCCTCGCACAGATGGGAGAGGAGAGAGCCGATCTGCTCCCTCTCCTCTCGCCCCTCTCTTCTTTTGTGCACTGCGGGAAGTGTGAAGTCCAGCTGCTGAATGATCAAATTCAGCTGCTTAGCTTCTTACTTCCCACGGTGCACACAGGAGGAGAGGTGCAAGAGGAGAAAGAGCAGATCGGCTCTCTCCTCTCCCATCTGTGCCAGGGAGGGGGAACTGTTAGTGCAGGCTCTGGGCTGTATGAGAGAGATGCTCTTAGCTCAGAGCCTTGCAGACCGCATCCCCACTGGGGCCACCCGACAATGGTGGAACGCCAGGGCCCACTCACAAGTACGACTTTTGCGACCCCTGTAGTTCCGCCACTGGCTGCAAGGCAAAAGTGCTAACCACTAAGGCAGTAGTGCAAACATTAAAATGCCATATACCATGTAATTAAATATGAATTCCTATTTGTCACCTGGTCTGTTTTACCTGCCAAAATATGTGGGTGGAAACCATATTTTTCTCCACCGCAATTTAGCATTACTTACAGGTTTTGTCTAACCCCCAGCCTGTGACTGGACAGTGAAAGATGATTAATGAAGCAGCAGTCCAAGTAGGCCATCTCTCTTTCACTCTGCTCTCTCCCCCATCAGCTTGCTCCTTGCATTGTGGCACAGCTCCTTGCTGGTAATGCGGTTTGAGATGTTGGCTCGAAGTGCAGCCATTCTTAACCAGGGTTCTGTGGAACCCTATGGTTCCTCCAGAAGTGGCTAGGGGTTTATTGAGCTGTTTCTAAATGACCTCCCATGTGATGGATTCTGCATAGTTCCAGCTCCAACACCACTTGGTAGAAACAGAGGTATGATTGTGAAGGTGCTATTCTGACCACCACATGAGGGGAGCATTCTTCCCACTGACCACCAATAGACTAATCTTAGCAGAGATTCCCTGAGACCTGAAAGTATTCCAGGAGTTCCTTTGGGGTAAAAAGGTTGAGAAAGGCTGGCGTTGTGCATACATAAAAGGTGCTAGGGTCTCCAATTGTTATAGTGGAAGAAAACCCTAACTATAACTAAAAAATGTTTCCCCCCTCCACCTTCCTCCTACCTATCCTGCCTGTAGATCTTGTGTACTTACCTATTTTTAATCCACTCAGGTCTGGTCACTTGACCCTGCAGCTCCAGCTCTCTTGTGTCAGTGAGCGGCTGCTGTAGGGAAGAGGAGGGAGTGCCAACAATGGCTGGGCTGTGGGAGCCTATTATTGACGTGATTGAAGTTCTTTCCATTACCTGCATATACCTTTTTTTGGTAAAGATGAACTAACCCATTAAGGGATTTGTAATAAATATGTAACTTTATTGATGTTGGTTTTGAATGTGAGTCTGTGCCTTAAAAGTCCCATTTTCTACGTATTGGTTCCCACCCTAGTTTAGATACATTTTGAGTCTACAATCGATGCACTTTAAAAAAAAAGATTTTACGATTGGTCATTATACCTGCTAGAAAACTCAATCTAATTTTTTTTTATCCACTGTAATACAAACGTCTGTATTGATCTGTGCTGCAAGGATTACGCAGAGTTCCTATAGATCTACAGAGGAATAGTCGGAGTTTCCCATGCAGACTGCAGGTTACATAAAGCTAAGATTCTGCCGGGTGAATGTAATCCTTGTGTTCTTCCTCTCCCTGAGCTGCATTCACAATATACCTCCCTGAATATTTTATAAGCTTATAATGCAGAGCTGGCTGGCCACAGTAATCAGCCCCAGGCCTTGTGATAAGACACAGTTATGTAATAAAATGTAGGTTTTATCTAAGTATGATTAACCGGCTTTAGAATCTTGCTGATGCTTTGTGGGGTCATCCACCCCTCTCTCTCCGTATTTGTGCAATCCCATTTAGAGTGGAATCATTTTCTCCCTCTTTCTAAAAAAGAATGAGAATAGCCTTCGGATTTTCTGCAATGCTTTTTACGAGTTCAAGCGTTTTTAGGACGCGGAGGAACAGGGGCATCCATTGACCGTGACATGAGAGTAACTAAGATGCAGCTTTGCAGATGTTATGCTGCAGAAGAAACAATCAAATTTAAAGCTGAAGTTTAAGTATGGCAATTTTTACATAGGTGCATGGGTTCAGCTTGGACCTCTGTAACTACTGTATGTATGTGCTGGGAATCGCTGTAGCAGTCACAGCTACTACAGTGATCTCTTCTAGCTTCCAGGTCCCTCACCGAACAACCATCCTGCTGCCTAGTGAACGGAGGAAGGTAGCGCCATTGCTCCACTATGTCCAATCAGAGAATGCTTTGCATTTATTGAGAGAATGCAAAGTGTTGCCTGAATGGCGCATTTGCCAAGTGAACGAACCTCTGTATTCACAATGCAGCAGGGCAGCCTCTTGGTACAAATGCATAGAATGTGAAATAGTATGTGAAGTATGTGAAGTCGGCATATGTCGCTCACCTGGCACTGCCACATTTACAGAACAGCTTGTATTTTTTCATGAAAAAACAAAGCATTCTTTGATTGGATGAGATGGAGAGGACAGGCGGTAAAGTCACAATCTCTATCTTGTCCAATAAAAGTTTAGCAAATAAAATCCCTGGCTATTTTTTTTTGCTATCTTTGAAGGAAATTTTCCTTCACTTCCTGTCCCAGAAATACAACAGGAAGTTAGAGGCATCTTCCAAAGTGTGGGGAATTCCACTCTTAGACAGATACCCCCATTGGAAGGTTTCCCCTTATCTTGTGTTCTGAGGACAGTTTTACAATCTTGGATTAACCCTCACTGTCTTCCTTGGTGGCAATGGGCAACAGTACAGTGAAGAGTCAATGAGGTCACAGACTGAAATAAAACAATCACAGATGGCCTAACCCTTCTTCATTCTACCCAAAACCAAGAAAAAATGTTTTTACCTACAGATACATTAACAATATTCTTTATTTCTGATCCTGTGGCTTGCTACAAAGTTACAATGTTTCAGTGTGATTACTGGGAAAGAAGAGACCGAGGAAATGCTTCCTCCTGCCAGCAGCAGATTAATGATCTTAGCCCAGACAAAGTCACTGAACTCGATGCCACAATATGAATTACTTTAGAAGTCATGCAGACTTGTAAAGTTATTGAAAGCTTTAATTGGTGACAATCTTTCCATTCTTATACGGTAAAAAACTCAATGGCTCCAGTTTCCTCCCTTACATGTATAACACAATGGTCTACTTGAAAAGATGGGCGTAAGGTAAATTGGAGACTCTTGGCCACCAAGAATATTCAGGTGGACGTAGAGTAAATTGGAGATTGTGACCACCAAGAATATTCAGGTGGACATAAAGGAAATTGGAGACTCTTGGCCACCAAGAATATTTAGGTGGACATAAAGTAAATTGGAGATCTTGACCATCAAGAATATCCCAGTGGATGTAGAGGAAATTTGAGATGTTGGCCACCAAGGGTGCTTCAGTGGACATAGAGTAAATTGGACATCTTGACCACCAAGAATATTCAGGTGGACATACCGTAAATTGGAGATCTTGGAAACCAAGAACATTATATTGGACATAGAGTAAATTGGAGACTCTTGGCCACCAAAAATATTCAGGTGGGCAAAAAGTACATTTTGAGATTGTTACCACCAAGAATATTTAGGTGGACACAAACTGAATTGGAGATCTTGACCACCAAGAATATTCCAGTTGTTGGATGCTCGTTTTGCCCAGATGTTCTCACCTCCAAAAAGCTCATGTAATCATTCATGCTTCTTTAGGTGGTGCCAGTTATGCAGTTGTTGCTCTTTCAGAAAGTTTTCCCTCATTAAATGACTTTCTTCAGCTGATAATGCTTTGTAACATGTTCTCCTATAACAGTATATTATGCTTGAACCCAGCTTGTAAAAAGTCCTACCTGTGTTTATGTGAAGTGTGTGACTTGCATGCACTTATCTAATTTGCATCAGAAGAATTGTAACATTTTCTACTACCATTATCCTTGAACCCAGCTTGTAAAAGTTTCTAGCTGTGTTCATGGCAAGTTTGTTATGCCCCGTACACACGGTCGGATTTTCCGATAGAAAATGTCCGATCGGAGCGTGTTGTCGGAAATTCCGACCGTGTGTGGGCTCCATCGGACATTTTCCCTCAGATTTTCCGACACACAAAGTTGGAGAGCAGGAGATAAAATTTTCCGACAACAAAATCCGTTGTCGGAAATTCCGATCGTGTGTACACAAATCCGACGGACAAAGTGCCACGCATGCTCAGAATAAATAAAGAGATGAAAGCTATTGGCCACTGCCCCGTTTATAGTCCCGACGTACGTGTTTTATGTAACCGCGTTTAGAACGATCGGATTTTCTGACAACTTTGTGTGACCGTGTGTATGCAAGACAAGTTTGAGCCAACATCCGTCTGAAAAAATCCTAGGATTTTGTTGTCGGAATGTCCGAACAAAGTCCGACCGTGTGTACGCCCTATTACTTGTATTCACTTATGTCATTTGCATCAAGGTTAGAGGACAGAGATGACATGACACTTCACCTAGAGTACTAAAAGTTTTAAAGCTCGCCTAAGCAATGTTTTAACTGTCCCTGTCTGATATAAGAAAGGGTTTATGTGATCAAAGTTTTATGCAGCGTCTTACATACTGTACACTCACACCAGTCTGTGTCTGCAAGGAGGTTACAGTCTAAGGACCCTATTTTTTTATGAATCGAAATAAGGACAACATTTTCGTGATTCGGATGTATCCAAATTTCTGAATCACAATAGTAACAGATTTCAACAAATCCAAAATTATTACGAAACAAATTGTTTGAAAATTGTGATAGAAAATAAAGGGATAGGAAAGAATAGAGTAGAATAAAATAGAATAGAAAAGAATAGAATAGAGTAGAATAAAATAGAATAGAAAAGAATAGAGTAGAGTAGAATAAAATAAAATAAAATAGAAAAGAATAGAATAGAAAATAAAACAAAATAATGTAATAGACTAAAACTGAAAAGAATTGAAAATTTTTAATAGATTAGAATAAAACAGAACGAATATAGCTGTCTTCCGAAATTCGAATAGTGAATCGATTTGAAAATAACGAATATATGAAAGAATCTGAATATACTAAACAAATTTCGAAATGAATCATTCTAACATAACAAAAATGACAAAATGAAATTTACAAATAAATCTGAAAAGAAACTAAAACAAATGTTTCTGTCTCCCTGGTCCCTATCTCACATACACACACATAGTAGGGTTAATTTAGACAACAACCAATTAACACATGCCCTTTAACATCAAGGGGCTAATTAAAGGGGTTGTAATGGTTTTTCACTTTAATGCATTCTATGTATTAAGGTGAAAAAAGCTTCTGTGCTTCAGCTGCCCCCTAGACCCCCCTTTTTCTTACCTGAACCCGATTTTCTTCAGCGACGAGCACGAGCCCCACAGCTCCAGCCACTGTCTCTGGTCCTCATTGGATAGATTGATAGCAGCAGGAGCCATTGACTCCCTCTGCTGTCAATCAAATCCAGTGACACAGGAGACGGGGGCGGGGCCGAATCCTGCTTTCTGTGTCAATGGATGCAGCAGCGGGACTCGTTAGCGCGACTGCATGAGTGCCCCCATGAAAAGAGGCTCTCCGTGGGGGCACCTGATGAAAAGGAGGAACCAGAAGCGCAGCCGGGGCACCCCTGAAAAGGATGATTGGGGCTGCTCTGTGCAAAACCCTTGCACAGAGCAGGTAAGTACGACATGTTTGTTATTTAAGAAAAAACAAAAAACAAACCTTTACAATTACTTTAAAGTTGTTGTAAACCCTTACAGATCACTTTTTGCTACAGGTAAGCCTATAATAAGGCTTACCTGTAGCTACCCCGGATATCTCCTAAACATGCACAGTTTAGGAGATATCCCCTGTATCAGCATGTGCCAACGTCATCGGCAGGCAGTCTAAAACCTGGACACACGATTCAAAACCCGGACAGTCCTGGTGAATCCCGGACAGGTGGCAACCCTATCTCCCACACAACACAGTCCTGCTTGGCAAAGCGGGAGACCTGATTTTTCTTTACAGTGGTTACGAAGTGCTTACAGGTGTCCCTCCACCAGCCTGTGACTTGAAAGTAAGGGAGAAGCAGCAGACTAGTGAGCTTATCCCTCTCTACTTCTACCGGCGGCATGTACCTTGTTAGCACATGAGCACAGGTGACTGGCTCCTTGTGCTACTTTTTTTTCTCCCAATCTGAGCTCTGCTGTACAAGAGGTTGTAAGATGCTGATACCTTGTCACATCGATGTACTTACCCTGCTTGCATTTAATAAGTATTTCAGCAGGAGGGCCGTCATGACAGTCAAGCAGCTAGCATTTTCAGCATGAAATAACAGCTTTGGGTGGACTGACCCTTGAAAAAGATCATAGCTTCCCTTGAATTTTTGGAAAGCATAAAGACGTTCTGAAAATCAAGGCCGAACTGCTTGTTAGTGCTTCTAATAAAAACGTATAATGTGTGGAATCAGCCAGGCAGCAGAAATGAGAGCATAAAAATGTCCATGGCATAATACAAGGCGTCAGCTTGGCTTCACCCTCTCTGACTTTCAATACAGGCGCACATCTCGTGTTCTGTTCCCTTGGCTGCAGATATAGCGGTCTGAATGCCAACTTGGCTGGACAATGACTACGGAACAAATATCAGCGAATCAGCATTCGTTTTGTATTGTGGATCTCCGCTGGTCACTCGGTACACTCTTTGTCCTACATTCAGCCTTTATTACTCTTCACACTTGATTGATTAGGTCACCATTGGCTAGAGTGGGCCCCACAAACATAGTCTGTCGTAAACAGGGTATTCAGAATGAGCACAGCTGTTATTTCGGTTACCAGAATGAAATTTGCTGTGGATGGAATTCTCTAAATGATGCTTAGATGTGTCATCAAATCCTCTTAAAGGGATGCTGTACTGGGTTTTGGTCAAATATTTTTTTCTTTTTTAGATGGAAATACTGCTCAGCCAGGGTTTCTATGTGCATGTAAGGAATCTGTCTGGGGTTAAGGACCTCTCTAAGCATGGGATGTCCAAACATCACCTCTACTGTGCCATCAGTTAAAGTTGAATTCCAATATTGACTTTTTTTTTGCCATAGTTGCATTGTTCCCGCTTGGACCAATGTAAGTATATGCCATACCTGGCCGATCCCCATGGAAGCTGTAAATCACTGTAGTCCTTACCGCCACTACAATGATTGCTGTTAGCTTCAGAGTTCTGTGAGGAACAGCTGCTAGGTTGCTTAGTGAACAAAGAAGGTTGCTCACTTAGCATGGGTTCCATCAGGGAACATGCATTTTCTCAATGAACGTGGTTCTAAAGGCTGAAGGTTTTTTTGCCTTCATGCATTCTATGCTTTCTCTGGGGGCATTGCTCGAGGGGGAGGAGCCAGGAGCGCCGGCGGGGGATTGGAAAAGAAGGGGATCGGAGCTGCAATGTGCAAAACCACTGCACAAAGCAGGTACAGTAAGTATAACAAAAAAAAAAGAAAAAGGAAGCTTTAATACCACTTGAATGAAAAACATTCTCTAATTGGACGTAGTGGAGATTGTGACGTCACCACCCCACCTCTTCACTTTGTCCAATCAGAGAATGCATTGAATTCATTGAGAAAATGCTAAATGTTCTATGATTGGTGCCTGTGCTGGCCAAGTGTTCACAGCAGGACAACCACTCAGCATGGGAACCGAAAGCTAACGACAATTAGTGTAGTAGAGGTGCCTTCTACGGTGATTTCTAGCTCCCACGGGCATAATTGCATAATTTCATTGGTCCAAGTTGGAACAAAAAAACTATGCTAAAATAGCCATACCTGGAAATCAACTTCGTAAATTTTTCCATGAGGGTCAAATTGAAAGAATTTGAAAGAACAAGCCCCCCCCCCCCCCCGCCCCCCAACCCACACCTACTTATTCTCACTTTCACCCTGCTTCCCATCTACTCTGTATGGGTCTTCATGTGAGGGTGAAGAGGAGATCTCATCAACCCTGTGTAAGCTCTGACATGATACGATATGGAGCTTACTCATGGTTTGGACTCCCGACCTCAACCAAAAGCATAAAGATTATAGGAAAGACGAGAGCTTCCTATCAATTCAATACATGCAGTAGAAAGCTTACTAAACACGATAGAAATGTGGGTAGCCAATGTGTTTCAGGGGCTCAAAGCCCCCTCTCCTCAGTAGAGATGTAGAGAGGGGTTCAAGGGTGAACTGGACATAAAAAAGTGGAGTGACTAGGATATATTACATATCAGACGCCAGTGCAGTTAAATGAGAAGCATGGCAAATGTTTAAAAAGGTCAGTGGCGTTTTTTTTAACATTTTTTTAAAACTCATTATTATCCTCTGGTGTCTCCGTGGCGCATTTTTGTCTGTGTCTTCCTATCTATATTTGGCTCTCTCCTCACCTATAGCTTATTTGATCAGCTCTTCAAAAATGTCCAACCAAAAATCCTTCTAAAAACCTCTTCCATAACTGGAATCCTATGTATCCCAGGAATCCTGTGTTTGAACTTTGGCCATCTGGTCCTCTTCCTAAGGTTTTTAAGCCTCTCTCTTTCTTGCTCAGGAATATTAAGGCTCAGAACAGTATTGTTTATCCTATGAAATATGGGGGGCGGGTGAAAGTGGGGCCCCTAACATGACCAAAGGATTACACATCATATTCAGCTTATGTAATGCAACAGAAGATCATAAAGAATGTGGGAGACTGTAGACGTGCTACCGGGCATGACCAAAGAGTCACTGGACATTTGAACAATGGTTGGACACTGGGGACATGCTGTAGCAGATCAGGTCAGGTCAGACATTTTGGTCATTACATGAGACTGCTAGGGATCACTGCAATTTATACTTTTTTTACAAATCATTTCTCTAACATTAGTGCCTTCTACAGCTCAATTAAAAACGACTGTCGTCCCGTTCCCCCCCAAAAAAAGGAAAGAGAATGGAGAGCTTGGAAACATTAGGGACATTCTTTCATCTGCTTGAAGCTTGGTTCTGGCTGTGAAGGTTCTGTAGTAACACGAGGGTTTTAGATGTACACATAGGGTCCTATAGCAAAAACTTTCTCTAAACCGTAAAATGCCAAGATAATTGTAGCTACCGACTTTAGAGGCCAAATAGACATTGCATCATAAAAAATGATGTAAAAGTATATTGTTTATTTTACAAACTTGAAACGCACATAAAGCACCATGTCCAATACTTTAGGATAGGGGATTGCAAAGCTTTTCCATCCAACAATCCACATGTCAGCTCAACGCATTTCGTATGATCAAGCATCTTCAGGAGCACATGTGAATGATCAGTACAGTTTTTTTTAAAACAAAAGAGATATACAGTGGTTGATTTACTAAAACTGGAGAGTGAGAAATCTGGTGCAGATCTGCACAGAAACCAATCAGCTTTCAGGTTTTATTGTCAAAGGTTAATTGACCAAGCTGAAGTTAGAAGATATTTGGCTACTAGGCACAGCTGCACCATATTGCACCATATTTTGTACTCTCCAGTTTTAGTAAATCAACCCCAATGTGTGCTGGAACAAGACTGATGTGAATCATCATTTCCAGAAGGGGGCAACAGAAGAACTATGAAATAGCCGAAGGCCCCTAGCAAAATTGTTTTCTGGGGGATGTTGGAAGCACACGCTGGATTACTTTATACACATAACTGACTATCTGGGACTTTTTAGTGTCTATATTGGACTCTGTTGGGATATCTATATACTGGGGGGTTCCTCTTTTGGAGATTTGACTGCCACTGGGCTGGGCCATTTACTCATAGCGTCCCTTGTGTGAGGATTGGGTGGCCTTCGGCCATTTCATTGTTCTTCTGTTGCCTCTTTCTGGAAATGATGATTGTGGTACCAATATCTATATGCCCTCTAAAGTCTATCACTACAATTATCTTGGCATTTTAGGTACAATATTTAGGATGTGGGCATATAGGACACAGAACCTCTATGTTCTTTCTCTAAACCATATTATTAGAATGGGAACCAGTGTGGATTATGGAAGGAGTCTTCCTACATTGTCCTTAGGCCATAGGTCACATAATGAAGAACTATAAGGAAATTCTAGACTGTTCTCCTACTGTTAAGAACTCCAGACATGCAGTCCATCTTTGGACAGAGTGGTTAAGGTGATAGGACCCTTGTCAGTTATTTATTACCATTTCCATACCCATTGGGGAGAGTTTTCTTCACTGTAAGTGAGCAAAACCCCTTCAATATGAGCGCAGGTTGTAATCTAAGTGGGGGGTAGAGTGAGAACCTCTATCAGGTTTTCATTGCCAATTGTATTTTCTCAGAGGGAAATCTAATTTCCTATTTGATCTCCAGAACAAGAAGTGAGGTGACATTTCTCCAACAAGGACACACGCAATATAACCATCATAAGTTTTGGTTTGACTTTAAAGAGCATATGCTGATCTGGTAGAAGTAAGCACCTAAGATGGGAAAATACTGGCAACTGGTTGCTGGGGGGCCTGGAGGATGGACACTAACTACACATGGGTCCATGATATCTGTATCCTCACAGGAGAAATTTCACTTTCCATTTGGCCACCAGGACAAGAGGTAAAGCGAAAATTTCCAAAAGGGACACTAACACTAACATAATCAATATAAGTTTTGGCTTGACTTTAACATCATTCCTAATCAGGCCAGAATAAGCACCTAAGCAAGGAACATACTGACAACTGATTGCTGAAGGCCTGAAGGATGCAAATTAAATACCATGGGTCCATAAAATCTGTATTCTCATAGGGGAAATTTCATTTTCCATTTGGTCACCAAGACAAGAAGTAAGTTGAAATTTCTCCAACAGGGAGACGAAAGCCAATATATGATTTTAATATGATTTTATTTTCATGCGCGGATCGGACCAGAATTACCACCTAGGCATGGAAAATACTGATAACTGGTTGCTGGGAGCCTGAAGAATGCACACTAACTAGCATGGGTCCATGGGATCTGTATCCTCATAGGGAAAATCTCACTTTCCATTTGGCCACCAAGACTAGGAGTGAGGTGAAATTTCTCCAACAGGTACACGAATGCCAGCACAACCAATATGAGTTTTGACCTGACTTTAAAATCATTCCTGATCAGGCCAGAATAGGCAACAAGGCAGAGAATACACTGCCAACTGGTTTCTGGAGGCCTGAAGAATGCAATCTAACTCCCATTGGTTCATGGGATGTGTATTCTTACAAGGGAAATCGAATTTCCTATTTGGTCACCAGAACAAGACGTGAGGTAAATTCTTTCCAACAAGGACAAGAACATCAATATAACCATTGTAAGTTTTTGCCTGACTTGCACTGTTCAGGCCAGAATAGGCTCCTAGGGAACCACCGACAGTGGGTTGCTGGGGGCCTGAAGGATGCAAATTACCTGTCATGGGTCCACATGCATCCCTTGGGCTGAAGGCTGGGCACCAGGAATCTAAATATCTCCATCTTTGGAACAATATAGATAAAGGAAAGGTAAATGACGTCTCCAAGAATCATTCCAGTGGTTTCCTGTAAAAATGCGAACAAGATGACGTCGTTGATTAAGCCACACTGTCTAAAAATATAAACGCCTTCCTCACGTTCGAAAGAAGTATTTGTTTTCATTCAATTTCTGCCAGCAAATTACATTTACAGCGGGCACGGAAAACATTAGACTAATTTGATAACACTGTGCTGCTCTGCTGATCAGCCTGATTCAGCAGTGCTAATGATAACAGGCAAAGCAGTGAGTCAGTCTATTGGAGCTCTTCCCAGATAATGCGTTCCACTCACACTGTGTCAGAGAGACGGAGATTAAAACAATTGAAATATCTAATCTATTAGTGATGCTGTCACTACAGCAGGAATGTTAACTCTCTCTCCATTATGAGCTTTTTGGCAAGTTCTCTGCTTCACGTAGAGTGCGTTTTACAGTGCTGTGTAAATAATTGCCGCAGATTGGCTAATGATAGGGGTTCTTCAAAAAAGGATGAGAAGACCTGGACAAGAAGGCCTGGCTTGCAGTCTCCACTAATTCATCCCAAAGGTGTTCTATCGGGTTGAGGTCAGGCCAGTCAAGTTCCTGCACCCCAAACTCGCTCATCCATGTCTTTATGGACCTTGCTTTGTGCACTGGTCCAAATCATTTGGTGGAGGGGGGATTATGGTATGGTGTTGTTTTTTCAGGGCTTGGGCTTGGCCCCTTAGTTCCACTGAAGGGAACTCTTAAGGCGTCAGCATACCAAGACATTTTGGACAATTTCATGCTCCCAACTTTGTGGGAACACTTTGGGGATGGTCCCTTCCTGTTCCAACACACAGTGCACAAAGCAAGGTCCATAAAGACATGGATGAGCGAGTTTGGGGTGAAGGTCCTGACCTCAACCCGCTAGAATACCTTTGGGATAAATTAGAGGGGAGACTGTGAGCCAGGCCTACTCATCCACATCAGTGCTTGACCTCACAAATGTCCTTCTGGAAGAATGGTCAAACATTCCCATAGACACACTCCTAAACCTTGTGGACATCCTTCCCAGAAGAGTTGAAGCTGTTATAGCTGCAAAGGGTGGGCCAACCCAATATTGAACCCTACGGACTAAGACTGGGATGCCATTAAAGTTCATGTGCGTGTAAAGGCAGGTGTCCCAATACTTTTGGTAATATAGTTTATATTGGGGACAGTGGAAGAAGGGTAGGATCAAACAGCCTTTTTACATAATACAGAGGTTTAACCCCTTAGGTTCCACAGTGACTATAACAAGCATGCTTTACTCCATATACAGACTGATTTTACTGTTGTGGGTTTAAGAATACTTTACCTGCACACTTAGCCCTAGGCAAGGTACATTATGCAAAACTATTTGTTTACTTTTTTACATTTTAGAACGGGGCGCCTCGAGATTGTGTGGAATTTTTACCCCTTCCCGCCCAAGGACGTCATATAACGTCCTGGACTTTCAGTGGGAATATCTGAATGATGCCTGCAGATACAGGCATCATTCAGATATCCTTGTTTTCCGCCGGCGAATCTGTGCACCATAAGAATGATCAAAGCGACAGTTCCGCCGCTTGATCCCCCCCCTCCCGCCGCCATCTGGTGCTTCTCTGGGCTCTCCCGTGCCATCGAGGACCCGGAGAAAGAATGGCCCGCCGCCAGATGACGACCATAGAGATGACCGGTATCCATAGAGATGCCTTGCAATGTAAAAAAATTTTAAAAAAAAGCCATATCTGGCATTCTTCTTTTACCAAGGGTTCACACTAGTGTGATGCGGAAACCAGCACGATTCCAGCGCCGGTTCCCGCATCGCTCCTCTCCCGCAGGCAGTTCACACTGCTTTCTGTGAACTGCTGCGGGTGTCATTAACGACACCCCTAGTTTGGTTTACAGATCGCAGTGTGAACTCGCACAGGGATCGGATCGCATAGGTGAGAACACCCATGCGATCCGATTCTAGTGCTATTATAGTACGTGCAATTCTAGGAAAAATAAGTCCCTGCACTATTTTCTTTGCGAATCCAATGCGAGTTCTGCCATACAACTGTATGGCTGAACTCGCATTGCTCAGACACATGAGATCGGCACCTGCAGTGCGGGTGCGAATCACATGCGATCTCTGAGATCGCAGCAGTGTTTAAGAATGGTCGTCTGTCTATCCATTTACTTTACTCAAGGGCATTTTTATTATCGGGGTTCACGTATACTTTAACCGCTTGCCGACCGTATAACTTACATATATGGTGGCTCTGCTGTGCAGGATCCCGTACCTAGTACATGATCCTGCACTTTCAGGCCTGGGGCGCGTATGATTATACACAGCAGGAGCTGATCTGCGGGTACCGCGGACTCAATGTCTGCCGACACCCGCCGATCATTAGGCAGAGAGCCAGAATGACGATCTGCCTATCAGTAGGGAAGGCATTAATCCCGTGTTCCAGAAAAGGAAAGCCTTCCCCTAGTAAAAGCACCTTCCACACAGTACAAAAACACTGGCTAGGCACCTGATGTTAACCCCTTCCCAGCCAGTGTCATTAGTACAGTGACTGTGCATATTTTTTAGCACTGATTGCTGTATTAGCGTCCATAGCTCCCAACTGTCACTGATTTCGAGGGACTGTCCCTGATTTGAAGCAATATCCCTCTGTCCCTCATTTTGGTCTGATCTATATAGTTGTATATAAAATGCACTTTTTATCTATCAAAAAGTGTTTTCCAGTGCTAAACCTTTCATATAATTTCTAAATTGCTGCATTTGTAAATTCCAAAAGCCAATATAAAGGAATAGTAGTGGTAAAAAAAAGCACTTGTGGGTTCAACCAATCTTGTTTTTTTGTACAATTCTTCTTTAAGGGGGCGTGGCAAGGGGTGTGTCCTATGCCTGCATACTTTTGCTGATAGGTGTCCCTCATTCCCATCTCGAAAAGTTGGGAGGTGTGTTAGTGTCACTGGTCCCCAAAAAGTGTCAAAAGTGTCAGTTAGTGTCCGATTGTCCACTGCTATATCGCAGTCCCGCTATAAGGTGCTGATTGCCGCCATTACCAGTAAAAAAAAAAAAAAAAATTCCATAAATCTACCCCATCGTTTGTAGGCGCTATAACTTTTGCGCAAACCAATCAATATACGCTTATTGGGATTTTTTTTTAACCCAAAAAAATAGCAGAATACATATTGGCCTAAATTGATGAAATAATTAGATTTTAAAAAAAAAATATTGAATATGTTTTATAGCAGAAAGTAATATAGATTTTTTTTTTTTCAAAATTGGCGGTCTTTTTTTGTTTATAGCGCAAAAAAAAAAAATGAAGAGGCGATTAAATATCACCAAAAGAAAGCTCTATTTGTGGGGAACAAAAGTACAAACATTTTTATGGGTACAGCGTCGCACGACCGCACAATTTTCAGTTAAAAAAACGCAGTGCCGTATTGCAAAAAATGGCCTGGTCATGAAGGGGGGGGAAACCTTCTGGAGGTCAATTGGTTAAGACATTATCACACTTTTTCTGAGCTAAGCTATAAGCATGTTGACATACAGTATTTGTTATCACTGTGGACGACGTGATCATTCCTTCCTGTCACTGTTCAGATGTTTATCAAAAGAATGCAGATAGATTACTAACTGTCCACATACTAAATGATGTTTTCAGCAATCTATAATCTATATATATATGTATAGCTGAGACAGTTTAATGAACTACAATGGGCAAAGTTTGCCGATAGTGCAAGGTGTTATCTTTCTACTAGTAAGATATTAATTTAAATCTAGGTAACATCAGAAGACAGGGACTTGGAATGTTTAGTTCCTATATAATATATACAGGTAGAAAAGTAGGATAAAGCTAGTCATGGTATATAAGATCCATTGATCAGCCATAACGTTATGACTAGGGATGCACCGATACCATTTTTTTTTACAACGAGTACCGATACTTTTTAGTACTCGCCGATACCAATTACCGATACCAACCGCAACTGTTGTGTTTTCACTTCAGCTGTCAGCAATGGTACAAAGCATTGAAAGGTTATTTATAAATTAAATACATTGATTTTTTTTTTTATTTTGCGCTTTTTCAATGTATATATGTAAATATTTGTTAATATATATGTGTAAAAAAATTCACTAACAAAGCAAACAAAAAAAAAGTTTTAATTGTTTATCGTTTGTAAAAAAAAAAAAAAAAAAAGCAGGAAAATAATAATTACATGGAGGAGAATAGGGAGTTAATTAAGGCTGATTCGAGTACATTAAGGGTTAATAAGGGGTTAAACAGAGGAACATTTGTTCATCCCTTTGATCTGCAGATGAAGAAACAGAAAGATACAAAAAGAAACAATGTTTCTTTTTATTTTAGTGTTTCAGGCTGAGCAATGTTGTTAATAAACATTGCCAGGTGTTTTTTTTTTTTTTTTGACAGCTCCAATTACCGGACTTCTTTAACACTTCGGCTGTCAACAGAGCAGACCCGCTGACAGCTCAAAGAACCGAGCTTGAAAGTATCAGTTTCAGGTATCGGTGGATTTGCACGAGTACCGATACTTGTGCAAATACTTGGTATCGGCACTGATAGCAATACTGGTATCGGTGCAACCCTAATTATGACCATTGACTGGTAAAGTGAATAACATTGATTATCTCATTACAGTGGCATCTGAAAGTGGGTGGGATATATTAGGCAGCAAGAGAACATGTTGTTCCTGAAGTTGATGTGTTGAAAGCAGAAAAAATTGGCCAAGTGTAAGGATTTGAGCAACTTTGACAAAGGCCGATTTGTTACGGTTAGATGACGGGGGTCAGCAAAACACCAAAACTGCAGCTCTTGCGGCATGTTACAGGTCTGCAGTTGTCAGGGCCAAGCAAAAATGGTCCAAGGGAGAAAAACGGGTGAACCAGCTAAAGGGTCATGGGCGAACAAAGGCTCACTGATGCATGTGGGAGAGTGAAGGCCGGTCCAGTACTGTAGCTCAAATATCTGAACACACAGTGCAATGCAGACTGTTGTGTATGGGGTTGCGTAGCCGTAGACCAGTTAAGGTGCCCATGCTGACCCGTGTTCACAGCCAAATCCGCCTATAGCGGGCATTGGAACTGGGCCATGGAGCAATGGAACTGAGTGGCCTGGTCTGATGAATCGCATTCATTTTTCTTCTACATATGCATACCTCCCAACATTTTGAGATGGGAATAAGGGACACCTACTAGCAAACATATGTAGGCATAGGACACGCCCCCCTGCCACGCCCCTTAAAGGGGACATAACCACAAAAAAAAGGTTAATAAAATCCACAAGGGCTTTTTTTACCACTAATATTCCTTTATATTGGCTTTTAAAATTAACAATTGCAGCAATTTAGAATTTGCATGAAAGTTTTAGCGCTGGGAAATACTTTTTGAAAGATAAAAAGTGCACTTTGTATACAACTATATGGATCAGACAAAAATGAGGGATAAATGAGGAGGAATAAGGGACAGAGGGACATTGCTCCAAATCAGGGACAGTCCCTCGAAATCAGGGACAGTTGGGAGCTATGCATTATGTGGATGGCCGGATGTGTGTGTGTGTTGCTAACCTGAGGAAGAAATGGCAGCAGTATGCACTATGGAAAGAAGGCAAGCCGATGGAGACAGAGTGATGCTTTGTCTTTTGGAGTCCATATCTCAATGGGTCAGGGCTATTTTGGGGGTAAAAGGGGACTTACTCAATATTGGGTGGGTAGTCATACCTCATGTTATCGGTGTAATCTCTTAATGACATCCTCTAAGTGAGTAAGTAAAAGCACAAAATAGTATGGCGAAAAGAAGTATTTTATTGATAAAAAGACTACAAAGATTAAATATTATTAAAACTCTGATGGGGAAGGACATACATACAGTAAGAGCATAGGCGTGCGCACAGGGTGTGCCAGGTGTGCCTGGGCACACCCTAATCACCCCATGTGCATTAGCATTATCCAGGGACAGCACCAGGTGGGTGGTTGAGGGTGCCAGTGACAAGTGTAAATGCCCTCATTATATTAAAGGCTAGGTTCAACAGTAGGAACATGTTACACCTGTATTTAGGGCGTAACATAATATGCTCCCTATCAACTGTCTCCCACCACCAGAGCCTCCTTTCTGTGACAGCAGGTGGTGTTCATGTGTCTTTGAGATTTGGGGTACACACCCTAATGCAATAGGCTGCACACACCTATGCATAAGAGTAATCTGTATAGGGTTGCCACCTGTCCGGTTTTCACTTGGACAGTCCAGGTTTTGACACATGTCCAGGTTTCAGTCCTCCTGAAACCCAGACTCATTATTCAGACCAGACTGTGGCTCCCCAAGTAACCAAGATAGTCACACACAAATCTGTTGCCATCCGTAAATGCAATTTTTGGCCGCACTCACTGTTCCCCATGCAACGCAATACTACTCCCCTTTAAACACCCAAAGGTGTCCCAGGTCATTTACAATCCTGTAGTGTATACTACAAAAAAATGTGCATTTTCGAACCGCATCTGATTCGCATAACATGTAAACCAGACCGGCTTTCAATGGAGCCGGTTAACATATACGCGGGCCGGTTGCGCTGTGCATTAAAAACGGGTCCTGTGCCATTTTCAGTCCGGTTCAGGTGCAATTTAAGGGTCAAATTCACACCTGAACCTGAGCTAAATGGAAACTGCACAGAAACCGGCCCCGCAAATATTTGAACCCAGCCTAAGTGAGATCAGGGAGAAAGAAGCAGCTAGGTCTGTGTTTACTAACACACACAGATCTCTGTGCTGTGGTTGGCCACAGCCATCAGCAGGTTCGCAGCCAAAAATCATTGGCTTCAAGCCTGCTGACAAACTTGTGGTGTGTCCAATCACAGCACGAGCAGCAAGGGGCACAGGCGCGCGCGTAAATGAGTAAGTTTCCCTGCAACATATGGGTACGTCGTGGGGGAACAACAAAGCCACTGGCCACCAGTAACTGCTGGTCAGCAAGTGGTTAAATAAAAGTAATATATTTCTTTTAATACATTTTTTGTAGATGTATGATTTATCAATGTAGCGCCTAAAAAGTCCCAAAGAATAGACTTTTTTGGTTATATAACTGTAGCAAGGTCCCAGGCCCCCTTCAGTCTAATGAGAACCTCCAGGGCCAGAGATGGCTGACATCCTTCTGTATGCGGTGGGTTATATGGCATAGTAGGTGTAATGCAAGGTAGATTCATTGGGCGCCAGACACTTCTTGAATGCAAAAGAGATTTTATTTCTCTTAACAGAACTTTGGGAGAGAGGGTTAGGGCCAGGGCACCCTTAGATATTTGCAATGTTAATTGGCAGACTCCGAGACTTCATTAGGAGGACAGCCATGCAGGGAAAGGCATCCAGCAGGACGTCACATCTGCATGTCTTCATGAGTTCCATGTCTTGTCTTCATGAGTCTTTAAGAGTTCCTAACACAAAGTGTAACACTTCCTTCACTTCCACTACAATCACTCCTTGTAGTTTTTCAGCCCACTGAGCTCCCGGTCTCTCACTAGATGATTCACTGTCACTGAATCCCTTGAGCTCCTCCAATCTTCACTGTGGTATCTTCCTCAAGCGTCACCCCCCACTTCTCTGCTGGATCGTCCCTAGCTTGGCTCTCAAGATACTTCTCAAGCTTCACCCCACTGGCCTGCTCGGTCCCTGGCTTGACACACAAGGCTGCTCTACAAGCATCGCCTCCACTGGCTGGGTCCCTGGCTTGATTCCCACTGAAGTTTCCCGTCCCCGGTTGGTGAGAATGCTGCTCCGGTACTTGCTTCAGTTACTCACTGTGGTCCCTGGTAAGAAGGTGGATGGTCCCTTAGTGGCGACAGCTTCCCCTCTACCTCCGACCACAACAGGCTCTCCGGCCGGCAGAACCGTCACTTCTGGTTGGAACGCAAACTGCAATCCCAACCCTTCACTGCTCTCTTGCTTCTGGATAGGCCCTCAGACAGCCTAGTAGCCAGATGTGCCTGGGATAGGCCCCATCTCCGGCCTAGCAGCCCGGGCAGTACAACACACAGCCGTCCAGGTGGCACAGAGCCAGATCACCCAAATATATAGGCTCTCCCAGCAGGCCAAGGGATTTAAGAAAACCCCTGCCCATTGGCTGGGATACCCCATATGCCCATAATCTGACCTTGCAGTGCCCTTCTGATATCTAATGCCACCAAGTACCCGGCCACCTAGTGGCAGAAGAGAAAAGTGCAGCAAGTACAGACTTAGCGTGTAATCAATTGATCCCTAACAATAGACCAAGGTAGCTATACCTGGCAGGTAAATTTAGGAGCGACCCTGCCTAAACACCAGGGTGCTACATCACTTTGAGAGTAGTGATCACATGATTGTGATAAGTGGTGATAGATTCCCTGTCACTATTTTCTGACAGCAAATTAACAGAACCAGCACTGCCCGCTACTAGACATGTGCGATTCGGTTCGTAACGAACAGATTTTCCTACAAATTTATTAGTATTCATACATTTGGATCAATCCGAACATCCGAATAGCTGAAAGAACCAAAATGCGAAAATTACGAAATTACGAATAAGCAAAATAAAGAGCACGTGAAAATACGAACTTACGAACGGACAAAATTACGAAAATACGAAACTCTGAAAAAGTAAAAGAAAGAAGATGACATCAATAACGAATGATTTACATTTCGTATTTTCAATCCTTTGTTCATAATCTCGTATGTTTGTATTTTCATTTGTGTGTTCGTAATTTCGTTTCTTCGTCTGTTCGTAATTTCGTTTTTTCGTGTTCTCAAATCGTTCTTTTGAGTGGACGGTGTAAGTGTATCTTAATATGTATGTTCGCAATTTCGTGTTCTTGAATCGTTCTTTCGAAAGGACAGTGAGTGATGTATCTTACTATACTTAATATCTTTAGCCAATCAGCTTATCCCTTTTGTGTCTGAGTCACACTGTATTGCTGAATCTTTTTAGATTCATTTGAGGAGGAGACGGAGTCGGGTCTGGTGACTGAGGGAGTGGACTGGAGGAAGTACAGGAGGACTTATTAGAAAAGCAAGCATAGGATTATTATTCTTTATTTCCTACAAATGTATGAATCAAAAAAAGGGCAAATCTCACAAAAGTAACAATTACTAAATTACGAGTAGTGTACCGAATAAACGAAAATTATTATCTAACAAAATTACGAATTTCGAATCAAAGAAAATTAGCGGAATTACGAATCATTTTTTATCAACAAAAATAAAACTGTTATGAAAATACGAACGAGTCAGAATACAAAATCTTACAGAGTCTTACAAAATTACGAATTGTTACGAATCAACAGAAACGCAAAGAAACGAAACAAAATTTTTCGTTGCGCACATGTCTACCCGCTACTAGTTCTGAAATAGAATGAGGTTGAGTTACTAAAACTGGAGAGTGCAAAATCTGTTGCAGCTGTGCATGGCAGCCAATCAGCTTCTAACTTCAGCTTGTTCAGTTAAGCTTTGACAATAAATCCTGGAAGCTGATTGGTTTCTATGCAGAGCTGCACCAGATTTTGCACTCTTTAGCTCTAGTAATGAACCCCCAATGTGTATAAATATATCAACAACAGAGGCGTCGCTAGGGGGTGGCTATTGAGGCTATAGCGCCGAATCTGGGGCCCATAGCCCCGAGTCTCTAGGGCAGGGGTCGGCAACTGGCCCGCCACCGCTGAATGCGGGCACCCGCCCATGGACATTATCACAGGGCTGGATGGGGTGCAGGGGACAGTGGACACTACAGTGGGGGGTGCAGTGCTGGGCACAGGTGAGGCTGCATTCCTGGGCACAGGTGAGGCTGCATTCCTGGGCACAGGTGAGGCTGCATTCCTGGGCACAGGTGAGGCTGCATTCCTGGGCACAGGTGAGGCTGCATTCCTGGGTACAGGTGAGGCTGCATTCCTGGGCACAGATGAGCCCTGCATTCTTTATGTAGCCAACTCCTGAGCCCTGGGGCTCTCTGGGGACCCTGATGTAAGGAAGGGGCTCTCCGGGGACCCTGATGTAAGGGGACTCTGGGGACCCTGATGTAATTAGGAGGCTTTCTGGGGACCCTGATGTAAGGGGGGGCTCTCTGGGGACCCTGATGTAAGGGGGGGCTTTCTGGGGACCCTGATGTAATGAGGGGGCTCTCTGGGGACCCTGATGTAAGGGGGGGCTCTGGGGACCTTGATGTAAGTGGGGGGCCCTCTGGGGACACAGATGTAAAGGGGAACCCGCACTCAGATATGTAACTATATTATATACTGTGTGTATGTATGTGTGTGTGTGTGTGTATGTATGTATATATATGTATGTATATATATATATATATATATATATATACATATACATACACACAAATAAATTCTATACATGTGTATGCCCACCCAAGCGTATGACTTTCTTTACTTTGCTGCTATGGGCTCTAGCCCCGGATCTTTTCTAGACCTAGCAACGCCCCTGATCAACAACATTGGACATCGTGGTGAGGAACCTTTATTTACAGATAATGGGCAGGAAGGTGTTCAGTAGATTGTGTTCACATACAGTACATATAATTGTTTTTATTTTAATTTTTTTCAATTTAATATAGGAGATGTTTCTACAAAGGATCTCCTATCCCTCATCCTCTTCTTTCTTGTGGTGGGTTTGGAGCCATCGTAGTCCAGCCATCTGCATTCTCTGGATGTTAACATCTACATCCGATCCTGCCAGCTTCGGGTTGCAGTGACGTTGCTCCTGGTCTGTACCCCTTGTCAGTTTTACTAATTCATCTAATCCCCTGGGGGGGGGCAAAGAAGGCTTCGCTACTCTGCTGTGAACCTTAGCAGAACTCTCGTTACCTGCTGGTGCTCCACCAAATTAATGAAACTGACAAGTGGTGCAGAGCAGAAGTAATGTAATCAGACCCCTGAGTTTGGCTTGAGGTCATATAGGCGCTCACCAGCAGCATTTTTACATGGAAAGAATTATTATTACAGTAAAACCTTGGATTGTGAGCATAATTCATTCTGGAAACATGCTTGTAATCCAAAGCACTTGTATATCAAAGCAAAATTTCCCATAAGAAATAATGGAAACTCAAATGATTCATTCCACAGCCATTTATTCATAAATCCTTCAGTTTATAGTCCATATAAAAAGATTATAGCAATGTGATAGGTTGTGTAACCACAAAATGTCCTTCCACAAATGGAAGCCTCCACAGGGGGATTAGAAGCAAAATCCAGCAGGAGCTCCAGAGTATAAAAGAGAAGAGAGGCGCCTCTAAGTGTAGCAATATGGTTACATTTAATGAAAGTACAACATTTAGCAACTCAGTTGATGATTAGAAGAGGCACATCTAAGTATGCAGACATCCGGGGTAAATGTGTCCACATAGACCGTCATCCACATCGCCGGCTCTCACCGCTGTCATTCTGCAATCATGACCAGGAAGACTACCCTGCAGTACAGCGATTTAAAAGTGAGGCTTGAACCTCTCGTGGAGCGCAGCGTGGAAGGGATGATGTCGATGGCGCTGAGGAGGAACGGTCTATGTGGACAGCTTTACCCCGGATGCCTGCATACTTAGATGTGCCTCTTCTAATCATCAACCATGTGAGTTGCTAAATGTTTTACCTTCAATAAATGTAACCATATTGCTACACTTAGAGGCGCCTCTCTTCTCTTTTATACTCAGTTGTGACATGACGCTACTCTTATATCAAAACACCGCTTGTTTATCAAGTCAGGATCTCTAAAAAAATGCACTTGTCTTGCAAAACACTCTCAAACCAAGTAACTCTAAATCCAAGGTTTTACTGTATGTATGTATGCATATATATATATATATATATATATGGCCTTTTTTTCAGCGGGAACGCGGGGGAATGCAGTTCTGGCACCTCCAGCACTGAATGTATGTAATAGCATGGGGTGTGGGGTGTGCTGGAGGCTCTATTGATGTTGGCTGCTGGGGGATCTATTGTCACTGGTGGGGATCTGATTTTGTTTGAGGGTCTATTGTTGCTGATGGGGAATCTGTTGTTGCTGGGGGCGTCTTATGTTGCTGGAAGGGATCTACTGTTGAGGGAGAGGTCTGTTTTACTGGCTGCTGGAGGATCTATTGATGCTGGCTGCTGGGAGATCTGTTATTGCTGCTGGGGGGGAGGTGACTAATGTTACTTGGGTGGATATTTTGTTACTGGGCGTGATACTTTGTTGTGGGTGGTTCACTGTTGCTGCAGGGAATCTATTGTTGTTGGGGTGGAGTCCATTGTTGTGTGGGGAGTCCATTGCTGCTGGGGGGAGTCCATTGTTGTGTGGGGAGTCCATTGCTGCTGGGGGAGTCCATTGTTGCTGGGGGAGTCCATTGTTGTGTGGGGAGACCATTGTTGCTGGGGGAGTCCATTGTTGTGTGGGGAGACCATTGTTGCTGGGGGAGTCCATTGTTGTGTGGGGAGACCATTGTTGTGTGGGGAGTCCATTGCTGCTGGGGGAGTCCATTGTTGCTGGGGGAGTCCATTGTTGCTGGGGGAGTCCATTGTTGCTGGGGGAGACCATTGTTGTGTGGGGAGTCCATTGTTGCTGGGGGTGTCTATTGTTGTGTAGGGATCTATTGCTGGGATTCTATTTCTGGCTGCAGGGGATCTATTTTACTGCTTTTCTTTTTATCATTAACATGTTCCAGACAAATGATTTAGCACCACAAAATGATACTTGGTTCTGTATTCTCTAAAAGGGGCAGTACTGGTAGGTGGTTAGGGGGTGGAATCAAGGGACAGTGGTTAGAGGGCGGTAGGGGGCAGAGACAACGGGTGACTCAGACGGGGGAGTTCCTGTACCTATTCTCCGAGAAAAAAAGCCCTGTGTATATATATATATAATTTTTTTTTTTTTTTTTACTGATGGGGTTTGCTAACCCTGACATTGTGTATAACAGGTCCACATTCACATTTACATCAGGAATAGAGCTGTCTTGCCTAGAGAAGCATAGCGGAGAATGGCAGATGATTTACCAATGTATCTTGTATTGTTCCAGGGTTACCTCTCAGAAGGACTGGTGACTAAGTGGTATCGATCACCCCATCTTCTCCTCTCCCCAAATAACTATACCAAAGCCATTGACATGTGGGCCACCGGCTGTATACTGGCTGAGATGCTGACGGGACGGATGCTATTTGCAGGTCAGTAAATCTTGTATGTGCATCTGTGTGTCATTGTTCTCCATGTTGTCTCCGAAATTGCAGCACGTCAGCTTCACAATACAGCTTACAAACAGAGAGGTTAGCTCATCAGGAAAAACAGCGGCACTATGATGGGCAGTTATTTTATTATTTCAGGTATATATATATATATATATATATATATGTATATATATATATGTATATATGTATATATATATATATATATATATATATATATATGTATATATATATATATATATATATATATATATATATATATGTATATATATATATATATATATATATATATATATATATATATGTATATACACACACACACACACACACATATATATATATATATATATATATATATATATACACACACACACACACACACACACACACACACACACACACACACACACACACACACACACACATACATATATATATATATATGTATATATATATATATATATATATGTATATATACACTATCAATTTACGCAGCACTTTACATATACAGCGGGTCAGTGGCGGCTGGTGCTCAAAATTTCAGGGGGGGGGGCCCACAAACTAACATCCCCCCCCCCAGAGAGACGAATGGCGGGGATCACCCAAGCAGAGAGGGGGGGGGGGAGACACTAGACACTGAGAATGCTGCCTTACCTTACGGAGTAGGGGGAAGGAAGAGCTGGGGCCACTCCAGCGGGCACACAGTGGGACATTCTCCTCCTGGCCGCACAGGAACAGGAAGTCCTAGGACTCCCTGGCCCATAGGGGCTTCCTAGATAAATCGATAAATCATGTGCTGTGATATCCCCTTAATGATCTGCTGAACCTGCAGCGAAACTCTAAAAACAACATTATTAACTAAAGTGATGTGCCTATAAAATCAAATCCAAGGATGAAATAATAATATATAAGCGACTAATGTCTTCATACAGCTTACAACATCATATAGCGTGAATATACACACATTTCATTTAAATATTGATACAAAAGTGATCTATAAAGTGCTCAAGTGCATATAAGTCCGGGATACTCTGCCCACCCAGGATCAATTTTCAGTGTCCTTAATACGGAGATAATAAACGTGACTTGATAGGTGACTGTGAATATAGCGATCTGCAGCAGTGATTACACTCAGGTGCTCCCCACCCCAAGGTAATGGCCGCTCACCTCAGAGCGTGTGACCTCGCAATTAAGTTTGGTCAGTACACGCTTTTGAATCATCAAAACGGATTCCAGGTCAGGTTGCAAGGTCCAAACACTGCTCAAAGATATAGCCTCCTTACATAAAAATATCAAAAATAAACTTCCATAGTGTGATACCATTTTTAAAAGATTTTATTTACTGCAAACAAAGCCCTAATAAAGGGTACTCACATGGGTCTGGTGCGTTAGTGCACCGCTCTATAGCATGCCTTAAATAGCGCCAAGCCGTGGATGAGATCGTGTGCTCCTACTCCATAAGACAGACCAGCTGCCTCCTGCGCCTTCCAGTCCCCTCCCCTACGAGTGTCGATACAAGGGAAGTGACGTATCTTCATCCTCATGATGAAGATACATTTCCCTTGTATCGATACGCGTAGGGGAGGGGACTGGATGGCGCAGGAGACAGCTGGTCTGTCTTATGGAGTAGGAGCACACAATCTCATCCAACAGTCCTGCATTGTACAAGAGAAGGCTGAGGGGCCTCCCGCGTTCCAGAGTGTCAAGCAGTGGAGGAAAGGGCTTGTTGCTGAGGGAGTGAGAAGTTGGAATGAGGAATGAGAGACACTTGAGAGGAGATATGATAGCGGTATACAAATACCTCAATGGTGATCCCAGCATAGGAAGAAAACTTTTCAGTCTCAGGGAGTGCAAGAAGAAACGGGGCCACACAATGAGATTGAAGGAGAAGTGGTTTAACTTTAGGCTGCATAGGGGGGATTTTTCACTGTCAGGACGATGAGGATGTGGAACTCTCTTCCACAATCGGTGGTGTCAGTGGGGAGTATTGGTATTTTTTAAAGACTCTTGGACGTGCATCTTAGTGAAAACAACATACAGGGATGTGGGAAATAATTATCCACATTGACACAAACACGCACCTACACAGGTTGAACTGGATGGACTATTGTCTTTATTCAACCTTACCTACTATGAATCTATGAATTAGGTATGTATATTACTTTGTTCATCATGCCCATGGCAAAACAAGCAGTTAATGCTTGCAATGGTGAGGGTGACCTGGGGGTTTAGCTATAAAGCTTTTCTATACCATCCTAGTGAGTGGTCTTCTATATTATTATTATTATTTTCCTTTTCTGCATAAAAAAAAAAATTGAAGTGTATTGTAAACAAGTTCTCCAGAGAAAACCAATAATGTACATGCTGGTTCCATCAATAAACACAGCAGTGTCTCCTCTCTTTACAATAGGGGGTAGATTGTAAAACAGCTATACTTCCATACCCTGCCTGCTAGGATTCCAGGAAAGCCTCAGTACAATACAATACAGCTCAATAATCCGTTTCATCAAATCAGGGCCATAATGATGTTAGTTCTGAAGACTGAAGAGATTCCTGGTCACTGCAAATTAAAGGTGTACTCCAGTTATTCAAGAAACACAGTCTACCTGCAGATTGTGGTCATTTCCATTCTGATATTTATCTTGTACGGTTTTCTCTCTGCTCAGTAACTGGTAACCTTTTCTCCTTCCGCTCTCACACCTGTTCACCCCCGTTGGACCAGAGCCATTTTCAAATTTCTGCTATGAGCCTGTTTATTTGGCGATAATTTTGTCATTACTTAACCACTTGCTTACCGGGCACTTAAACCCCCCTCCTGCCCAGACCAATTTTCAGCTTTCAGCGCTGACGCACTTTGAATGACAATTGCGCGGTCATCCAACACTGTACCCAAATGACATTTTTATCATTTTTTTCCCCACAAATAGAGCTTTCTTTTGGTGGTATTTAATCACCTCTGGGATTTGTATTTTTTGCTAAACAAACATAAAAAATGGAAAATTAAAAACAAAAAACAAAAAACATGTTTAATAGTTTGTTATAAAATTTTGCAAACAGGTAATTTTTTTCCTTCATTGATATGTGCTGATGAGGCGGCACTGGTGAGCACTGATAGGCTGCACTGGTAGGCACTGATAGGCTGCACTGGTGGGCACTGATAAGCTGCACTGATAGGGACTGATAGGCACAGTTAAGGCGGCACTAATGGGGACAGATAAGGCGGCACCGATGGGGACAGATAAGGTGGTACTGATGGGCACAGATAAGGCGGCACTAATGGGCCCTGATGGGTGGCACTGATGGGTGGCACGGATGGGTGGCACTGATGGGCACTGATAGGTACCACTGATAGATGGTACTGATGGGCACTGATAGGTGGCACTGATGGGCACTGGTAGGTGACACTGATGGGCACTGATAGGTGGCATTGATGTGCACCACTGTTGTTGAGGCACTGATTGTGGGCACTAATAGGTGGCACTGTGAGCACTGAAAGGTGGCACTGTGGGCACTGATAGGTGGCGCTGGTGGGCACTGGTAGGTGGCACTGTTGCCTATTGCTAGGTGGCGCTGGCAGGGAGCACAGGTGGGCACTGAGAATCTGGCTGCAGCTTGCCGTGATCGGCTTTTTTTTTTTCTCCTCACGCTGTCAGCATGAGGAGAAAAAATAGCCGATTACCGGCTCTGTTGACATCACATGATCAGCTGTTATTGGCTGACAGCTGATCACGTGGTAAGGGTTCGGGATCGACCCCCTACTCCGATCTGTGATCCAGCGAGTCTCATAGACTCTCTGATCACAGAGCGTGCCGCACGTGCCCTGCAGGGGGTGCGCAGTCCGCTCGGGCACGGGAGGACGTAAATAGACTTCCTCACGGCAAAGCAGGTCCGCGCTGTAGCCATCATTCGGCTATTGCGCGGATCTGAAGTAGTTAAGATAATAACGTAATACACACACTATATTGCCAAAAGTATTGTGACGCCTGCCTTGACACACACAAACACTTTAATGGCATCCCAGTCTTATGCCCCGTACACACGGTCGGGCTTTGTTCGGACATTCCGACAACAAAATCCATGGATTTTTTCCGACGGATGTTGGCTCAAACTTGTCTTGCATACACACGGTCACACAAAGTTGTCGGAAAATCCGATCATTCTGAATGCGGTGACGTAAAACACGTACGTCGGGACTATAAACGGGGCAGTGTCCAATAGCTTTCATCTCTTTATTTATTCTGAGCATGCGTGGCACTTTGTCCGTCAGATTTGTGTACACACGATCGGAATTTCCGACAACGGATTTTGTTGTCGGAAAATTTTATAGCCTGCTCTCAAACTTTGTGCGTCGGAAAATCCGATGGAAAATGTGTGATGGAGCCTACACACGGTCGGAATTTCCGACAACAAGGTCCTATCACACATTTTCCGTCGGAAAATCGGACCGTGTGTACAGGGCATTAGTCCGTAGGATTCAATATTGAGTTGGCCCACCCTTTGCAGCAATAACAGCTTCAACTCTTCTGGGAAGGCTGTCCACAAGGTTTAGGAGTGTGTCTATGGGAATGTTTGACCATTCTTCCAGAAGCACATTTGTGAGGTCAGGCACTGATGTTGGATGAGAAGGCCTGGCTCGCAGTCTCCGCTCTAATTCATCCCAAATGTGTTCTATTAGGTTGGGGTCTAGACTCTGTGCAGACCAGTCAAGTTCCTCCACCCCAAACTCACTTATCCATGTCTTTATGGACCTTGCTTTGTGCACTAGTCCATATTATTTGGTGGAGGGGGGGGAATTAAGATGGGGGTTGTTCTTCAGGGGTTGTGCTTGGCACCTTAGTTCCAGTGAAGGGAACTTTTAAGGCGTCAGCATACCAAGACATTTTGGACAATTTTATGCTCCCAACTTTGTGGGAACAGTTTGGGGATGGCCCCTTCCTGTTCCAACATGACTGCCCACCAGTGCACAAAGCAAGGTCTATAAAGACATGGATGAGCGAGTTTGGGGTGAAGGAACTGGATTGGCCTGCACAGAGTCCTGACCTCAACTCGATAGAACACATTGGGATGAATTAGAGTGGAGACTAAGAGCCTGGCCCTTTTGTCCACATCAGTGCCTGACTTCACAAATGCGCTTCTGGAAAACTGGTCAAAAATTCCCATAGACACACTGCTAAACCTTGTGGACAGCCATCCAAGAAGACTTGAAGCTATTATAGCTGCAAAGGGTGGGCCAACTCAATATTAAACCCTACAGATTAAAGCTGTTGTATACCTGCACAAATTTTTTTTTTTGTCAACCTGTAAGGCAAAAGGCACGCATACTAGCTCATTATGAAATACTTACCTTAGAACGAGGCGTCGGCAGCTAATCCCGGTCCACGCCGAGGGAGCTGACATTTCCCCTCGGCGTGTCTTCCAGGTTCTCGGCTCCGGCGCTGTGAGTAGCCGGAGCCGCAATGTCGTCACTTCCGGGCATGCGTGCGGGAGACTTCTTTCCCGCAAAGTCCGGCAGCGTCTGCCGGACCTTCACAGCATGTCAGCGGCTGCATGCAAATTGAATATATCATAAATCGTACAAGTTTAGGAGATATTAATTTTACCTACAGGTAAGCCTTATTATAGGCTTACCTGTAGATAAAAATACAAAAAAAAAGGGTCTACAACCACTTTAAGACTGGGATGCCATTAAAGTTTGTGTGTGTGTAAAGGCAGGCGTCCCAATACAGTTTTTTTTAAGGACAAACAAGAATTTATTTTCTTGAATATTGTACTGCAACAATTGTTTTTTTCCCCAATCCTTAGACAATCAAACATAATAAAAGTAAACATAAAGCACTTTTTCTATTTTTTTTTTATCAGTGTTGTTTAAAAATAAATAGTGTTACTGCACATTAAAAAGTGTGCATTTTATTCTATAATTTGTCCTGTTTAAAACAACACTGAAATTATGATTTTGGTACAAAGCATTGCAAAGTTATTTACAAATAAAGTAAAGTAGTCCTTTTAAATTTTGCACTTTTTTTTTCAGTGTGATACGTGTAAATATATGTAAAAGGTGTAAAATATTAATAAACAAAGCAAACAAAAACAGAAAAAAAGTTAAGTATTAGTTAATAAAATAGAAAAAAAAACACAAATCACCAGGAAAATTATATTTGAAAGGGGAAGGAGAATAATGCCGCGTACACACGAGCGGACTTTACGGCAGACTTTGCCCGGCGGACTGGATTTCGTCAGACAATTCGATCGTGTGTGGGCTCCAGCGGACTTTGTTTTCTCAAAAGTTGGACGGACTTAGATTTGAAACATGTTTTAAATCAATCCGTCGAAATCGAGTCCGGTCGAAAAGTCCGCTCGTCTGCATGCTGGTTCGACGGACAAAAAACCGACGCTAGGGCAGCTATTGGCTACTGGCTATGAACTTCCTTGTTTTAGTCCGGTCGTACGTCATCACGTAAGAATTCGACGGACTTTGGTGGATTGTGTGTAGGCAAGTCCGTTCATTCAGAAAGTCCATCGTAAAATCCGTTGAAAAGTCCGCCGGGCAAAGTCTGCCGTAAAGTCCGACCGTGTGTACGTGGCATAAGGAGTTAATTAGGACTGATTAGCGTAAACTAAACGTTAATAAGGGGTTCAACGGAGGAATATTTCATTTACAAAAAAAACTTTTTTAACCTGTCAGGTTGCTTTAATTGACTTCAGGGGCAGAACAAAGTTCATCCCTTTGATCTGCAAATGAATAAACAGAAAGATACAAAATGAAACAATGTTTCTTTGTATCTTTCTGTATTTGTGGCTTAGCAATGTTGTTGATAAACATTGCCAAGCTGCTTTTTTTTTTTTTTTTCGACAGCTCCTGCTACTGGGACCTTCTCTGTGTACTCGGCAGTGCTGCTACGATTCATCAGAGCTGAATTGCCGTGTACTGTGACGGGGGATCCCGGAAGCAGGACAGAAGGATTGGACATACTAGAGACTCCCTATGTACAATGATGACCTTTTTTGGGTGTGTCTAGCACGCCCAGAGTCTGCAACTGGTTATTCTTGGTGTGGCGCCAAATCTGACCCAGTGATCAGGGTCAAGCATCCCAACACCCAGCACCGCCCACTGTAGTTCTCAGAGCAGAAAATTGTACAACACAGAATCATACTTATTTATTTCATGTATTCCTGGATTCTATTTACTATTTGGTCCCCTACTCTCTGTTATATTTGTAGCACTCTCCTAGCGTAGGATGCTAAGTAAATTTAGTGTCTGGCTCCTTCTGCAATGCAAGGGAGCAGTGATTGTTTGTCCTGGTCTGTTCAGGTTTCACAGGCTGGAAGTGTGATTGTTTCCCTCTGCCTCTCGAAGAAACTTCCAGAGCTTAGGGAGGGAGATTCACATGATCAGCCTGAATATTTATTTATCATGTTCCAGCTAATGTCTGGAGAGGAGTGCCCAGAAGGGGGCTGTAAAGGTGATAAATTGTCTGAAGCACTAGAGAGCAGGGCTCCTTCTCCCCAAGAGGTTTCCAGAGCTTGAGGGGCTGCTGCCCTTGGTAGCACATGGACTTTGTAGCTGTTCTGGAGGCCTCAGCAGTGTCTGGGCTAAAGGCCTGGATGGATATCCTGAGAAGCTGATTGCAGGACATCACCACAAGGATTCTGGTCTGAAGAAGGACTGTCTCACTCACTAGACAACAGTGTCTGGAGGAAACTGGAAGGTGGCAGCTGTCCTGGCAATATGTGAGTACAGACTCTAAATTGATCCCTGTGACTGTGCAGTGTTCTGGAAATCACATTGGCTACCAATAGTCTACCAATAGGCTACCAATAGTCATGCAGTCTGCAAGGTAACCAGATGCCAAAAAAACTTGCCTCCTGGTCCCCAGCTGTGAGGACTTGTGCTTCATTTCCACTGAGCGGATCGGTTTGAGTCGGTACAGTTTGGAAGGCCTAGAATGGTCTGGCCTATTCAGGTGAGCGTTTCCACTGCAAGTCGGACCGCCAGGGGCCATACGTGGGTTTAGAAAGAATGCCTAGCATGGCGTCACACATCCGCCAATCAGTGGAATGTATCGTAGCTCCGCCCTAACCAAACCGTACCATTTTCTATGGCCTCACATCTGAAGCAGGACCCAGAATGGTGCGGTTCGGTTGTATGGGCCGCTTTCATAATGGAAACACTCAAAATCGCGTACCGTACCTAACTGATCCGCTCAGTGGAAACGAGGCATTAGACTGCTTAATATTCATAATCACTTAGTTCCAAATGCAACATGTTCCACTTTTGTTGCCTGCACTGGAACATACTGCACTGGTGTGAACTAGGTCATACATGTTAAACACTGTCAATGTGTTTTTGATGCAGAATAAAAACACACTGGTGGTGGGCCAGCCCTTTAGGATCAATCACAGTATTGTCCCAATTGACATTTCTAGGAGTCACAAAGAGAGCTTTCTGAGGACTCATCCAAACTTTGCTTCGGGGCTATCAGGACCCATGAATCAGACCGAGACAGAAGTATAGTTAAATCACACTTGTTTAATAATAATAATAATATAAACAGAGTAAGCGTAGTCAAAGCAAGCCAGAGTTCAGTAACCGGATCAGGTAGTCAGCCAAGCAAATGTCAGAGAGCCAGAGATAAATGTAGTAGTACAGCAAGCAGGATCAGGAGCCAGAAGGAACGTCAGCTGAGCAAGTCTTCAACAGGAACACAGGAGAAAGTCTCTGTGATGTTGACAAAGGCGAAGGCAAAGATCAAGAGAGCTGGACAGCTTTAAGTAGACAGGACTGACGAGCAGAATCAACAACAGCTGGGTAACTGTGGAGAGAGATGAGAGCTGGCAATTAGCCGACAGCTGAGCGGCCAGCTCAGAGAAGGAAGGGCTGAGCCCAGCCCTGACAGGGGCCCTGTGAAATGTAGTTACGCCCCTTTGAAAAAGGGTAGCCACAGAGAATTTTTGCCCACTGCTGTGACAGAGGAGGCAGATGTCTTCAGAAGAATCTCTCAAAGCCTGTTAAACCTTGGGGAAGCCAGAGCATGTTGCTCCACAGAGAGGTAATGTATCAGTAGCTTAAGAAAAATTGGAGAATCCCCCAGGGGGTTTTTTAGCGGCAATTATGATGTATTCATACAAGAAATATAGTAAAAGTATAATAAAATCATTTATTGTGCAAACCACAACTTGCAAGTCATTCATCAAAATTCTTATACAAATACAAAACTCTGGTTACGGACATATCTCAGAATATTCCATCTGAGTTTAGTACAATTCATTTTACAATACATTTAAAACACAAAGTCAATTAATTAATGGACATCCACATGAATACCCCGACGCGTTTCGACCTGTGCTGTTTCGGTCTTCTTCAGGGGATTGTATTCTCGTGAAATATATCAAAGGTTTCAATATTACCACACCTTGTATCATATTAGAAACTGTATGTGTATATATAATGTTGTTATATTTACCACTCAAAGGATGAGTTTCGAACAAAAAGTCACATATCCAGAGGTTTCCAAAAAGGAAGTATGTATCAGTAGCTTTAGCAAGTAAGAACTACTGTTTGGAGGATCTGGACAAGGACCATGAGATAGGGATTTTACAGTTAGGGCCAGAAAGGCTAGGATTTATTTTTAGCTTTTGTTTCTTGGGTTCCTACGGCTGTAAATTCTGCTTATGTTGTATCCTATACTAGGTGCACAATAAAGCTGCCTGCAGCCAATTTGCAACCTGAACCACGGTATGGACTCTCGCCAGCTTCACGTAAAAGCTCCACCTGAGGTTGTCTTTCCCAAGAGATGGCAAAAGCAAGAATGCTATCATTACAAGTTATTTTTGTGACCTTCTAGTGATCTTCTTTAAATGTTAAGGCCATTGAGCTTAGCTAAATTGTATATAACGACAAAACATTTTGGTGTAGTTTTAGGGTAGGAAAGGGTTTACACCCCTTTCAAGTTATTGTTTGCTGACTGTGTCCCAGAAGATTTCATTTACTTCCTGTCCTTGAGACACAATAGGAAACCTCATCATCGTGAACACAATTCCCATTTTAGAGTTGTCAGAGGAACATGTGTTTCCATTAGAAGATTTCCCCTCACCTCTTGCTCAACTTAAACATTTTTTGATTGCCTTTGCAGCTTAAAGCAACATTAACGCTTACATTTTTAAAATTAAAATGATAAACATGCTATACTTGCCTGCTCCGTGCAATGGTTTTGCACAGAGCAGCCCTGATCCTCCTCTTCTGGGGTCCCCCACCCACATTCCAGGCTCCTCCCCTACACCCAGTGCTCCCATGAAAAACCTCTTTCTGCGGGGGCACCCATGCATGCTCGCTCCCGAGCCCCCCCCCGTCTATGTCTATCGACACGGAGTGGGTGGCTCGGCCCTGCCCCCGCTCTCTCGGGACAGCATGTAATTGACAGCAGCGGGAGCCAATGGCTCCCGCTGCTATCAATTTGCCCAATGAGGAGGGGGTGAGTGGTAAGAGCTGCTGCTCTCGTGCACAAGGCTGGATCGGATTGGATCAGGCTCAGGTCAGAAAAAGGGGAGCTGGGGGGGGGGGATCCTGCAGCACAGAAGGTTTTTCAATTTAATGCATAGAATGCATTAAAGGGGAAAAACCTTAAGACTTTGGAGCCACTTTAAGGGGGAGGAGTTGGGGGGGCTATGTGTTCAGCTGAGTGTTTTTACACTTTTCAGGTGTAAATGAGGCATTAGAGTGACTACATTGTCTTGAAGGGTCCCCTAAAGCCTTGGCATAGCCACCTTTACAATCATATTCCCACTTGGCGTTATAGCTTGATGTGACACACACAGACAGCCCAGGAAGCTAAGCCACACCTTTCACTGTTCTTCCAGGGATTGATTGGCAGAAGGGTTGAAAACAGCCATAGGCTAAGACACCAGCAGGAACTCTATGCTGGGAACGCAGGAGCTTTCATGGCGCTAAAGATCATGGGACATGTAGTCCCACTGCAGGTGGACATGTGAATTTTGTGTGAAGTCAGCAGTTTGTGAAGCCCAACTGGAAGTTTGGGGAAGCATCAATATGAAATAAGGAGCCAGTGGCTTTTATGAAAACTATTTGTAAATGATTGAGGACATATTGGTTTAAAGAAGAGCTCCAGCCCCCCCACCAAAAATGTAAAGTCAGCAGCTACAGATACTGTAGCTGCTGACTTTTAATATTAGGACATTTACCTGTCCAGGGATCCTGCAATGTCGGCACTCCAGATGATTTTTCAATCAGCTCTCAGGTGCTGCCTCCCCTATTTCTTATAAGGGAAACGGACAGTGAAGCCTTGCGGCTTCACATCTGGTTGCCTACTGCACATGCGCGAAGCGTGCTGCACTTTGTAAAGGCCCGGCGGCGGGGCAAGGAGGAGGGGGGCCAAACTTCCTGGGGACCTTGCCATGGCGAGGTCACCCGAAAGCGGGGACTGGTACCTGTCAAAAACAGGTACCCGCTCCCCCCCCCAAAAGGTGCCAAATGTGGCAACTTAGGCAGGAAGGAAGCAAACAAGTGGAGATTGCCCTTTTGGGTGGAGCTCCGCTTTCAGTTTGCGTAGTGAAAATAAAGCGGTTGATTTACCAAAACTAGAGAGTGCAAAATCTGGTGCAGTTGTGCATGGTAGCCAATCAAATTCTAACTTCAGCTTGTTCAATTAAAGCGGAACTTCACCCTTCCTGATGAGTTTCCTCCTCTTCATCCCTCCTCCTTCCACTGAACAGCTATAGGGTTTTTTTATTTTCTTCCTCCTCTTGTTTAACTTATTTATCAAAATCTATTTCTTCCCAACCTCTCTTCTGTCATTTGCCTAGGCAAATGATGACAGCAACCCCCTGGTGCTTCTTGGGACATATGACATGGATATCCCAGGAGGCGCTGGGAACATCCATTCACTAAATCAGGGGGGCGGACCTAGCGGTCATGTCATCAGAAGGAGTGCCTGTGCCTCCTGATGACATCCCAGAAGAAGATGGTGGCGCGGAACACGAGTGCTGGCTACAGAGAAAGGGGATCTCAATGGGACAACGCTGGATCCACTGGGGGGGCAAATATCCTTCTCAGGTAGTCAGGGGGAAAAAAAAAATTCGGGGGGGGGGGGGGGTAGGGTAAAGTTCTGCTTTAAGCTTTGACAAAAAACCTTGAAGCTGATCTGATCTGGTTTCTCTGTAGTGCTACACCAGATTTTGCACTCTCCAGTTTTAGTAAATCTACCCTAAATACTTTAATGTAAAAAAAAAGAGGAGGCTTTAATAGTACTTTAACAAGTTTAAAGGACAAATTGTCACTGGGACAGAAAGTGAGGGGAAATCCTAAAAAT
This sequence comes from Lithobates clamitans, assembly GCA_037952925.1. NCBI lineage: Eukaryota > Metazoa > Chordata > Amphibia > Anura > Ranidae > Lithobates > Lithobates clamitans. Next base: position 447,420 of record JBBGZY010000617.1, on the reverse strand, counting down.
TTTGAGCAAGTGGTCCGGGAAAATCCTGCAATTGGGACACTTGTTAATATGAAAACTCCCTAAGATGGGAATTCTCTTAAAGGAGAAGTACAACCAAAGCTTTTTTGGCTGTTCTTCTCCTCCTATGGATCACAACTAAAGCCCACCTTCAGCTGACGTCACAAAGCTGGTCCAGGCTCTGAAAAGATCCTGACTATATGGTCGGGATCCACTCAGGAGCCTGGACTGGCACCAGGTTTAGCCCCTCAGCGATTCGCAGAGAGCCTGAGCAGGCCCCTTCCGCCCCCCTCCACAGCCCAGCACTCCAGTGAGCACTGGAGGGGGCAGAGCAGAGAGCTGGAGACCGACTGTCTCGGCTCTCTGCTTAGAGCAAAGGGGAGAACTGAGCAATGAGCGGTGTTTGATCGCTTAATTCTCAGTCCTAGAACCAGCAGGGGACAGATGCAGCATCATTTTTTTTTGTTTTTTTTCAAAGCCCATACTTCTCTTTTAACTTTGGAGACATTTTTATTTCATTTCCTGTTGTGTTTCCAGAACAGGAAGTGAAGAAAAACTTCCGCAGTGGGGCACAGAATGAAACAACCTGATAGGGCTTTTACTCTTACTTTGAGAAGCCCATCAATCGTTGGCCTCAACAATTAACGTGCTCCCCATTGGAATAAATGGGGTGGCGAAGGCATATGTGCATACTTGCTGGGAGACTTTCAGTGAATAGCCTGTGCAGCACCCAGCAGCCCCACAGCAAAGATCTCTCTGGGTAATGGATAGGTAAATGGAGGAATTTCTTTTTTTATTTTTATTTTTTCAAACATATATTTAAAAAATGTAAAGCCTATATAAAGTGAATATGGTGCACATACAAATTTGGCCTGTTCTCAGCCTGATCTGTTCAAAATTTCCATGATATAAAAAATATTTCCAGTTTCTTTGATTCAGCTCTGGCAGGTTTATACAATTGTTATAGCTTTTTCTCTCTGGTATGCTGGATCATTAAATAAGCCTCAAACACTCGTTCTCCGCTTTCCTAATTGGCGTGCCGCGTGTAGTTTTCCACCGCAGGATAATTAACTCCCCCATGGCTCATTACTGGCTGAAAAGGGATAGCTTCAGCGCAGATGTAGATATTTCTTTTTTTTTTTTTTTGTTCCTCACAGTTCATTGATACAGCTAAGCAAAAAAGTTAACCTTCACATCTTATTTGATACACTAACTTCTGTCTGTGATGGCATAACTATACCCAACATAAGGGAAAGCTGGGAAAAAAATATCTTCTGCAATATAATCAACTTTCGGGAATCACAGTTGGAATGTAATTAAATTACCAAAAATGTTCTGCCTATAGAATGTTACTTTGTTGTTCTGTGTCACATTATATTTATCCTTTCTTTAAATTATTATATTAAAACGTTAACAATTGAGATTAGGTCCACTTTAGTATGGTGGTCGGTGTAAATATGTGCAAACGAAATCTCTTGGGTTTTAATGTGAACTGTTAGATGGGGTAATTTGGTTTGTTGCAGGCTGGCTGGTAAGTAAGCTGGGAATTTTTTTTGTTGCTTTAGACATGCGTTGCCTTTCCATGTGCTCCTTGCTGCAAAGGCCAGTTATAGGTTGAGGTGGTTGCCGTTTGTACTGTTGGTGAATTGGTGAGGGGATGCACTGGATACCTTTACTTTCCTTATGCTATTGCTGGGTGTCCAGTGCGTCCCTATACCTTCAAGGAGGGGTGGGCTCCCTCCAGGCTTACCTACCCTTAATCTAATAATTATATTATATACGTTCTCCAGCTTTGCAGACTGTCAAAATTTATAGAGTTAGGACTGCAGTATGCTGGGGTCCTGTGACGTGGTCTCTGCAGATTACGCATGTATTTGCAAATGTGTGCAAATGAAACCCTTTGGTTTTAACGTGAGCTGTTACACAGAACAATTCTGTTTATTGCAGGCTGGCTGGTAAGTGAACTGGGAATTTTTGTGTGTTGCCCTTCCATGTGCTCCTTGCTGCAAAGGCCAGTTAAAGGTTGGAGTGGTTGCCATTTGTTTGTACTATTGATGGTGGGTGTAGTCTTGTACGTTTCTTATCATGATTGCAACATGACTCATATTTGGCCCCAGTTAATGTAGAAACCCTCAGAGCACAAAAAAACAGCACAAAAACAAAAAATTCAGAGCAGAGGGGTGACAGTTTAGGGTTTAGCATACAGATTTGTATATTTGGGGGGTTGTTACAATGTATGGCCCCCCTATACTTGCAGACACTTGACTATTACACTTATATAAAATTGTTGGACATCCTAATCCAAAAGCATGCGCAATAATATGTATCCCCCCTTCGCAGGGCCGGCGCACCCACTAGGTGAACTAGGCAGCCGCCTAGGGTGCACTGCTGCCTATAGGGCTGCTGGTTTACCTACTAGCCTGGCCTGGGAATACAAGGGGCTGAAGAATGACACCCTACACAGGGCTGGGGCACTGACTGACTCTGCAGAAAAGGCAGCAGCCATGGAGGACATCCATCATGGCTGCTGCGGAGAAGGTGAGGAGGGTGACACCGAGCAGGCTCCTGGGAGTGAGGAGACAGCTGGGGAGGCGGGCACCATGTCTCAGGTCTCAGGATGGAGGAGAAGTTTATGCTGCGCCGGTGAGTCCACTCTGACAATCAGCGCCCTGTTGTAGGCACCCGCGCCCTAGGCAAGACTAACGCCAACCCTCCCCCCCCCCCGAGCCGGGCGGAAGGGGTGGTGTTAGTCTTGCCTACTAGTGCGTGAAAGTCGAGCACTGACCCTGCCCCTTCAAAACTATAACAGCCTCCACTCTTCTGAAAGGCTTCCACAAGACTTTGGAGTGATTGTGGGAATTTCTGTCCATTCAGCCAAAAAGCCATTTGTGAGGTCAGGGGATAATGCTGGACGAAAAGACCTGACTCACAATCAGTGTTCCAGTTCATCACAAAGGTGTTTGGTAGGGCTGAGGTCAGCGCTGTATGCAGACCTATTGATTTCCTATACACCAAACATATCAAACCATGTGTTTATGGATTTGACTTAATGTAAAGGGGAACAAGCTGGAACAGAAAACGGCCTTCTCCAAACTGTTATCACAAGTTTTGGAGATCACAATTGTCTAAAATATCTGACCTCAACTTTGAATGGGTGTACATACTTTTGGTCATATAATGTAACTATTTTCGAACAAACAGCAACCTCTCTTTATGTTTCTTTTTGAATGTAGGAAGCCATGAGCTGGAGCAGATGCAGCTGATCCTGGACACAATCCCCGTGGTCCATGAGGAAGACAAAGAAGAACTTCTTAAAGTTATGCCGTCATTTGTTAACACCACCTGGGTAGTGAAGAGACCTCTGAGAAAGCTTCTGCCAGAAATGAACCTGGAAGGTGAGGGCTCAGTTTGTGTTTTCTCCATACAATAGAAAAGCCAGTCTCTGCCTCTAAAGTTATGCATCAATCACAGATGCTCTAGAAACATTGAAGACCCATATTCCTAAAAGTTTTCCCATAATATGCTTAACATTTTCTTGAAACTTGACACTCACCTTCCCAGAGTCTAATTCTTTTGTAAGCTCCATGGCGTTAATTACCTTCTTCCCTCCCTGACATGACAAGGTTCAGGCCCGGTGATTGCTCGCTCAGGCCATAGCACTGCATCCTCTAAGGAAGTAGAGAAGGTTACATGCTCCCTCAGATAAACAGATGAATGGGATGGCAGAGGAGACTAGAGAAGGTAAGTATCACTGGTTGTGGGGTGCCATAGCAATGGGCAAGTTGGCATAGTCTCTTTAAATAGAAACAGTCGCCAGGGTTTTACATGACTGTATAGTATAGGAAGCATCTAAAGACTGTAAAAGTAACATCCACATTTCAAGTAGACAGTAGTGACTTAACTGTAGGTAATCAGGTCAGTGTTTTATAAACTTCTGTTTAGAGTTTAAATTATTGAAGGAGGCAACCAGTGGCATAACTAGAACCTTCAGGGGACTGGTGCAAGAAACCATGATGAGACCAAGATAAACTTATTTGGTTCAGATGGTGTTAAGCGTATGTGGTGGCAACCAGGTGAGGAGTACAAAGACAAGTGTGTCTTACCTACAGTCAAGCATGGTGGTGGGAGTGTCATGGTCTGGGGCTGCATGAGTGCTGCTGGCACTGGGGAGCTACAGTTCATTGAGGGAACCATGAATGCCATCATGTACTGTGACATACTGAAGCAGAGCATGATCCACTCCCTTCGGAGATTGGGCCGCAGGGCAGTATTCCACTATGATAACGACCCCAAACACACCTCCGAGACGACCACTGCCTTGTTAAAGAAGCTGAGGGTAAAGTTAATGGACTGGCCAGGCATGTCTCGAGACCTAAACCCTATTGAGCATCTGTGGGGCATCCTCAAATGGAAGGTGGAGGAGCGCAAGGTCTCTAACGTCCACCAGCTTCGTGATGTCGTCATGGAGGAGTGGAAGAGGACTCCAATGGCAACCTGTGAAGCTCTGGTGAACTCCATGCCCAAGAGGGTTAAGGCAGTGTTGGAAAATAATGATGGCCACACAAAATATTGACACTTTGGGCTCAATTTGGACATTTTCACTTAGGGGTGTACTCACTTTTGATGCCAGTGGTTTAGATATTAATGGCTGTGTGTTGAGTTATTTTGAGGGGACAGCAAATTTACACTGTTATACAAGCTGTACACTCACTACTTTACATTGTAGCAAAGTGTCATTTCTTCAGTGTTGTCACATGAAAAGATATATAATAAAATATTTACAAAAATGTGAGGGGTGTACTCACTTTTGTGAGATACTGTATATAGCGCCAACAGTTTGCACAGCTGTTTACAACATGAGGCCAGACAGTACAGTTACAATACAATTAATTACAGGAAATTTAAAGTAAGTGTATCGGTACCCCCGTAGGAGCTGCTGAGTGTTGTGGTCCATTTGTCACCCTGCTCAGCCCGGCATTCACCTCTCAGACACTCCGAGGCATAGAACAGTCCATGTACTTTGTTTTTGTTTGTTTTTATTGAGGGATATTGAACTTGGATGGGATAAGAGAAGTGCGGGATGCCCAGTAGAATTTGTAGAACTTGCTTGGGACAACTATACACTGCATATTATCGCTCCTCAGCTCCTCCAGCACTTCGCTTGCTAGAGCTTTCAGGCACAGCTAGCACAAAGTAGGTAGGCCTGACACTGACTCAGCCAGGCCTTAGCAACTGCCCTTTGCAGGCAGGATCCGCAGGCCCCTATAGTGTTGCAAAAGTAGAAACTTCCTGATACTAGCTGTCCTAACATGCGGCTACTGAGCCCAGTAACCCATCTTCATGCCCTGCCAGCCCTCCTGGCTGCAGCTGCCCTTCTCCACTGCCCATGACACCACAGTCCACTCCTCTGGTTCTGCACCCATCCCATACTGCATTATCCCAGTCCTCTCAGGCGTGCCTCCCCAGGTCTGTGCATGTCACTCACCAGCTCCCCTGGCTGCGACCAGTTGTTCCTCTCCCTGGAGACTTGCCAGGCAGTGCTCTCTCTTGCTGTCCTCTCTTGCTTCTCCTGTGCCTCCTGTCCTGGACACCTCCACATTTTCTGGGAGGGCCCTGTCCGCACCCGAGCCCAGGCTGAAGTTAACCCCCTCCCCCAGACTGGGGAGCTCCCTCAAGGGCCCCGACAGCCTAGCACCCCATCTCCAGCTCTTCCACCCGAACAACTCCTCCCCAGCTGGGCTGACCCTGGGTATTTTAGGGAGGCCTGTCCCATGCCGATCCAAGTTGGGGATTTATCAGGGCAGAACACCCCAGGTGGCTCCACCTCCCCTCCAGCCTCTATTTCTAGAAAACACTGGAACATTCTAGAAAGAAGTTAAAGATCCTAGTGATGCCACCTGTGAGTCACCCAGCACTATACTGAGCCACTCCCAGCCCAGATCAAAAATACACACCCAGGCTTGGCTACCAGCCAAGCCTGAAAAGGTGCCTACTCTAAACAAAAGCTCACTACCACACTAAAGAGTGCTACATAAGATTTAACAAAAGTAAAACAAAAGGTATCCAAACACCAGCAAACAGCAAACATAAAGATATAAGTGAACCAACAACCCAGTGACAAAATACCCAGCCAAACGACCGAATACAAACAGAATAACAGAAATCCTAACTATTGAATTAACTATATACAAATGAAGAACACCGGAAAGCAGGGTAAACCTGGAGGTGTAGGGAACATATAGGAAGGGGAGACCAAAACTGGGATAAGGAACAAGGGGGAGTAGAAACAAGGCAGCAGGGTTCAGGGTAAAGATACTAGGCAGAGAGCTCGATCAAAGAACAGGAACAAGATAACGGCTAGCAATATCTGGCAGCAACACAAAACACTGGAGCAAGGTGTATCAGCAGAACAGGGACTAAATACCCTCCCAGCAGCCAGCATCTGGAGTAGTCTGATTACTGGGATCTGCTGGCTGCTGGGAGACACTCGCTGGTGGGCACCGGAACTACAACCTTCCTCACTGAGAAGCACAGTGCCACCAGAAAATGATCTAGTCCTGTCAACAGAAGAGGGTTAGTCTAGTATTGAAGGTACTTTTGAACCCTTTGTTATGCCTGATCTTAATCAGAAGTCATAGCTTAATAATTCAGTTGTATAGTTTATAAAATGTCAAGACTTTGTTAAAATTTTGGAAGGTGTAATGGTTACAACTCCTGTCAGGTTTTTTCTTGCTGTCTTCGTCAGTTGAGGAAATGTCCCCCTACTTTCTGGCCTGGAGTCACAGCAGGAAATAAAAGGAAATCTCTTCAAATGAGAGAAAATCTTTTTTAAAGTGGAGTTCCACCCATTTTAAAGTCAGCAGCTACAAAAAGTGTAGCTGCTGACTTTTAATAAACAGTCACTGGCCTGTCCCGCGGTCCAGTGATGCGGGCGCACGAAGCCTCGCTTTTCTTCCCCTCCTTTCCGCAACGCCGGCATTCTAACTGTGGGCGCCCGGCTGCACACTGTGAATGGCCGGGCAATTTTCTGAGACCTGTGACGTGTCCCAGAAGATTGCAGCGCCACAACACCAGGGGAGGAAGTGGGAGCTGGGTGCCTGTAAAAACTGGGTACCCGCTTCAACCCCCCAAAAAAATGACATGCCAAATGTGGCATGTCAGGGGGTCACCAGCACTTAAAGCGGAAGTTCAATTTTTGGGTGGAACTCAGCTTTAGGACAGCTGTCACTGGAACAGGTGTATCCAAAACATAGGCTTTAGATATACTTTAAATACATTTATATTATGTTTGAAGCAGTTCCTTTTCTCTATATACATGTACAGAGTTATCATTGCTTTTAATCCCCAGCTATCGATTTTTTGGAGAAAATTCTGACCTTCAACCCAATGGACCGGCTAACAGCTGAGGCTGCTCTTCAGCATTCTTATATGGGTCCTTATTCCTGTCCAGAGGATGAGCCCATATCGCTGCATCCCTTCCGGATCGAGGATGAGATTGATGACATCTTACTGATGGAGGCCAGTCAGAGCCAGCTGTCTAACTGGGACAGGTAAGACCTGCACTATGGTAGACTAAGGCAGCCTTTTTCAACTAGGGTGCCTTCAGATTTCTTCAGGGATGCCTTGGCAGAATGCCTAAAAAGTGCCCAAAAATTGTACACAAGCCAGTGGGTGGATGAAGCCTTCCTTTTAGTTACACAAAGCCACAGGTTTTCATTGTTCACTATTACAACCTTGTAATCGCCAGCATCCTAACAATGGCAGCACAGCGGTGTAGTGGGTAGCACTCTTGACTAGCAGAAAAAGATTTGCTGGTTCGAATCCCAACCACGACACTACCTGCCTGGAGTTTGCATGTTCTCCCTGTGCCTGCGTGGATTTCCTCCGGGTACTCCGGTTTCCTCCCACACTCCAAAGACATGCTGGTAGGTTAATTTGCTTCTGTCCAAAATACCCCTAGTATATGAATGTGAGTTGGGGACCTTAGATTGTGTGCTCCTTGAGGGTAGGGACCTGATGTGAGTGTGCGGTGTATGTGTGGAGCACTGCATAAATTGATGGGCGCTACATGTGCCGCTGCTTTATGAATAGACGCCTATGTGTCTGCCGTTACATTAAAGCCTCATGTACACTGCTGCTGGTAAACGGATGTTTAGGAGCAGTTGGGTGTTTTTTTTCAGCTGCCCCTGATCTCTCCTCTGTTATCTTATCTGTCCATGTACACAGGGTCGTTTCTAGGCAGTTGAGTTTAGAGGCTTTTTTTGGAGCACAAAAAAATTGGGTTCAGAAGCTGAGTTTAGAGGAATTGCAAGCGCCAAATGCTTCTAAAAGCATTAACTCGCATTTAACGGCGTTTATTTTACAGGCTTATTTAAATTATTTTTTTAAACGCTTCTAAATGCAAACGCTGCAAAACGCCGCTAAACGCGGCATTTAAACGCGGCACAACTAAGTTACTATCTGTCAAGTTAAATCGTTCAGGAGAGGTTGTAAAAAGTCCCGTTACTAGTAAAGAATAAAAATATCCTACAGTTTGTAGACGCTATAACATTTGCGCAAAACAATCAATATACACTTATTGACCAAAAATATGTAGCAGAATACATATTGGCCTAAATTGATGAAGAAATTCGATTTTTTTTTTTTGATTTTTTTTTTATTGAATATGTATTAAAGCAGAAAGTAAAAAAATATAGTTTTTTTTTCCAAAATTGTCAGTCGTCCTATGTTTATAACGCAAAAAAAGGGGGGGGGATCTTCCAGAGGTGAAGGGGTTAAGATAATGGAGTCGGCCTTAGTAAAGAGCAAGCTAGCCTGGTCACATAGTGTGCTGAAATGTGACAGTTGGTACTGGAATTAGCATTTCCAATCAGTCCCTGTGAGACATCCTTCAAAGCACAGACTGACCAGGATGTGTGATCTGAAAGCTACTGCAGCACTTTGGAACACTGGATATATTCATTCGATCCTGGCCATATGGTCGCTTGTTTACTACAGGGCACTGGCATCCCATGTGCAATTAACCTGGGTATATCCAAGCATCTGTATGCAAGTAATAGATTTTTTTTTTCCCCTAAATCAACACTGCTGTGAAAAAAAAAAAAACACATCAAAAACAGGTCTCCTGCTACCTTATTTTACAATTTTACATCTCCAAGTGATGACATCATTGATACATGGACCAATTAACCATACCATTATGACCACTGACAGGTAAAGTGAATAACATTGATTATCTGGTTACATCTGTGGGATATATTAGGCAGTTAAAAGTTAAAAACAGTTTGTTTTTTTTTGCTAGAAAATTACTTAGAACCCCCAAACATTATACTTTTTTTTTTCTAACACCCTAGAGAATAAAATGGCGGTCGTTGCAATACTTTCTGTCACAGCGGTCTTACAAGCGCACTTTTTTTTGGAAAAAATACACTTTTTTAAATAAAAAAATAAGACAACAGTAAAGTTAGCCCAATTTTTTTTTTATATTGTGAAAGATAATGTTACGCCGAGTAAATTGATACCCAACGTTTTACGCTTCAAAATTGCGCCTACTTGTGGAATGGCGACAAACTTTTACCCTTAAAAATCTCCATAGGCGACGTTTAAAAAATTCTACAAGGTTTTGAGTTACAGAGGAGGTCTCGTGCTAGAATTATTGCTCTCGATCTAACAATCGTGGCGATACCTCACATGTGTGGTTTGACCAGCGTTTTCATATGCGGGCGCTACTCACGTATGTGTTCGCTTCTGCTCGCAAGCTCGGCAGGACGGGGCGCATTTAAAAAAAAAAAATTTTTCTTATTTATCTTACCTTTTAGTTTTTATCTTTACACTGTTCTTTTAAAAAAAATGTGTCACTTTTATTCCTATTACAAGGAATGTAATAGAAAAAAAGCATGACCGGACCTCTTAAATATGAGATCTGGGGTCAAAAAGACCTCAGATTTCATATTTACACTAAAATGCAATTTTAAAATAAAAAAATGGTATGGAGACGGGTGGGGGCCATCTTCCCCTCACTCATCCCCATACCCAGCATGAGAAAGGATCCGATCGCCTCCGCCGCTGCCGGCGGGACCGGTAAGCGGCGGAGGGTACCGGAGCGCGGTGGGAGGGGGGGCCCCTCTCCCCCCGCCGATAAAAGTGATCTTGCAGTGAATCTGCCGCAGAGACCGGATCGGAAAGCGGACCGCCGTCTGAAAAAGAGGATCCCGGGGTTATGGCAGCTAGCTGCTGCCATAACAACAATATTCCTCTTCAAACTTAGGACGTATATCGGCGTGCGGCGGTCCGTAAGTGGTTAACGTGTTGCCCCTGAAGGTGATGTATTGATGTGAAAGCAGAAAAAACAGGCAAGCATACGGATTTCAGCGACTTTGACAAGGGACAAATTGTAATGGCTAGATGGCTAGGCCAGAACAATTCCAAAACTGCAGCTCTTGTGGGATGTTCCCGATCTGCAATTGGTCAGGACTGACCAAATGTGGTCCAAGGAAGGAAAACCTGCAAACTGGTTATAGAGTCATGGGTAGCCAAGACTCATTGATGCACATGGTGAGCGAAGGCTGGCCAGTGTAGTCCGAGGGTCATGGGTAGCCAAGGCTCATAGGGTCATGGGTAGCCAAGACTCATTGATGCACATGGTGAGCGAAGGCTGGCCAGTGTAGTCCGAGGGTCATGGGTAGCCAAGACTCATAGGGTCATGGGTAGCCAAGGCTCATAGGGTCATGGGTAGCCAAGGCTCATTGATGCACATGGTGAGTGAAGGCTGGCCAGTGTAGTCTGATCCAATAGAAGAGTTATTGTTACTCAAATTGCTGAAAAAGTTAATACTGCTTCTGATAGGTGTCAGAGCACACAGTGCATCGCAGTTTGTTGTGTATGGGGCTGCGTAGCCATAGTCAGAGTGCCCATGTTGGCGCTAGTCCACAGCCAAAAGCTCCTCCAGCAGTGGCGGCCCATCCATTAGGGGCACCTGGGTGCCGCCTCCTCTATCTTCGCCACCCCCTATATGAATAATGCATCGCATGAATCTATCCATGGCTGCTGCGGCCACCCCCTATTCAGGCATCCGACCCCTTTCAGGACGCCGGGTACCTGAATTTACAGTGACGGGGGGTGGTGGTTTTTTTAAATCACCTGATTAGAGCCATAGGCTCTAATATTCTTCAAAATAGGGTGGCTCGTGGCGCAGAGCATTGCGCCATGAGCCCAGCCAAGTGTTAAAACAGCAAATGATAAGTCCCGTCAATCAGAAGCGGGTGTGAGACCCATTTTCTGATTGGCCGAAAAGAGAAGATTCCTGATTGGCCGCCAAGAAGGGGGGAGGAAACGGAAGCCGCTGCCGCTACCGTGGAGTGCAGGGGAACGGGAGTCCACCGCCGAGCATAGGAAGGGTGGGGTAAGTGCGACCGACCGTCCCAGCGACCGCGGGGGGAGGGGGGTTTGTCGGTGGCATACTGTTTGCCCCCCCCCCCCCCCAAAAAAAAATTCCAACGGCCACCACTGTCCACAGTGGGCACATGAGCATCAGAAGTAGATCATGGAGCAATGGAGGAAGGTGGCCTGGTCTGATGAACCCTGTGTTCTTTGAATGACCGGGTGCATGTGTGCTGCTTACTTGGGGAAGAGATTGCACCAGGATACACTATGGGAAGAAGGCAAGCTGGTAAAGGCAGTGATCTGCCACTGACGGCTTGGTGCCAGATACCACAGCATACCTTCAGAGGTCTAGTGGAATCCATGCCTCGATGGGTCAAGGCTGTTTTGGCGGCAAAAGGGGGACCTACTAAGTGGGTGGTCATAATGTTCTGGCTAATCGGTGTATATCCTAAATTAGCTAAAATATATACTTGACTTAGTGAATTGAGGTGACATTTTGGCCGCTGGAAATATGGAAATGTGAAATTTTTGAACTATAGATGCAAACTGCTGAAGACAAACAAAGCCAATATGACATAATCAGATTACTCTCTCTCAGTGTTGTCTTTTAGCTGGCTTATAAACAGGCAAGCACAACTCATGTTTATGGACATCTTGACTATGGAGTTAGCAAAATTTGAACTTCTCCCATTGGTTTCTGTGGTTGTGTCAGCAACCTGAACAAGCACAAGGGGACAAGCTAGATCCTTAAAGCTACATACACCATGATTTTACCATGCCTTACAATGGCACACATTTGAGATTTTACAGTTTTGAAAGTAACAATATATTCCAAAGATATCTTATTTTTGCCATTTTGTGTTTAGTAATCAATGTCCACTTTTAGGCCTCATGCACCCTGGACATTTGGCCATCTCTCCTGGACACCTTTCCTCCTGGCAGCAGCGTTTTGGCGGACAAAATGCTGCTTGTAAGCGTGTGTAACGCATTTAGGCTTGGACGTTAATTTGTTTAATTGCCCAGAATAATAATTCCTTTCACTAACCAGAATAAATTAACTCTCAAGCGCTAAATGCACCTAGCATTAATGTGTGATTTAAGACAAATGTACACGCATTTAGGCGTATTGAGCATTTTTTCTGTCAGATTGCTCCTGCTCCTGGACGTGTTGGCAGTGGGGGTCTTTTTTCTGCCTCTAAACGCCCATGCCTCTAAACGTCCATGCCCCTAAACGTTTCTGAACACCTATGTGTGCATGGACACATAGGCCAACATGCAGGGGTGTTTAGAGGTAGCAAAAAAAACACCAGAAAGCCCCTTTGGGATTGCCTGAATCAGACTTGCATAACCTAAGAAGGACTAACTTGTGTTGTCCCTTCTTCTGTACTTATATCAATTTTTGGACCTAAGTTCTATTTGCCTTTGGTAATGATACCCTTTTTTTTTCCTTAGAAACCAAGCGTTGTAATACTTTTTTGTTTGTTTTTTTACCTATGAATACATTTTTATCTTTTTTCAGATATCAAGTGAGCATGTCTTCTGACATGGATTGGAGACAGGGCCATAGCCACGCCATGAGTGATGTTCAGCGGGACCCACGTGCTGGATCAGGGTCACTAGTTGAAGAAGCTCAAGTTGATCCCCGCAAGTACTCCCAAAGTAGCTCTGAAAGATTCCTTGAACAATCACACTCCTCTATGGATCGGGTTTTTGAGGGGGATTGTGGAAGGTCATGTGAATATAAAGTAGGATCACCATCCTACCTCGATAAGTTACTATGGCGAGACAACAAGCCCCACCATTACTCTGAACCTAAACTCATCTTGGATCTTTCCAATTGGAAAAAGACTACTATACCACCCACGGGTGACATTGCATTGGGAGAAGAGCCATCCAATCTTTTTCTGGAGATAGCGCAATGGGTGAAGAGCACCCAGGCAGGACTAGAATGTCCACCAAGTCCTGTTTCGGAGATGCAGGAGGAACATCAACCTTGTCCTCCTCATCAGGAGGACCAGAGCACTATAAACAAGGATGCTGATCCCTCTTTTAATCTGGATGTTTTTATTACCAGGGCACTTAAATTATGTACTAGCCAGGAAGAAATACCTGAAAATAAACTCAATGGGGCTTGTATTTCTGAGCACCCAAAGGATATTGCACAGAAGGAAGTATTCCATAAAGACAGATGGTAGAGTGGTTGGATTTTAAAGGGTGTGTCTTTTTTCATAAATATATTTATGATAATACACTAACATTATAACAATGGAATATTTTACCGAGAACGTTTTTTAGGCCTTTGGTGTAGACTTTGATGTTTTTATCTAGAATACTGAGCAATGTACTAACACATTCTTGCCAACAGTTCTGGACTGCCCCAGATTCAGTTAGGGTGGCGCTGGGACTGAAAAGGGTGGGGTTTTGATGGTGTTTGGGTGTATCTAGGCAGAGTTTGGTCATTTGTGAACAGAACGTGAGCTAGTTGGTGTTTCACATGTTCTTGGATTGTTGGCAAGTATACTGTGATGCCTCGAATATCTCACACAACTTTCGAGATTAAGGGTTGGTGGAAAAAAAAAATGTGTATTGATATACAGCTAATGTAATCTCATTACATTGCAAAATCCTAAATGCCTTTAATTTAAAGGCTTGTTCTACTGACTGCTCAATATTTGATGCTTTACAATTTTTGAGTGAAGAAAAGTAGAAAAATACATACCATAAGAGATCATATGCATTTATACAACAGTGTACATATTAGAAGTATTATTATAATTTTATTTTATTCCTTAAAGACACCTGTAATTAAGTAAGTGCAATGATGTGAAGGAGGAAGGCAGGGATGGTGGATGCCATACTCGATGCTTCATGAGATGAAAAAGTATACACTATATGGTCAAAGGTTTGTGTATGCTTGCACTTCCTACCTGTATGAACTTGTTGGACATCCCATTCCCAAACCATAGGCATTATTATGGAGTTGACTCCCTCTGCAGCTATAGTAGCCTCCACTCCTACTTGCAGAAGGCTTTCAACAACATTTTGGAGTGTATCTGTGAGAATTTGTGTCCATTTAGTCAAAAGAGCATTTGCGAGTTCAGGTACTAATGTTGCACAAGAAGACCTGGCTCACAATCAGTGTTCCAGTTCATCTCAAAGGTGTTCAATAGGGTTGAGGTCAAGGCTCAAAGCATTCAACTCAAGTTCCTCCACACCAAAGTCATCAAACCATGTCTTTATGGAGATGGCTTTGTGCATAGGGGCACACACGTGCTGGCACAAGGATGGAGGGTCAGAATTGTGATGATCACAAATGTCTTTGTATGAAGTAGCATTAACAATGTCCTTCATTGATAACACCTGAACTCAATAATTTAGAGCAGTGGTCATCAACCCTGTCCTCGGGGCCCACTAACAGGCCAGGTTTGCAAGATAACTAAAATACATCACAGGTGATATCATTTGCTGCTCAGTGATTGCAGTATTCTAGTCTGCATCTCCCCAAGGTAATACATAAAACCTGGCCTGTTAGTGGGCCCTGAGGACAGGGTTGATGACCACTGATTTAGAGGGATGTCCACATGCTTTTGGCAATATAGTGTAGTTTGGAAATTTCTTGTTTAGTGACTACTCCACACCTCTGTGCTTTCATACTATATGTATGTTAGCCAGGCGGGGCTAAGAGCCAACATTGGGTTAGTGTGCTCTGCTACAAATCACCCTTTAGCTATTTGTTGCTAAGCCATAGCGGTAAATGCTGAGCGATTGCGGCTGGCTGAGCTGCAAATCACTGTGAAATTAGTTTTTTTTTTTTATTATTATTTAAAAGGGGATCACTGCAAATTATACTTACCATTTAATTTTTTCTGGCAGCTACCCTCCCGCCATATTTTACCACCTTGAAATAGCCAATAGCCGGTGCTGCATCACTGCCCTTTGACACAGCGACAGCAACTAAAGGGCAGATGCATGTGAATAAGCACAACTTTTAACACGAGAGCTGTCATTTTATCAGCCATGTTTTTCAGTTTTCAATGAACAAGTAAAGGTAACATTAGAGGGCACCAGTCATAGAAAAAACATTATTTCTTTTTATTTTGCTGTTGATTTTATTACTCTTTTGTGCGCCAGTGTGGAGGTATTTTCCACATTTTAGCTATTATGCTACAACATCACTTCAAGTGAGAACTAACCTTGTTTCGTAAAAAAGTAAGGAGTAGATGGATCATAGTACCAACCTAAATCATCCAAGATTGAGGCAAAAAGAAGGGCAATGTCCACTGTCTACCTTCCACTTCCTTATCATTTTGATTTCTGTCATAAGACAGGTGCACCTTGATGCTTTAAAGAGTAATGTTGGCCATATACAGAAGATTATGATTGTTCAATAGCAAGCGATGGTAACCAAATATCGAACGTTCTGGTTGATAAATAGCCAACAATGCAACTGATCATAGGCTGCATTGGGCAAAGAGTGCTATATGCATCCAATGTGAAGATTTACATCACAGAAGAGCTCTTACATTAAAATATTCTAGATTAAAGTCCAAATGAAGATTCCTATTTATATTTAGATATCCTGAATGTCTAGCAAAAAGGTACAAAGTAAATGTTTTATAGTTGGTATATTTTCAATTTCTGCATTAAGTTCACCTAAAGCAATAGGAAATTACAATTGGACTCTGAAGTTTTTCAACCAAGATACTAGGCAAAATACAGCCCCACCTTGTTAGAACAGAAAATATTCATATAACATGCCTTACATCCCTAGTCAAATAAAAGAACTATTGTTTTTATTTTAATTAATTGTATAATCTAATTTAATTTATTCATTGTATAATCTACATAGCCCCCAGCTATCTCTCTGTTGGTTGTACAGTCCTGATTGTATGAACAGTTGAATAGACCAAATACAGACATAATTTGGACTATGCTAGTGCAAGGCTGAACCTAAAGCAAGCCTGTAACTAAATACCCCAAGCACCTTGCCCTCACCACTACCTAAAAGTCATAAATACATTTCCTAAAATATTTGCCTTCGCTACTCCAGGATCTGAAATTTGTAGGCATTTGGTCAAAAGATCTCTGCAGAACGTACAGAACAGAGCTCTGATCTGTTTGAAAGCGATCATGTGACGACATCTCTAGCGGTTTCTGCAGCAAAGGTAAAGTATTTTAGACACAAAAACTAACATAAGAGCTATATAGTAGCCGGCTCGCTAATAGAAGTCAGTCCCAAAAATTTAAAGGGCAAATTTTTGATGTACTCTTCCAATCAGATAATCCTTCGAATGTCAGGAGATGAACACCCTTTGCTGCCCTCTTCAGATAGTGGAGATCCTTCAAAACACACGAAAAGCGGGCACACCAGCCTCATGCTTTGCCAAAAAACATTTTATTGCCTGAAAATTAACAAAAATACTCGCAACCGTAAGTATAGACAGGCACGTAACTATTCCAACAAGAACTATTCCGTGTGATACGCAAGTGATGATGTTCAAGTGTAGGGAGCATGCCGTATGCATTTCTAGAGCTTGTCAGTTTGTATTGCTGTCTGTGTCCGTTAGCGATATTCATGCTCTCTATTTGTCCTATATAAAAGTATTTACAATATAGATTAGTAAATAGTAGCGCTGACTAAATAAACACTATAAATCAATAAACCCAGTGACAGGTGACGGTTATAAAAAACTCAATAATTAATGAACAAAAATAAAAAATATCTAGTAGAGTCTGTGATTAAACAGTCCATACATGAGACCATGAGGTCTCAAATGAAAGAGGAAATTATCCTGATGTGAGATCTTCAAAGCTTTCTCCACACCACGTGCAGTCAGTGTTTCCACTCCCGTTTGGTTATGCACTCACCAAAAACGATGCCTTGCACTCATGCTCGACAATCTTAAAGGGTTAAACATCCTACGATATCCAGATGTGACACCCGATATCATGGACTCATCAGGCTGCTTCTCCTTGTAGCACGCATAGTGGTACTCCACCCCCAGATTGTCCATACTCCTTCACCTCCTGCTCATTCTTGAAGGACTTGTTCTTGAAGGACAACCCTTTAAGGGTTGATGCTGTTTTGCCAAGCATGAGAGTGCAAGGCATTGTTATTTGGTGAGTGCATAACCAAAGGGGAGTGGAAACTCTAAATGCACGTGGCGTGGTGAAAGCTTTGAAGATCTCACATCAGGATAATTTCATCTTTCGTTTGAGTCCTCATGATCTCATGTATGGACTGTTTAATCACGGACTCTACTAGATAAAAAAAAAAATTGTATTTTTATTCACCAATTCATGCGTTTTTTTATCACTATCACCTGTCACTGGGCTTATTGATTTATAGTGTTTATTTAATCAGTGCTACTATTTACTTTAATCAATATTGTAAATACTTTTATATATTATTTCATTTAAAGTAGCATCTTTTGCACATTGAGGGTACTCCTGGCGCAGTGGTGGTACCTAAAGAGTGGGCACATGGATCTTTTGGACCAGTTGTCTTTCTCTATTTGTCCTGTTTACCATTATCATTGAAAGTAAATGAAAATCCCACATTTTGGATTGTCCCCAGAAAAGTAATAGTGGGGAAGTCTTCCAATGGGGACACTAGTTTTGGTGACCTGGGGATCCCCAAGGAATTCCCCTAATTTGCAGGGATTTCCTCTCACTTCCTGTTTGGCTATGGGACAGGAAGTAAAGGTAAGTCTCCCCAATGGGACAATGATTGCAAAAACAAACCTTACATGGGGTTGTAAACCTGCCTTGCTCTAACCAAAGTTTTGCCAATAGTTCTACTTCAACAGAGGAACAAGAAGCCTGTGTATGTGCCTCTGTTAGCTCTGAGGAAGAAGGTACTGCTTTTTTTTCATTTTGGATAGAGTAAGGCAGGGTTACAATCCCAGTAAGGTTTATTTTTGCAATTTTTATCATATTGGGGAGACTTACCTTCACTTCCTGTCCCATAGCCATACTGGAAGTGAGAGGAAATCCCTGAAAATTTAAGAAAATCTGGGGACAACCCAAAATGTGGGATTTTCTTTTTCTTTCACTTTCAATCGATAATGGTAAACAGGTCAAAAAGAGAGAAAACTGACAAGCATACTAATCCCTCTCCACTCTATCCAAAACAAAAAGAAAAGTATTGCCTTTGGTTATACTTGAGCTCTGAGGAAGAGGGTACTGCCCTAGAAAACCATAAGCCACGCTCCATACTCTTGGACATCACTTGCGTATCACATGGGATAGTTGTTGTTGGAATAGTGGCATGCCTGTCTACACTTATGGTGGCGAGTGTATTTGATCATTTTCAATCAATAAAGTGGTTTTTGGTAAATGATGAGGCTGGTGTGCCCTCTCTTTGTGTATTTTGCTAATATAGTTGCTTTTTATGACACTTAGGGAATGGGGTGTACAGGGTAGCTTGAGGTTTTGAATTCATGATACATCTGTATTGAGTCCTCAAATTTTTTAATATGACAAAGAGATGTAAATTATATTCATTTTCGCTATATGGCCACAACTTGGGGACATCTGACCATCACACTTATATGAGCTTGTATATATACAGTATGTATATCCCATTTCGAAAACTATAGGCGTTAATATGGATTCCCCACCCTTGCTAAAAAAAAAGTTATTGTGAGGTCAAGTACTGATGCTGGTTGAGAGGACCTGGTTCACAATCAGCGTTCCAATTCATCCCTAAAGTGTTCAGTAGGGTTGAGGTCAGAGCTGTATGCAGGCTCCTTAGGTTCCTCCACACCAAGCTCATCAAAACATGTCTTTATGGACCTGGCTTTGTACACAGGGGTTCAGTTATGCTACAACAGAAAAGAACCTTTACCAAACTGTTGCCACAAGGTTGGAAGCACACAAGTAATGCTTCAGCATTAACAATGTCCTTCACTAAATGAAGAGTAATTTAGAGGGGTGTCCTGTCCATATACTTTTGGCCACATGGTAGGTGTGATGGTCAGATTTCCACATACTTTTATATAGTGCCTAACATATGCTGTAAGAATTCTTCATATTGACTCAGTAGACGAGCCTCAGATGGTGTGGCCACCAAATGCTCTTTGCACTGTATCCTGCATATCATTGTGGATCGTTTTTACACACTAGCAGCTGATTAAAGTGTATAAAGGTTACAATGAGCAAATATAGTTCATAAATTCACAGCACCTTCATATTTATGTATATAGAAAAAAAAATACATTTTCATTTGCAATTTAAAGTATTATCCACTTTAAGGAAATATTTTCCATTCCATTTTTTTTACTTACACCTTTAGAAGAATAATCTGAAATATACTATAGAGTCGATGACACTGAAAGAAAAAAGTGGAATTCTGTGAAATATACTGTAAAAATAGCAACTGACATATAATAATAATTATCACAGATTGAATACTTCTTCAGAGTAACAGCACTAAATTTGTACTAAATTTTCATATGATTTTAATTATTTTAAATGTTTTAAATATCAACAGGGTAAAGTGGTAATTATTACAAAAATAGATTTTTTTTGTTTTTTTATTTGTATAATTATTTAAAAGTTTTATTTAATATATGAATGAGATATGGATATATTTACAGTAGTTTATCTAATTATTATTATTATTCAAATTAATTTATAATTTGTGTATTGCAAAAACATTAGATGATATTTTATTTCTTGCTCACACCATTCATAATTACCATTTCATTAAACAGAAATACACATATTTGTAAATATCGTGCTGCTTTTTACACAAGTTTCGCTACCGTTTTGCTGACTTCTAAGAAAATGTTTTAAATAGCAAAATGTTTTAAACAGTGACCTTTTATCAAGTCACTATATTTTTATGGTAGTATAACAAATATAATTGCTTACCAAATTGACACTTAACACAATTAGTTTTAAACCCCAAAAAAACTAAATTGCTAAATTTGACAGTGGTAAAATATTTTGTTCAGCACAGAAATTATACACAGTGCATCATAACCTTTTGATAGGCAAGATATGATTATTGCTTTGTGATTATTGCCTTTTTTTGTTTTTTTAACTCAAATGTAAGCATTTTTATTAATAGAATACAAGCTGGATGCAGGAAAATTACAAAACAAAAAAAGGTTCCCAAGTAAACTTACCAGATAGTCCACACCAAAAAATAAAACCTAAATTGTTTAGATTAAATTGGTACTTCTGAAAATGGTGGTCTCTGGCTGTAGAATAACAAAGCTCCCACACAAAGATATATAATTAAAAATGAATTAATAAAATGACAACAGTTACAGTAACCCAGTCTTCCTTAAAGGTGCAGAGACACGTCAAAAGCCCAAACCCGTTCAATGGAAACTGAAGTCCTTCAGTGTATGTCTGCACCAAATTCAACAATAAAAGTAAAAATGGCAAGCACGCAGATCAATTTAATACCTAGCAAAACACCTGGGCATTCACAGAACAGTATAATACACCAAAATTCTCCAGTAAAGATGCAGAAATCTGCTTAATTTTTTTTTTTTTTTTTTTTGTGAAAAAATATTTAAAGTGTATCTAAAGCCAACTTTTGGATAAAGTAGGTTAGAACTTCTGTTTGGTCTTTTCTTGATGTCTGCGCATTTTCACACTCTTCCCGGGGTCGATATACTAAAAGCAAATAGGCTGTACACTTTGCAAGAAAATTTTCCCCTAGCTTATTGAATGAGGTGAAGCTCTGCTGACCTTCATCGTCTAATCAAATGCAGGCAAAAATGCTGTTTCTTTATTTTTATTTTTTTAATGTGATTAGGTATTCTTTGCCAATTCAATTTTCACCGTATTCACTAAGCAATGGGAAAATTCCCTTACAAGGGGATTGTGCCTGGGGTCGAAAGTAAGTAGGGTAAAATCTGTGCACTGCCAAAAGATTTGTTTGTTTTCATTTAGATCGTTTTTTTTGTTTTTCTCGAAAATTCAAAATGCGAAAATCCAAATTTCCAGATTTTTGAATTTATGATTTTTGAATAAGAAAGAAAATCAGAAAATTCAAAAGAACGAAAATTCAAAATAATAACTAACTAATTAATAATAATTAACTATTAAATTATAGGTATTGGAATTTCCTTTCAAATTTAGCTGAAAGTGAACATAACGAATACAAAAACATAATACATAACATAATGCATAACGAATATGAATTATTAGAAATAACGAATGCTGCATCTAAACAAATGGAATGGAACAAAGTAATAATACAGTATATAATAATAATTAAAAGTTTGTATTCTTCTTCTTCTTATTATTATTATTGTTATTTATTATTATTAATGTGTTACGTTCCATTCATTTAGATACGGCATTCTTTATTTTGGATAATTCGTAACTTCAGATAAATTTGTATTCGTTATGTTCACTAACAGCCAAATTTGAAAGGTAATTCCAATACCTATAATTTAACAGTTAGTAATAGTTAAGCTATTATTAGTTGTTATTTCAGATTTTTGAGTTTTCGGATTTTCATTCTTATTTTCGGATTTCCGAAATTTCAGGATTTTCGGAAGTTCAGAGATTTCCGAATTAACGAATTCGTCGTAATTCGTTAAAAAACTATTTTGGAACTAAACCAATTGCACGTGTCTTGTAAAATCCCAAATTTTGAGTTGTCACCAAAACTGGAGGAGAGGGGAAATCTTCCGATAGGGACTCCTGTTCCAGTGACAAATCTGTAGGAGGAATTTTGCTCACATTGGAGAGATTTCCTCTACTTCCTGTTGTATCGATGAGACAAGAAATGAAGTGAGATCTCCCCAATTGACCACAGAAAGTGAATATAGATATAATACAGTGTTTCTCAAACTTTTTTCTCTTATGCGGCGCACCAAAAAGATTTTAAAAAATTTCACGGCTCACCTAAAAAGATTTAAGAATTTTTGTGGTGAAGAACTTATTTATTTTTACATTTATGTTTAATTTTACCATTAGTGTAAAGGATGTGCCTGCTGTTCGAGAGCAAATCAGATTGAATCAAGTTGTAATCTTCTTTGTACTTTTGCTTGTTTCCTTGCTTTTCATTTAACTGTTTCTCTTTCGGAGTTCCAGACTTGATTAACCACTTAAGGACCGAGCCTCTTTCTGAGATGTGTTGTTTACAAGTTAAAAACAGATTTTTTTTGCTAGAAAATTACTTAGAACCCCCAAACATTATACTTTTTTTTTCTAACACCCTAGAGAACAAAATGGCGGTCGTTGCAATACTTTCTGTCACACCGTATTTGCGCAGCGGTCTTACAAGCGCACTTTTTTTGGGAAAAAATACACTTTTTTGAAATAAAAAATAAGACAGCAGTAAAGTAAGCCCAATTTTTTTTATATTGTGAAAGATAATGTTACACCGAGTGAATTAATACCCAACATGTCACGTTTCAAAATTGTACCCGCTCGTGGAATGGCGACAAAATTTTACCCTTAAAAATCTCCATAGACGACGTTTTAAAAAAATTCTACAGGTTGCATGTTTTGAGTTACAGAGGAGGTCTAGGGCTAGAATTATTGTTCTCGCTCTACCGATCGCAGCGATACCTCACATGTGTGGTTTGAACACCGTTTTCATATGCAGGCGCTACTCACGTATGCGTTCACTTCTGCACGCGAGCTCGTCGGGACGGGGCACGTTTAAAAAAAATGTTTTTCTTATTTATTTTAACCTTTTATTTTTACACAGTTTGAAAAAAAAAAAAAAATTGTCACTTTTATTACAAACATCCCTTGTAATAGAAAAAAGCATGACAGGACCTCTTAAATATGAGATCTGGGGGTCAAAAAGACCTCAGATCTCATATTTACACTAAAATGCAATAAAAAAAAAAAATTGTCATTTAAAAAAAAAAAATGGCCCTTTAAGAGCTGTGGGCGGAAGTGATGTTTTAACGTCGCTTCCGCCCAGCAATTGTATGGAGACAGGTGAGGGCCTTCTTCCCTTCACTCGTCTCCACGCCTGACAGGAGACAGGACGCGATCGCCTCTGCCACTGCCAACGGCTCCGGTAAGCGGCGGAGGGCACCAGATTGCGGTGGGGGGGCTCTCTCCCATTACCGACAAAAGGGATCTCGTGGTGAATCCGCTACAGAGACCACTTTTATCTTGTAGCGGACCGCCCGCTGAAGAAAAGGATACCGGGGTTATGGCAGCTAGCTATATAACAACGATATCCTCCTTCAAACAGCCAACGTAAAACTGCGGCGGGAGGTCCGTAAGTGGTTAAAGGGTAACTCCACTTTTGTGGGAAAACAAATTTGCAAATAAAAAAAACAATAATATAGCATATACAATTATGACATGTCGTATTGTAATTGAATGTTGTTAAAAATTACCTTTCCTTTTTAATCTGCAGCTGTAATTTTCTGTAAAATGCAATATGGCTACCTGGAGGTGTTCTATTCATAGACATTGTACAGAACGCCCTCCCCCCAGATTTGTAATTTCCTGCTTGTGTGATTGGCTTACTGATTTCCCCAGAAGTCTGCACTGGATAAATACAAATTTGATTTTGAGCATCCCCTGCAGCAAAAATGTATTTTTTGGTGAGATACTTCCAAAGGGAAATCGCTCCTAAAAGGATGCAGATTTTGCAATTTTCCTCATTAGAGCCCTGCAGTTGCAGCAGCTGATTCATAATTACAAAACCACTCCCATTCTCCAACAGCTATTTCTCCAAGAATACCAAAAGGTAGGAATCTGCAACAAAGTTTGTTAAATTCCTTGCAATGTACATAGAACACCCAGATGGGAATGTTTTTTTTTCTCAACAAAAGTGGAGTCACTCTTTAACCCCTTGCCGACCATTGCACGACTATATACGTCGGCACAATGGCACGGCTGCGCAAATGGGGGTACCTGTACGTCCCCTTTAAGACGCAGCATTGTGGGCGTGCGCCCCTGCCGTGTACTCCATGACCGTGCCCACGGTCCTGCGGACAGGATGTCCGCCGGTGTCCCGTGATCGTGTCACGGAGCGGCAGAACGGGGAGATGTCAATGTAAATAAGGCATTTCCCTGTTCTGCCTTGTGACATGACAGAGATCACTGCTCCCTGTCATCGGGAGCAGTGATCGCTGTCATGTGAGTAGTAGCCCATCCCCCCGACAGTTAGAATCACTCCCTAGGACACACTTAACCCCTTGATCGCCCCTCAGTGTTTAACCTCTTCCCTGCCAGTGTCATTTATACAGTAATCAGTGCATTTTTTTAGCACTGATCACTGTATAAATGACGATGGTCCTAAAATAGTGTCAAAAGTGTCCGATGTGTCCGCCATAATGTTGCAGTCACGATAAAAATAACAGATCGCCACCATTATTAATAATAAAAAAAATAATAATAATAATAAAAATGCCATAAATCTATCCCCTATTTTGTAGACACTATAACTTTTGTGCAAACCAATCAATATACACTTATTGTGATTTTTTTTTTTTTTTTTACCAAAAGTGTGTAGATGAATACATGTTGGCCTAAACTGAGAAAGAAATTCGTTTTTTTATTTATTTTTTGGGGATATTTATTATAGCAAAAAGTAAAAAATATAGCTTTTTTTTTCAAAATTGTTGCTCTTTTTTTCGTTTATAGCGCAAAACATAAAAACCGCAGAGGTGATCAAATACCACCAAAAGAAAGCTCTATTTGTGGGAAAAAAAAAGGACGTCAATTTTGTTTGGGTGCAACATCACACGACCGCGCAATTGTCAGTTAAAGCGAGGCAGTGCCGAATCGCAAAAAGTGCTCTGGTCAGAAAGGGGGGTAAAATCTTCCGGGGCTGAAGTGGTTGAACAGTATTGTTAGCAGAGACGCATTATAGGTGATGATGGGTTCAATTTAAAGCACACCGTAGTCATAGTAAAGAACTTTGAATTACGGTATGCGCCTTACCGGCTAAGTGGCTGTACATGAGATGTTTAATTCTCAACCAGTCATGACACTGAAATCCCTGGTCCCCTGTGAGCTCTATTTTTTTATTTTTTATTTTTCAAAATGCTCCTGAATTGAAGCCAGTGAAAATACAAAGGAATGTGTTACCTGGTTCCAAGCTCCACCCTCAGCAAGGGATGTTCTATAGAACCATGTAAAAAGAACATGATTCATCTGACATGCTCCTTTTTGGTGCACAGTCATGATTAAAAACTTCTGTGCAGAACAAATAATTTCTACCCACTGTACTGCAAGTATGATTGCATTGAACATAAAGGAAGATTTTTTTTGGCATGGCATTTAAATAAGATCTTCACCCGCAAGTGTTGAGCAGGTTCTCTGGTTAAATATGTTTTCAGTTGTTGTCATCGGGCAAACCCTTCAAATCTTCAGTCCCCCCTACCCCCGCAGATATAATCTTCCAATAGTGCAAGGGAGCGGGGGGGCCCTGTCATATGCACTCATCAAGACTGCCAACTATGGCGCCCTTTCTGCCTACCTCCTCCATTGTAGGAAGCTGTACTCTATCTTCCGAAGAGCGCGCTACGAATGGAGGAAGCAGACCTTTCATTCATCTGCCAGTCCTCCATTCATAGATCACTTTTCATTTATGGAACCTATAATACAGCTTCTATGAATGGAGGAGATGGGAAGAAAGGACGGGCATAGTTGGCACTCTTGACGAGTGCATAAGACAGGGTACATCAAAAATTTTGAGTTGCCACCAGAACAGAAATAGAGGGGAATACTTCTAGTCGGGACACTTTCCTGTGGCAACTGTCTAATGCTGCGTACACACACGATCGGATTTTCGGCCCGCAAAAAGACCGATGAGAGTTTTTCGTCGGAAAATGCGACCGTGTGTATGCTCCATCAGACTTTTGCTGGCCGAATTCCAGCCAGCAAAAGATTGAGAGCATGTTCTCTATTTTTCGGTCTGGAAAAGTTCCTATCCGAAAATGCGATCGTCTGTGTCAATTCCGACGCGCAAAATCCCTACCCATGCTTGGAAACAATTTGACGCATGCTCGGAAGCATTGAAATTCGTTTTCTCGGCTCGTCGTAGTTTTGTACGTCACTGCGTTCTTGAGGGTCGTAATTTCAGCGAACTTTTGCGTAACCGTGTGTATGCAAGGAAAACTTGAGCGGAATCCCTTCGGAAAAGCAGTCATATCTTTCTCCGACGAGAAATCCGCTCGTGTGTACGCGGCATAAGAGGCAGTAGTGTATTTAGGTTTTGTGCTGCCCTAGGCCTGACTAGACTCGTGCACCCCCTAATTTAAATCTGACCCACCCCTTTCTGTCAAGGCCACACCCCTTGCTTTTAAGGCCCGCCCTGAAATTTTCGAGTGGGGACACTAGTTCTGAGGGCCTGGGGGGGGGGATGGATTCCCTTAATTTACATAGATTTCCTCTCACTTCCTGTTTGGCTATGGGGCAGGAAGTGAAGGGAAATCTCTGCAATGGGACAGGGATGGTAAAATATAAACTGACAGGGGTTATAACCCTCCCTTACTCTATTCAAAATGAAAAAAAAAATGTTGCCTGTAGTTCCACTTTAAACACAAAATGATAATTTTATGGAGAGGACTAAGAAGATATAACCATGCCAATGGTGCAGCATAAAACAGCACAGTGAGGAAGGTTTGTGGTCCAGGATGAGAGGACAGTCAAAATTAGAAGCGGCTCCCTCCCCCCACAGTCGCGGAATGCCAGCCGCCCGCATACCGGAAGCAGTGCGGCCGCTTTATGTGGGGCGCTAGACTAATTTGCCTCTCAGTCTAGCCTAGGCCAGGATACAGCGTTGCTAAGAGGGGATTTTTCTAGCATTGAGGTTCTCCCTTTTACTTCTTGTTGAGTCTACAGGACAGGAAGTGAAGGCAATCTGCCTAATTGGACACATATCCAAAATGAAAGTATTGGCTTTAGATATCCTTTAAGACTTAAACCAGTGTGAGACTGTAAAAGCAGAGCTACCTTGTACGGAGGGAGATTCCTGATGAATGTGAATGTATTTTGTAATTGTACAGTGTTGTTGCCATTGTTGTGTTTATGGTGGTTTCATTCACTGTGACCCCCCCTTATTGATTTTGCCACCGGTTCACCTGACTCTAGAGGTGCCCCCATAGGCCTAACACAAGTTGATCAATTAAAAATAACAAATACAATGCAAGATTTAACTCGTGTCTGTGTTGTTTTTTTATTTACATAAAAGATTGGACTAACTGATTTGCTAATAATATTATGATGTGGAAAGTGCTGTAATTAAGAACAACCTGTTTCATCTTTAATTAGTCAAGAGATGTGCCTACAATGCTTTCGGATTTTTAAAGAATAATACCAGGCATGGTAGATTTTTACATAGTCCTGTTGCTCTAGTTTGGACCAGTGGAACTTTGTATATACTATGCCTGGCCGATGGCCCCGGAAGCTGGAAATCCTTGAAGTAGGCGCCACTCCATTTTTTTCCCATGCTGTGCAGCCAGCCTGACGCATTGTGAATACAGGAAGTTGGGGGCGTGGCACAGGCACCATTCAGAGGATGCTTTGCATTTTCTGAGTGAATGTAAAGCATCCTCTGAATGGATGAAGTGCTGATGTCACCATGAGTGCAATATCACTGTCTAGCCTCCCTAGCATTCAGCATTCTCTGTAGAGCACCCATGCCATTTACAGATTACCAGGCCGGCCGCTCAGCACAGGACCTGGAAGCAAGTGGGGATCACCGGAGTAGCTGTCTACTTCAGGGATTTCTAACTTCCAGGGGCATCACACATATTTGTTATATACATAGTTACATTGGTCTAAGCTGGACCAAATGTAACAAAATATCATGCCTGGAATTCTTTAAAGCCAACCTGTGCTTTGCCCATGCAGGTCAACTCAACATTTGCTTTAATAGCTCCACTCCCTCATTGCTCCATTTAGCTGTTCCTTCAGATATGGATGTAGGCAGGCGTAGTTTGCCCTCCCTACAAGGGGGGTGCCGTGCAGAAAGCAGAGGACGAGGGGGACCCCATATTCCTCTGAGGCCTCCATAGATGTCATCAGGGGAGCTGCTTTACAAGTGGACGCTGCTGCCCTGGCTGACCTTTGTGGCCATCTTTAGTGTAGGTAGTGCTAATAAATAGCATGGGCAGCAGCCTTTCCTTATTCAGGTACCCCGTTGCCGGTCTACCTTCCAGCCACCTCGTCTTTTGGATGCTGTTGGGTGTCAACTGTGTGCACGGAAGTAAGTGCTTCGGCCCGTCATGGCCATGTATGAAGACTCTGTTATACCTTCTCCATACCCACACGTTAAAGTGGAAGTCCAGGCTAAAACTAAAATCCCTGCATCTACTGTATAGCCACCAACATTCTAACACTAACCTATCTAGCCCTGAAACGAAAATATGAGTATACATATCTTTTCTGCAGGCGATCCGACCCGATCTCCAGCGGCGGAAGCTCTGCAGAGGACACGGCCGACAACGGCTGTGAAATGAATGGGAAGCGACGTCACCTATAGAGTTACTATGGGGCTTCTGTTGACGGACGTGTCCACTGCACCCTCCTACTCAGCTTCCACCGCTGCAGATCGGGTCATATGGGGTTGGGAAGAGTCCTCAGCCCTGAGTTGCCCTTCTGGAGCAAGTCGGAGTACCCTACAGTACTCTCCACCCTTCCAGCGATGCAATCTCCATGAGCTTCTTTTGGGGTTCGGGGGTTTTCAGTCATCTTGGTTGACCAAGTCGGAATGCTGTAATACCCACGCTTGGGAGTTCGTTCATCCCAGCACTGAGGCATGCTGAGAATGTACACTGAGCTGCACATGTGCTACGTCTGATGGCTTTTTTCTGCCTCCAATCACACCTGCATGGTAACCTATGTGTCCATGCACACATAGTCGTTTAGAGGCAGAAAACAAACCACAGCCAGCGCATCCAGAAGCGGCAGAAAAAATGCTTGGGGCTTGTAAACGCGCACTAACGCTAGGCACATTTAGCGCTTGAGTTTTAATTCTTTTTAATGCCCAGAATAAATGATTATACTGGCCTATATAATGAATTAACGCCTAAATGCATTTAAATGCACCTACACGTGTTTGCAAGCCTCAAGCATTTTTTCTGCCAAAATGCTGCTGGCAGGAGGAAAGGCGTCTAGGAGAGATGGCCCGACGTCCAATGTGCAGGAGACCTGAAGGTTCATAGCAGAAATGTAAAAATGAGCATAGTTAAGGTAAACCTTACAATTATATCCCCAATCATGTAATCACTGAAAAAAAACAAATCATGTACCTTCATTTACCACTAAGCCTCGGTTCACACCAGAGGCGGCACGACTTGCAGGTCGCCTCACTGAGGCGACCTGCACACGACTGCTGGGGCGACTTGCAAGACGACATCTGTATAGAAGTCTATGCAAGTCGCCCCCAAAGTAGTACAGGAACCTTTCTTCTAAGCCGGAGCGACTTGCGTCGCTCCGATTAGAACGGTTCCATTGTACAGAGCGGGAGGCGACTTGTCAGGCGGCTAGGTCGCCTGACAAGTTGCCCCCGTGTGAACCGAGCCTAATAGTACAACGTACATGCACAGAAGGCCCAGTCTATATATACTGTGTGCATATATATTTATAAATTACAATGAAGCCTGGCCTCTGATACTGTATTTGTTCGGTCCCTGAGAACAATCCATCACCGTTATCAGTAATATTGGAGCTGGATATTTATGTGTCACCTGCTTCAGCCATTTGTCATCCCTGCCGCCATTGCTCGCTGACTGTTTGTCAATTTGCAACAACCCAGTGATTGAAGATGAAGATAACACAAAACACTGGAAATAAATACTTTGTGAAGGCTGAAAATATGATATTTTTTTTTGGAGGCGTATTGAAAGCTGAAGAAACAGTGCAAGTACTCCTTTCAGGTCTCTTTTGTTCACTAATAAGACTGACACAGGATCCAAGAAGAGTTTTCAATTCTCTCAATTGGGGTCATGTGAAATGAAACGACCAATGCATTTCATGGGCCCAAGGACT
This sequence comes from Lithobates clamitans, assembly GCA_037952925.1. Taxonomy (NCBI): domain Eukaryota; kingdom Metazoa; phylum Chordata; class Amphibia; order Anura; family Ranidae; genus Lithobates; species Lithobates clamitans. The sequence continues at coordinate 417,096 of JBBGZY010000617.1, read as the reverse complement.
AGAAATAGTTTATCAACCGAATGCTAGCAAGGCGAAGGCTGGATTTCTTCCATAGTAAAAATGATAATCAATAATATAGGTGACACTAACACTGCCCTCCCTGTAATCCTAGCACCAACCCTCCCTATAATCCTAACACCAACTCTCCCTGTAATCCTAACACGAACCCTCCCTGTAATCCTAACACCAACCCTCCCTGTAATCCTAGCACCAACCCTCCCTGTAATCCTAATACCAACCCTCCCTGTAATCCTAACATCAACCCTCCCTGTAATCCTAACACCAACCCTCCCTGTAATCCTAACACCAACTCGCCCTGTAATCCTAACATGAACCCTCCCTGTAATCCTAACACCAACCCTCCCTGTAATCCTAACGCCAACCCTCCCTGTAATCCTAACGCCAACCCTCCCTGTAATCCTAATGCCAACCCTCCCTGTAATCCTAACGCCAACCCTCCCTGTAATCCTAACACCAACCCTCCCTGTAATCCTAACACTAACCCTCTTTGTAATCCTAGCACCAACCCTCCCTGTAATCCTAACACCAACCCTCCCTGTAATCCTAACGCCAACCCTCCCTGTAAATCTAACATCAACCCTCCCTGTAATCCTAACACCAATTCTCCCTGTAATCCTAACACCAACTCTCCCTGTAATCCTAACACCAACCCGCCCTGTAATTCTACCCTCCCTGTAATCCTAACACCAACCCTACCTTTAGCCCATGTTCACACTGCTCTAACATGAAAGTCGCACGACTTCTGATCAGACTTTGCCCTGCGACTTCAGTCCGATTTTTATCAGACTTAATGTGACTTTTTATACTCTATGGTATTGAAGTTGTATCAAAGTCAGACCAAAGTAGTGCAGGAACCTTTTTTCGGAGCGACTTGCGTCAGATCAGTTAAGACGGCTCTCATAGGAAAACATTTAATTTGACATGTCATGCGACTTATACTCTTATAAGTCAGATCCCATGTCGCACCAGTGTGAACCATGCCTGATGAAGGGGTCCTGCGTGGCTCTGAAACGTTGCTTTTATTTTTTGATAATATGTAATTAAAGTTTTGGACCCAATTTTGGAGATCCTGGTGTGCTGGTGACACTTTCTTGTGATTGCAGTCAGTTCCAGCCGTTGGTCATTTCAACACCCAATCTAAGATACAGCCGTCTGTGCAGGAACGTGTGCATTGGGAGTATTGCATTGGAACTCCCTTTAAACCTAACACCAACCACTTCTCTAACCCTAACACCAACCATCCCTGTAATTCTAACACTATCCATCCCTGTAACCCTAACACTAACCCTGCCTGTAATCCTAACACCAACCCTCCCTGTGATCCTAACACTAACCCTCCCTGTAACCTTAACACTAACCCTCCCTGTAACCTTAACACTATCCATCCCTGTAACCCTAACACTAACCCTGCCTGTAATCCCAACACCAACCCTCCCTGTGATCCTAACACTAACCCTCCCTGTAACCTTAACACTAACCATCCCTGTAACACTAACACCAACCCTGCCTGTAATCCAAACACTACCCCTGTAACCACAGTACACAGAAAATGCAATCGTTTTAGTAAATACAAACTGCTAAATTCCTTTTCTCATCAGCAGTATATATCAGTCTTGTGACTTCTCTCTGTGTCTGGTTAAAGCTTGTAGGAGGAGTTTTTATTCTCCCCTGATTGTCCTATGAGAATGCAGGACTCCTGACCCTTGTCTGGACAGTGCTAATTGGCCCTGCGCTGATCACATGCACTCTCCCAAGAAAAAAAAACTCTCTAGCAATACACACCAAACTGAGCATGTGCAGAGTGCCCCCAAGGCTCTGTATTATCAGGAGATGGATTGGGGACAGGGAAAAAAGGGGGAGGATGAGAGAAGACAGGATCAACCTTTTTACACAAAGCAGAGGAATAACCCCTTAGGTTCCACAGTGAATATAACAAGCATGCTTTACTGCATATACAGACTGATTTTACTGTTGTGGGTTTAGTAACACTTTAACCACTTAAGGACCGGAAGGATTTACCCCCTTAATGACCAGGCCATTTTTTGCAATACGGCACTGCACCGCTTTAACTGACAATTGCTCGGTCGTGCGATGCTGAACCCAAACAAAATTGATGTCCTTTTTTTTCCCACAAATAGAGATTTCTTTTGGTGGTATTTGATCACCTCTGCGGTTTTTATTTTTTGCGCTATAAACAAAAAAACAGCGTCGATTATGAAAAAACCCCAATATTTTTTACTTTTTCCTATAATAAATATCCCCCCAAAAAAAGTTTAGGGCAATATGTATTCTTCCACATATTTTTAGTTAAAAAAAGCGTATATTGATTGGTTTGCGCAAAAGTTATAGCGTCTACAAAATAGGGGATAGATTTATGGCATTTTTATTATAATTTTTTTTTTTTTTACTAGTAATGGAGGTGATCAGCGATTTTCAGCGGGACTGTGACATTGCGGCGGACAGATCGGACCCTTTTAACACTTTTTTGGGACCAATGACATTTCTACAGCGATCAGAGCTAAAAAATAGACCACTGATTACTCTATAAATGTCACTGGCAGGGAAGAGGTTAACACTAGGGGGCAATCAAGGGGTTAAGTGTTCTCTAGGGAGGTGTGCCTAACTGTGGGGGGTGGGGGGACTGACTGGAGGAGGAGAGAGATCGCTGTTCCTGATCACTAGGAACAGATGACCGCACTGCGCTCCCCCGACAGAACGGGGATCTGTTTGATTACATTGACAGATCCCCGTTCTGGCTCTCTGTGGAGCGATCGCAGGTCGCCGGTGGACATCGCAGCTGCCGCCGGCCACGTGAATCTGCTCCAAGGTCGCTCCCCCCCTATCACTCTTAAAGGTACACCTCCGGCGGTTTGCGCGACCGTGCCAACCTGCCGCGGTATAATGACGGCGGCTGCTCGGCAAGCGGATAAACATCTCCATATTCCTAACAATAACTCCAATGCTAACTCTCCCTGTAATGTTCTAACACTATTCCTCTCTATTATCCTCTACTCTGATGACTTTTCTATGCCCATGCTGATACCCTGGTGGTGCCACATTTTTTTTTCTTTTTGCCATACTGATCTCTGCTGCACTGAGATTCTTTATTTCTCCGGCATTACACGGACAGAATATTAAAGTTGGGAATAGCACACATTCTCCTCTCCTCTGTAATCCTCAGATTACTCCCCCGCTGCTGCTGCCTGCTAGAATACATTATTGATGATTTTGTTATTGCAACACAGAACAGAAATTTCTTTAAGGCAGAACATTTCTGCAATAAAACGGCTCAGATACAAGACTAATAATAGAGCCCCGGCCAGGGGGGAGACATTCCCAGTGTTAGCGAGCAATAACACGCATACATATGGTACATGGGATCAAACTGACTTCTGCCTGCAGCAACCGCTCGCTGTTCTTCATTCTGATTGGTCTACACTTCATTAGCGTTAAAAGGAGAATTCCTGGCATAGACCAGGTGATCCTCTAAATGTTATGACTTGGGAAAGATGAAAGGGTAGCACTGGAACCCTAGGGTCATCCTATTGTTGAGGAAAGAGAGATATCACCGCTTCCAGGAAGGCCAATTAGGAACGAACATCCCCTCCATGCTGGAAGCAACAGGTGCTGGCAATGCTTGTACCATTAAGTCATTAGAGAAAGTCCTGGATAGCCGCACTCAGAATAAAATATTGCCTTTATCGAATTACGACACGAACTGTCTGAAGTTTGCCAATGAACATCTAAATGATTCAGAGAAGGATTGTGAGAAAGTTCTGTGGTCAGATGAGACCAAAATTGAGCTCTTTGGCATTAACTCGACTTGCCGTGTTTGGAGGAAGAAAAATGCTGACTATGACCCTAAGAACACCATCCCTACAGTCAGGGGAGTTGCTAGGTCTGCAAAAGATCTGGGGCTAGAGCCCATAGCAGCGGTCACCAACCTTTTTGCATGCCCGCGGGGGGGGGGGGGGACCAGTGGTAAACAATTTTTCATGGGCGATGGCTGGTGTTGGCGCATCAATCATCATGGCATAATGGTTGATATGGTGTCAGGGTGATTGAAGTGCATTATTTCTATTGTTACATTCTAAAATATAATGAAGTGGTTCAACTCACCGTACTGCAGAATCAGTGGGAGCCCTGGGCGTGCCACTTGCCACATCTCCTGCCACCAGATGCAGCATGTCACTTGCCACCGTCACCTGTCACCCGATGCAGCATGTTACTTGCCACCGTCACCTGCCACTAGATGTGGATTGTCACTTGCCATGTCGCCTGCCACCAGAGGTGGATTGTCACTTGCTACTTTCACCTGGCAGCAGATGTGGTTTGTCACTTGCCACGTCTCCTGCCACCATTTGCAGATTGTCACTTGCCACATCTCTTGCCACCATTTGCAGATTGTCACTTGCCACGTCACCGGCCACCAGATGTGGTTTTGTCATTTGCCAGCTGATGTGGATTGTCACTTGCCATGCCAGCCAGTGCCACCAAATGTGCACTGACGCTGCATTGGTGGCAGGTTGACAGCACTGGTCCATTTAGTGAGAGCAGGAGAGCGGTGATGCGGTGTGGGCAGTGAGAGATGATGTCATCTCGCTGCTCCCCGCCGCACCTCTGACATTACAAGGGGGTCTGGCTGCAAAGTGGATCTCCACAATGATCGTGCTGTGAGGGCGGAAGAGCGCCGATTTTTGGCGGACAGTGAGAGATTATGTAATCTCTCTGCTGCTCGCCACACCTCGGTCCCAAATTGAAGAGGCCCAGCTGTGAAGAGCTCGCTTCTTTCCTCTTATCCGCCTCTCTCATGCAGCCAGCCCGCCTGCCGCAGCAGCCGCAACCCGCTGGTTAGGCAAGGACCCTGTGGCAAGAGACTTGGGGCTCTAGGCCCCAGATTCGGGGCTATAGCCCCAATAGCTACCCCCTAGCAACGCCCCTGCCTACAGTCAAGCACGGAGGTGGAAACATTGAGCCAATCCTTATGCTGTAATGCCACATACTAGATGAATGTTGACATCTTGCAGTATTATTGTCCTCTCTGTAAGCTGATAGGCAGGGGGTGGAATGGCACTCACTAGTCATCCAATGAACAGACGGGGTGGGGGCAGTGGCACAGAAATAGTAGAATTGCTGTGATGTTATACTCCCTATGCCAGCCAATGCAGCCCATCGTCAACATGGGTATATCTATGAGTAAAGGGTACAGCAAACATGAAATTTAAAAAAAAGGACACTCAAATAAATATATTACAATAGTACAAAACACTCAATGAAAATAATCTAAAATCTGACCAGCTTCTAGGGGTCCTAGCTTGTTGTTTGCTGCGACTTGCATGGCCTTACCCAACCCTTGTGTCCATACTGAACAGAATTGTCCCATCAGATGAAGGTAAAATCAGCGACCTCTGACCTTGATGAGAAGAAAGAAGGAAAATCAATGAGTGCAAATGGATCGAGCATACATTTGGGAAGAGCAGAAAGCTAATCGTTACCTGTAAATTGATATTGATTTATAGAGCCATTAAGACATGCAAATCAAGGAGAGATGGTTTCTGTTTTCAGGAGAAACAATGATGAAAATGATTTGGAGGAAACTTCTAATGCCCCGTACACACGGTCGGACTTTGTTCGGACATTCCGACAACAAAATCCTAGAATTTTTGGCTCAAACTTGTCTTGCATACACACAGTCACACAAAGTTGTCGGAAAATCCGATCTTTCTGAACGCGGTGACATAAAACACGTACGTCGGGACTATGAACGGGGCAGTGGCCAATAGCTTTCATCTCTTTATTTATTCTGAGCATGCGTGGCACTTTGTGGGTCGGATTTGTGTACACACGATCGGAATTTCCGACAACGGATTTTGTTGTCGGAAAATTTTATATCCTGCTCTCAAACTTTGTGTGTCGGAAAATCCGATGGAAAATGTCCGATGGAGCCCACACACGGTCGGAATTTCCGACAACACGCTCCGATCGGACATTTTCCATACGGGGCATAAAAGTTATGCAGATAAGATGTAATAGCAAGTATTGGGGGGGGGGGGGGCACCCATCATTAGAACATTTGCTGCAATATTGGAGGGCACCCATCATTAGAATATTTGCTGCAAATCTGACGGGGGGGGGGGGGGGGCACACATCATTGGAACATTTACTGCAATATTGGAGGGCACCCATCATTAGAATATTTGCTGCAAATCTGACGGGGGGGGGGGGGGCACACATCATTAGAACATTTACTGCAATATTGGGGGGCACCCATCATTAGAACATTTAGGCCCCTTTCACACTGGGGCGGTTTGCAGGCGTTATTGCGCTAAAAATACTGCCTGCATACCGCCCCAAAACAGCCTCCTCTGCTTGTTCAGTGTGAAAGCCTGAGGGCTTTCACACGGAAGCGGTGCGCTGGCAGGAGAAGAAAAAATCTCCTGCAAGCCGCATCTTTGGAGCGGTGAAGGAGTGGTGTATTCACCGCTCCTTCACTGCTCCTGCCCATTGAAATCAATGGGACAGCGCGGCTATACCGCGGCAATACCGCGCTATACGAGGGGTTTTAACCTTTTTTCAGCCGCCAGCGGGGGGTTAAAACCGCACCGCTAGCGGCCGAATACTGCTCTAAAACAGCGCTAAAAATAGCGCTGTTTTACTGCCGACGCCCCCTACTGCCCCAGTGTGAAAGCAGCCTTACAGCACAACTGAGGGGGAATTGCCCATCATTAGAACATTTATTGCACAACTAAGGGGGTAGCACCCACCATTAGTGCATTTACTGTAATTAGAGATCTATATTTGTTTGGGATTAAGTGCATTCCTATGTTAAGAAGTGCTAACTGTGGCGAGGGTATAATAGCTTCTCCCGTAACTTTATTGATTAGGGAAAACACCTCCTTCCAAAAAGTTCTGACTTCCTTGCAGCTACATAGAATATGTAGGATGCATCCCCTTCCTCCGCAGTCCCTCCAGCAATTGGGAGAGGAGTCTGGGTAAATCTGTGCCAGTCTTACTGGAGTTAAGTAGGTTCTATATAGCATTTCCAGTAGCAATTCTAGTGCGACTTTTCATGTGACTTGGGACTGAAAAGTCGCAATACAAGTCGTTCCAATGAGTACCGTTCATATCTGTGTGACTTCAAGTCACAGAGACTTTAACCACCTCAATACCGGGCACTTTCACCCCCTTCCTGCCCAAGCCATTTTTCAGTTTTCAGCGCTGTCGCACTTTGAATGACAATTGCGCGGTCATGTTACACTGCACCCTAATGACATTTTTATCATTTTTTTCCCCACAAATAGAGCTTTCTTTTGGTGGTATTTGATCACCTCTGTGGTTTTTAATTATTGCGCTATAAACAAAAGAAGAGTGACAATTTTGAAAAAACACGATAATTTTTTCCTCAGTTTAGGCCGATACGTATTCTTCTACATATTTTTGGTAAAAAAAAAAATTGCGATAAGCGTATATTGATTGGTTTGCGCAAAAGTTATAGCGTCTACAAAATAGGGGATAGATTTATAGCATTTTTATTTATTTATTTATTTTTTTCTAGTAATGGCGGCGATCTGCGATTTTTATTGTGACTGCGATATTGCTGCGGACATAACGGACACTTTTGACACATTTTTGGGACCATTCATATTTATACAGCGATCCGTGCTATAAAAATGCATTGATTACTGTGTAAATGTGACTGGTAGGGAAGGGGTTAACACTAAGGGACGATCGAGGGGTTAATGTATGACCTAGGGAGGTGATTCTAACTGTGGGGGGAGGGGACTCACTAGGGGAGGAGACCGATCGGTGTACCTATGTACAAGGGACACTCCATCGGTCTCCTCTCCTCTGAGAGGACGTGGATCTGTGTGTTTACATACACAGATCAACGGTCCTGCTCTGTTACCCGGCAATCGTCTGGCGGACATCGCGGCCGTCAGGCACGCGCACCGGGTCCCGAGCGACACAGCGGGCGCGCGTGCACGCCCCCTAGTGGCTCGGGAGGGCGATCACGTCATATGACGTTCCACCCAGAACAAGAGATGCCTTGTCCCGCTGTCATATGACGGTGGGCGGTGGCTTAGTGGTTAAAGTAGTCCCTGAACTACTTTGGTCCCACTTTGATGCGACTTAAGGTCCATAGACACAGGCATTGCTTCCAGTCGCGGCAAAAATTTGCGGTAAAATTGCGGGCAAAAAATCGTGGCAAAATCACGCGACTTTGGGGACGCAATAGTGGGAACATAGCCTAATGCCGCGTACACACAGTCGGACTTTTCATCTACAAAAGTCCGACGGACGCCGACGGACTAAAGCTGGCTGACAATCCGATCGTGTGTGGGCTTCCCCGGACTTTCAGCGGACTTTTCCAGCCGCAAATCTGACGGACTTTAGATTTGAAACTTGCTTCAAATCTTTACGTCGTAACTCCGCCGGACCCAGAAATCTGCTCGTCTGTATGCTAGTCCGACGGACAAAAACCCACGCTAGGGCAGCTATTGGCTACTGGCTATCAACTTCCTTATTTTAGTCCGGTGTACGTCATCACGTACGAATCCGTCAGACTTTTGTGTGATCGTGTGTAGGCAAGTCCGTTCGTAAGAAAGTCTGCCGCAAGTCTGCCAAAAGTCCGCCAAAAGTCCGTCGAAAGTCTGTCGGACAGGCTGTCAGACTTTTGTAGCCGAAAAGTCCGACCGTGTGTACGCGGCATAAGAGTTTCAATTTGTATGCAATCAGGCAGGCCCTTGCACTACATGGTTTTGGTAAAATCGTTGGATCCTAGTCTCAAATCGAAAGTGAAGAAGGTACTCACCATCAGAAAATTTTCTGACGACAGAATTCAACGTCAGAAGTGACGTAATGTGTTGAACTGTTTTGTATGTGTTCTTTCATTTCTGAGCATGCCTAGTCTTGCTCTTCAGACTTTTTTTTGTCAGAAAACCGTACTAATGAAAAAGAAAATCAGACGCTGTGATCACATCAGACAAAAATTTTGGAGCCCGCACGTCCAGTTTCTGTCTGCAGAAAATTCGTAATTGGCTGTCAAAAGTAGCATACTAACGATCAGAAAATCGGCAGATCGTTCATCTTTTTTCTGACCGTGTGTACGGGCCTTTAGACTGGGATGCCATTAAACTTCATGTGCGTGTAAAGGCAGGCGTCCCAATACTTTTGACAATATAGTGTATTATCTTGCAGCAACTACTTGCCAGCAAATTATTCTGTTCCCACAACCCCCCATCTTCCATTACGCAATGCTCAGGACACGAAGATCCCTCTGCAGAATTTTCATCAAAGCTGTTTGCATTTCCTTTGCTCTTGTGTATTTTGTCCCAAGAAAGTGGCCCCTCAGCGTCTATTGTCTGCAGGATCCCCGAGGAGATGTTCTTTTGGCAGATCTCCATTGCCCATCCATGATCTTGCTGGCACACGGCATGTAAAGCTTGTTTTCTGCACCGGATGACGAGGAGGACAAATCAATTATCCTTTCTATCTGCACCTTCATGAGCTGCACAAATCCTGAGTGCAATGAGCAAGGGGAAGGGGCCAAAATGTACAGATGGCACTCACCCAAATCAAATTAGAATTTAGATTTCATTTTGGCTTCAATATACCAAAATCTATCATTCTTACACTGAATACATCATGATTCTGGAAAGCTGATTTTACGTTTTTACTCTATAATTCCAGGACAATCGTCTTTCAATCTCTAGGACAACTATGTAATGTTGGGACTTTTCCAAACAATCATCTTAGGTTCATCCAATTAGTCAGGCCAGTGCATTACATGCAGTAGCTGTTGGTAGATCGAAATAAGATTGAACAGTCAGATTTTAACCACTTAAGGACCAAGCCTCTTTCTGAGATTTGTTGTTTACAAAGTTAAAAACAGTTTTTTTTTTTTGCTAGAAAATTACTTAAAACCCCCAAACATTATACATTTTTTTTTCTAACACCCTAGAGAATAAAATTTCGGTCGTTGCAATGCTATCTGTCGCACCGTATTTGCGCAGAGGTCTTACAAGCGCACTTTTTTTTTTTTGGAAAAGATACACTTTTTTTAATAAAAAAAATAAGACAGCAGTAAAGTTAGCCCAATTTTTTTTTTTTATATTGTGAAAGATAATGTTACGCTGAGTAAATTGATACCCAACATGTCACGCTTCAAAATTGCGCCCACTCGTGGAATGGCAACAAACTTTTACCCTTAAAAATCTCCATAGGCGACGTTTAAAAAATTCTAACGGTTGCATGTTTTGAGTTACAGAGGAGGTCTAGGGCTAGAATTATTGCTCTCGCTCTACCGATCGCAGGGATACCTCGTATGTGTGGTTTAAACACTGTCTTCATATGTGGGCACTGCTCACGTATGCGTTCGCTTCTGCATGCGAGCTCGTCGGGACGGGGCGCGTTTAAATTTTTTTTATTATTATTTATTTTACCTTTTTATTTTATTTTTTTTTACATTGTTTTAAAAAAAAAAAGTCACTTTTATTCCTATTACAAAGAATGTAAACATCCCTTGTAATAGAAAAAAAGCATGACAGGTCCTCTTAAATATGAGATCTGGGGGGTCAAAAAGACCTCAGATCTCATATTTACACTAAAATGCAATAAAAAAAATAAATAAATGGCCCTTTAAGAGCTGTGGGCGGATGTGAAGTTTTGACGCCGCTTCCGCCCTGCAATATCATGGAGACGGGCGGGGGCCATCTTCCCCTCACTGGTCTCCATACCCAGCAAGGAAGAGGATCCGATCCGCCGCGCTTCAGTGCCCTCTGTCACTTACCGGAGCCGTCGGCAGGGGCAGAGGGCACCGGAGCGCGGCAGGAGGGGGGGGGCCCTCTCCCGCCGCCGATAAAAGTGATCTTGCGACGAATCCACCGCAGAGACCACCAGTATCGGAAACTGGACCGCCGGCTGAAGAAGAGGATACCGGGGTTATGGTAGCTAGCTGCTGCCATAACAACGATATTCCTCTTCAAAGTAAGGACGTACATCGGCGTGCGGCGGTTCAGAAGTGGTTAAGCCATGTAGTCAGGCTAATAGTGAACCTTCAAGTGGCCTCTAAAAATACACCTTCATGGAAGTCAGACATACTTCCTAGCCATGTACAGCTTCATCCATTCTACAATCATTGCCTTAACCACATGACCACCGGAAGATTTACCCCCAGCCCTCCATGACCAGGCCATTTTTTGCGATACGGCATTGCGTTACTTTAACCGACAGTTGCTATGCGATGCATAACTTAACCTCCCTGGCGGTATGATTATTTCAGATTTTAGGTGCTGAAAGCGGTACAATTATTTTGCATGGAAATTTGGCGTTTTATATTGTAGGTCTGTAAATCTTAACAATAACACACTTAAATCTGTCCAAATAAGGGTCTATTAGATATCCCGGGTATGATAAAGTTTGAAACACAAAAACATAAATTATAATATAATAAATAAAAATAAATAATAAAAAAAAAATAAAAAAAAATAGTAATAAAATAAATTTCCCCACAATTCACTATCGCTCAATTCTGCAAGTGTTCTAATTTACTATCGCTGTTTTCTAGCTGGTCTAAAGCCACTTTGGACGTAAAGGGACACTTTTTGGTTGCTATGGACAATCTCCAGTTTCCAAGGAGAAAGAACAGTGTATATCATGTAAAACTGCATGCAGGGCATGGGCCAAAGCACTGGGGACAAAAGGGATGTGAAATCATTTCATACAGTACTGTATGTGTTATGATTTTTACTTTTTTTTTAATTTGCCGCCAGGCTCCGCCCCCGCGCGTCGCGACGCTCGCAGGGAACGGAGCCTGGCACGGAGAGGCTTCGGGGGAGGATGGAGCCCTCGGACACTGCGGGGGACATCGCAGGATCCCGGGGACAAGGTAAGTAACGCCGCCCCAGGATCCTGCAATGCGATCCCGAGTGTGGCTCGGGGTTACCGCTAATGGTACTGAATTTTAACCCCGAGCCACACTCGGGAAAACCGCCAGGGAGGCTACCTGTACCCGAATAAAATTAATATCCTTTTTTTTCCCCACAAATAGAGATTTCTTTTGGTGGTATTTGATAATCACCTCGGTGGTTTTTATTTTTTGTGCTAAAAAGACTGACAATTTTGAAAAAAAAAAACAATATTTTTTTTACTTTCTGCTATAAAACACATCCAATAAAAAAATGTAAAAAAAATCGAATTTCTTCATAAATTTAGGCGAATATGTATTCTGTTACATATTTTTGGTAAAAAAAAAATCCCAATAAGCGTATATTGATCTATGGGATATTTTTATGGAATTTTTTTTTTTTTTGACTAGTAATGGCGGCAATTAGTGACTTATAGCAGGACTGTGATATTGCGGTGGACAAATTGGACACCTAACTGACACTTTTGACACTTTTTGGGGACTGGTGACACTAATACAGTGATTAGTGCTAAAAGTATGCACTGTCACTATACTAATGACACTGGCAGGGAAGGGGTTAACATCAGGGGCGATCAAAAGGTTAATTGTGTGCCTAGCCCGTGCTTGTGTACTGTGGGGGAGGAGGTTTTACTAGGGGAAGGCATAGATCCATGTTCCTGCTTTGCAGACACACAGGATCCATGCCTTCCCTACTGACAGAACAGCGTTCTGCCTTATTTACATAGGCCGATCACCGTTCTGGCTCTCTGCCTAATGATCAGCGGGTGCCGGTGGACATCGAGTCCACGGTACCTGCAGATCAGCTAACGCTGTGTATAATCATGCGGGCCCCAGACCCGGAAGTACAGGATTACATACTAGGCACGTGATCCTGAGCAGGAGAGCCTTGTTGGCGTATATGTAAGGTAAATGGTCAGCAAGCAGTTAATAAACCACATCTAAGGACTGGTACACTGCAATATATTATATGTGTGTTCTTAGGTTTAGATACACTTTTAACTGATTTCCATATTACCTGCACCTATTGTGGTTAGTAGGTTTCACAAGACGCCTTTTATCACAATTTAAGAACATAGGTAAAGGACACAGCCATGTCCAACAGTGACACGGACCACAAAGCATTCATAGGCAAAAATGATTTGTTAAACCCACAAGTACTTTTCACAAATCACCACTATGCATCCCACTGCAAGATTTTAGATAGTGATGTAAGGGGGACGCTGATGTAAGGAGGACTCTAATGGGGACTCGGATATGAGGGGAGACTCTGATGGGACCCTGGTGTAAGGAGGACTCTAATGGGGACTCGGATATGAGGGGAGACTCTGATGGGGACCCTGATGTACGGAGGACTCTGATGGGGACTTTGATGGGGACCCTGATGTAAGGAGGACTCTGATGGGGACTTTGATGTAAGGGGAGACTCTGATAGGGACCCTGATGTAAAGATAACTCTGATGAGGACACGGATGTAAGGGGAGACTCTGATGAGGACCCTAATGTAAGGAGGACTCTGATGGGGACTCGGATGTAAGGGGAGACTCTGATGGGGACCCTGATGTAAGGAGGACTCTGATGGGGACTCGGATATGAGGGGAGACTCTGATGAGGACCCTAATGTAAGGAGGACTCTGATGGGGACTCGGATGTAAGGGGAGACTCTGATGGGGACCCTGATGTAAAGATAACTCTGATGAGGACACGGATGTAAGGGGAGACTCTGATGAGGACCCTAATGTAAGGAGGACTCTGATGGGGACTCGGATGTAAGGGGAGACTCTGATGGGGACCCTGATGTAAGGAGGACTCTGATGGGGACTCGGATATGAGGGGAGACTCTGATGAGGACCCTAATGTAAGGAGGACTCTGATGGGGACTCGGATGTAAGGGGAGACTCTGATGGGGACCCTGATGTAAAGAGGACTCTGATGAGGACCCTGATGTAAAGAGGACTCTGATGAGGACTCGGATGTAAGGGGAGACTCTGATGAGGACCCTGATGGAAGGAGGACTCTGATGGAGACTTTGATGTAAGGGGAGACTCTGATGGGGACCTTGATGTAAAGGAGGACTCTTATGGGGACTTTGATGTAAGGGGAGACTCTGATGGGGACCCTGATGTAAGGAGGACTCTGATGGGGACTCGGATATGAGGGGAGACTCTTATGGGGACCCTGATGTAAGGAGGACTCTGATGGGGACTCGGATATGAGGGGAGACTCTGATGGGGACCCTGGTGTAAGGAGGACTCTGATGGGGACTTTGATGGGGACCCTGATGTAAGGAGGACTCTGATGGGGACTTTGATGTAAGAGGAGACTCTGATGGGGACCCTGATGTGAGGAGGACTCTGATGGGGACTTGAATGTAAGGGGAGACTCTGATGGAGACCCTGATGTAAGGAGGACTCTGATGGGGACTCGGATGTAAGGGAGACTCTAATGGGGACCCTGATGAAAGGAGGACTCTGATGGGGACTTTGATGTAAGAGGAGACTCTGATGGAGACCCTGATGTAAGGAGGACTCTGATGGGGACTCGGATGTAAGGGAGACTCTGGTGAGGACACTGATATAATGGGGACTCTGATGTAAGGATAACTCTGATGAGGAACACGATGTATGGGAAACTCTGATGTAAGAAATCACGCTGATGTAATGGGGGAATTGATGGGAACTCTGATGTAAGAGGGCTCTAAAGGGGCTCAAGAGACTGATGGGCTCAAGTTTATTTGTTCTTTCTCTGTTGTTCTCATTCATATCATGCTGGCTGTGTGCTGGAGCTCCCTCCCCTGTCACCATTTTTCTTTTGGTGTCAGGAAAATTTGTCAGAAGTGATTCATGCAAAGAGCAGAGGAATGAAGCAGCAGACAGAAATGACCATTAGTGCTCTAGATAGAGACACGCTATAGAGAGATATACTTTATTCTTATTTTATGTCTGAGATTTACAACCACTTTAAGGTCATTGGGTCCATTACAGGCAGGGGCTGCCCCTATCTACAATGGGCCCTAGAATCTCAGTTGCCAGATGATGGCCAAAAGAGCTTTCTGTGAGTGAAAGCACCCTGACTGTGTTCCTGGTCTATGATTGGTACCTGACAGTACCTCATAGTTCTAGCACAGAAGGTTCTGGCACACCAATGCAATAAAGGAATTTATGACTAACACCAAGCGGTAGCAGATAACGTAATACTGACCTCCAATGTTACAAGGGAATATACACTGACCTCCAATGTAATGGGGATATTTACACTGACCTCCAATGTAATGGTGAAATTTACACTGACCCCCAATGTAATAGTGAAATTTACACTGATCTCCAATGTAATGGGGATATTTACACTGACCTCCAATGTAATGGGGAAATTTACACTGACCACCAATGTAATGGGGAAATTTACACTGACCTCCAGTGTAATGGGGAAATTTGCACTGATTACCAATGTAATGAGGAAATTTACACTGATCACCAATGTAAGGGGGAGGCTTACACTGACCTCCAATGTAATGAGGAAATTTACACTGATCACCAATGTAATGGGGAGGCTTACACTGACCTCCAATGTAATGGGGAGATTTACACTGACCACCAATGTAATGGAGAAATTTATACTGATCACCAATGTTATGGGAAGGCTTACACTGACCTCCAATGTAACAGGGAAATTTACACCGTCCTCCAATGTAATGGGGAGGCTTACACTGACCTCTAATGTAATGGGCAAATTTACACTGACCACCAATGTAATGGAGAAATTTTACACTGACCACCAATGTAATGGAGAAATTTTACACTGATCATCAAAGTAATGGGGAAATTTAAACAGATCACCAATGTAATGGGGAGGCTTACACTGACCTCAAATGTAATGGGGAGATTGACACTGGTCACCAAGGTAATAGGGAAATTTACACTGGTCACCAATGTAATCGGGAGGCGTACACTGACCCACAAATGTAATGGGGAAAATTACACTGAACACCAATGTAATGAGCAAATTCACACTGTAATGGGGAAATTTACAATGATCACCAATATAATGGGGAGAGTTCATCGGTTAGATACAGATTTACCATAAATTAGATGGGTACTTTCTTCTAACTAATCAGAAAAAAATTGAAAAAGACAGTAGATAACGAAGTACACTGCTGTTATGTAAATAATACAAACATTGATGTATATTTATTTATACAGACAGTATAGAAATATTCACTTAAGGTTCTCCCACACCAAATGTGGCTTATTCACAGGTGGTGGCAAAAGCAAGTAGGCTGTTGAGCCATAGTTTTACTGCACCCCGACCACCCACCTAAAGGACAGGCACCCGATCAGGGCTGTACACTTGCCTCAGCTGTGATGCTTTGGTTCGGGACCGTGGCAAAAATGCAATCCTCTGCTGTGTTCGGAGAGCAGTATAGCTGCAGAATGTGACCCATTCAGGTAAATGGGGCTGCTCTGCCATCTCCAGTTGGTGCAGCCTTTTCAGGGATAAAACAGGTGGTGAGAAGGAACCTCCAATGCCAAGCATCCTGTTAATCACCCTCTGAAAAGTGATCCACCACTGATAGCTTTTTGGAGGGGCAGCAAGGACTGCTGGACGTCTGAAAACAAGGCCTATAAGTGCCAAAGATCCATAACCAAAATGTAATAAAACAACAATTAAAAACAAATCTACTACCTAGGTGGCATTTATTACTACTTTATGGCCATACTGTAAACATCCTATCATGACATTCCCTTTTACTGGATATTTTACTGGATTTTCCTGGATATCATACAACTCTCTTCCATATTAAAGCTGGCTAGAATTTCAAACAAAATTTTTTAGGAAAAGATTGTTATAAGAATATTTGTTCATTTTTCTAATCATTAAAATATCAGATTGACGTTCGTTTTTGTTTGTTTTTTGTTTAGTGATTTACCACCCTTCCCCAATGATGACATGATAAAAAGGTTGTAAGATGCTGTAGACAGAGAAAGGGGAGCAAAACACATTATAATATGAGTAACTTGAATTTTGTTATTGTATCTTTGTGGACAATTTAAAATTTGCCATTTGATACTTCAGTGATAAAACTTCTTCTAAAACACATGTGCTTGCAACTTGGCGTGCTATATACATTTCATCCACTAGATGGCAGTATGATACACAAGTTTGTCAATGTACGGACATCCTGAGACAGTTTGCAAAGAATTTTGGTATATCCACTTGAGATAAGTTTGGGATGGTCATGATCAGGGGCGGCTGATGCTCAAAAAATTTTTTTTTGAGGGGGGGGCGCAAACAAACTGAAAAATTCTGGAAAAAAAAACATCAATTGCAGCCACTGTGCCCATCAACGCTGCCACTGTGGCCATCAAACGCTGCCACTGTGGCCATCAAACGCTGCCAGTGTGCCCATCAAATGCTGCCAGTGTGCCCATTAAATGCTGCCAGTGTGCCCATCAAATGTTGCCAGTGTGCCATCAAATGCTGCCACTGTGCCAATCAAATTCTGCCAGTGTGGCCAATAAATGCTGCCAGTGTGCCATCAAACGCTGCCAGTGTGCCCATTAAATGCTGCCACTGTGCCCATCAAATGCTGCCACTGTGCCCATCAAATGCTGCTATCAAATGCTGCCAGTGTGCCCTTTAAATGCTGCCAGTGTGCCATCAAATGCTGCCAGTGTGCCCATCAAATGTTGCCAGTGTGCCATCAAATGCTGCCAGTGTGCCCATCAATTGCTGCCACTGTGCCCATCAATTGCTGCCACTGTGCCCATCAAATGCTGCCACTGTGCCCAAATGCTGCCAGTGTGGGCATTAAATGCTGCCAGTGTGCCATCAAATGCTGCCAGTGTGCCCATCAAATGCTGCAAGTGTGGCCATCAAATGCTGCCCCTGTGCCATCAAATTCTGCCAGTGTGACCCCCCGCCTGCTCGCCGTCTGCCCGGCACTTACCCTGTCTCGTGGGGCAGCGGGAGACGTCGACGAGCGGGGTCCTCCATGCGTCCCCTGCCATCCTCATCTCCTGTCCTCTCCTCCTGATAGGCATTCAATGGTGGCGCCTGCCGTTTCAGCCAATCAGGTGACGGGTAACAGACCCGGGCACCTGATTGGTGGAGAGGCCGCTCAGTGTTTGGAAAGCGAATATTCACTTGCTTTTCTAACACACCTGCATGGCGCTCGCAGTTCACCTATTTTGAAGCCTATCAGGTGCTTTAAAAACACCCCCCTGCCGCTGTAAGTCAGGCGCCCGGCGCCAAAAAGGGGCTGGGCGCCTCAATGGGTTTAGGAGTGTGTCTATGGGAATGTTTGACTATTCTTCCAGAAGCGCATTTGTGAGGTCAGGCACTGATGTGGATGAGAAGGCCTGGCTCGCAGTCTCCACTCTAATTCATCCCAAAAGTGTTCTATCAAGTTGAGGTCAGGACTCTGTGCAGGCAAGTCAAGTTCCTCCACCCTAAACGCGATCACCCAGAAGAGTTGAAGCTGTTATAGCTGCAAAGGGTGGGCCAGCTCAATATTGAACTCTACGGACTAAGACTGGGATGCCATTAAAGTTCATGTGCGTGTAAAGGCAGAAGTCCCAATACTTTTGAAAACATAGTGTATGTCCTGCCTATAGTGACGGCTTGAGAAATTTTACTTGTACTGCTGAAGGGATGCTAGGTGGATCCAGATTAAAGTGTTTGTTTCCCCAACATTTCATATTCCTGATATGTGGCTGCTGTACCATGTAGAAAGTATCCTGTTCTCTTTGTATTGCTTCCTTTATGTGAAATCCCTGGTGATCCTGCCAGTCCCTCTGCTTTCCTATTAAAAAGTGACCACACTAAGCAGGAGAACACAGTGTGGTCAGTTCTATGGCTATGCTGAGAACTCAGCCTGCTCTCCTCCAATGATCAGACTTGTCCTGACACCCCCCCCAACCCCCCCCCATGGGCATTGATAGGCGGCACTGATGGGCACTCATGGGTGGCACTGGGTGGCACTGGTGGGCACTGATGGGCACTGATAGGCGACACTGATGAGCACTGAAAGGCTGCAAAGATGGGTTCTTATAGGTGGCACTGATGGGCACTGATAGACGGCACTGATGGGCACTGATACATGGCACTGATGGGCACTGATATGCACACTGATACGCGGCACTAATAGGCATCCCTGGTGGCACTGGCAGTGGTAGGCATTGGAGTGGGCACTGATTGGCAGCTGCCTGGGCATAGATTAGTATTTCCCTGGGGGTCTAGGGGGCATACTTGGTGGTCCAGTGTGGATGGTTTCCCTGGTGGTCCTGGGCGGCTTCCCTGGTGGTCCTGGGTGGGATCCGAGGGGGGGCTGTGCTGATAAACAATCAGCACAGACCCCCCCTGTCAGGAGAGCAGCCAATCGGCTCCCCTCTACTCACGTCTGTCAGACGCAAGTGAGGAAAAGCCGATCACCGGCTCTTCCTATTTACATCATGATCAGCTGTGATTGGACATGGCTGATCACGTGGTAAAGAGCCTCTGTCAGAGACTCTTTACCTAGATCGGTGTTGTGGGGTGTCAGACTGACCCAGGGGCGCGCAGCGGCTCAATATCCTGCGGACGTCATATGACGCCCAGTCAGGATATTGAAACCACTTTGCCGCCGTCATTCTGCTATATGGCGGGCGGCAAGTGGTTAATGCTTGCATAAGACAAATAACATACCTCACAACTTTTTGACATGGGAATGAGGGACACCTGTTAGCAAAATTATGTAGCCAGAGGACACACCCCTTGCCACGCCCCCCTTAAAAAGAGAAGAAAAGGGGGGGGGGGGACAGGAGTTGGGACTTTATATATGAAGCACGTGGCTGCAAAGGAGTACAATGATTGTATAGAAACATAATTATTAATTGATAAGATCAATAACATGGGTAAAAAGGTAATGCATGATGATAATAAATTCCATGATGCATTTCGTATATACCAGGGTTACCAACCTCCTGCAGCATTTTTTACTGACAAAACATGCTAAATTTACTGGCAGAGCGCATTTTTTACTGACAACCTGAGAAATTACAGAACTCCTATTGAAAACTAACAGTGAATATTTGAACAGTATAAACATGGTATGGAAACACTGACAATACCTAGAACATAGTAATTTTCTTGATTTACACTTAAAAAGTCAACACAGCATAAAATGATCAGCCCCTGATATTTTACTGGCAGTTCTAAAAAAAAAATCACTGATTTTTACAAACGGTCAGTAAATTTACTGGCGGTTGGCAACCCTGGTATATACAGACATAATAAAAAATACAGATATTCTATACATAACAGGATAATAAATAATTGTACATGATTATATTAATTGGCTTGTTGTAGTTCATATATATATATACACAATTATGCACATTAGGGGATGATACAATTCAATAGCAAGCGGTTAATAATGTATAGTGTATAATGTATGCATCTAGGCTGTCTGGATCTCTCTAGATTTGAAAGGGATAGGGAAAAAATATTGACTAGGTGGCTTGAGTAAACATTAATAAATATTGCTATTACCATGGTACACAATGTACCCCAATGGTAATGTGGGGTAAACAAGGGTATAAGTAGGTTCGGATGGTGTAACAGGTGGAGCAGGATTATATATAAATAAAGTGCAGAGGTAAAAGGTAGTGAGTGAAAATAATAAACCAACCTTTGGGGCTAAATACAACAAAACAGTCAGCATAGGCAGTCTTCAAGGGATCACAGATCCATAGCATCCATCCATAAATTCAATCAGTTACATCAGCCTAATTCATTTTTATGAATGTGAGCCTATCAACGGAGTCTGTGGACAGGTGCACTCTTTGATCCGTTACAAGAAAGCACCCTGGATGCAGTGAGTGAAAATAATAAACCAACCTTTGGGGCTAAATACAACAAAACAGTAGACATGTGCGCCGTCAATAAATTTGTTTTGTTTCGTTCCGTTTCGTATTAAAATTAATTCATAATTCGTAGTTCGTGTCCGAAACTCAATTCGGATTCGTACGAAATACGAACTTTCGTTAGGTTCGTAAACTTTTTGTAACAATAACGAAAGTTCGTTATGATAAATTTATCATTATGAGGGGCTCCCACCATCCCTGTGCTGTGCTGACTTTCTGGTGTTTTTAACTTTTAGGTTCGTTAACTTATCGTAACAATAACGAAAGTTCGTTATGATAAATTTATCCGAAGTTCGTAAACGAAATTTCGTATTTCGTACAAAATTCGTATGCATAAAAATTTGTATTTCGGATCCTCACGAATATATGAATTTCCGGAAATTCGTACGAATTTCCGATTTGTACGAAACTAATCGCACATGTCTACAAAACAGTGAAGGGGCAACAGGCAAGGCCGTGGCCAAGTGCAACGCCACCGACAAAATCACCTCATAGTTGTGGAAATTGATTTTCCAGGAAGTTAGTGATGCAGGAGAGAGCCCGACAGAGATACTGGGCTGTCCAGCGGCGGATTTTATAGATGCAGCCTGGGCACATGCCAACGTCACACACATGCAGAGGAGGAGGCGTCACCATCCGGGCAGCATAGCCGCCAGGCCATGAATGTCGGTGTTCCCCTCGTGAGACGCGCAGATGGAAAAGAACCGCCAACGTTGCGGTGTCACGGAAGTGACGCCGCACGTGCGGTGGACGTGGCGTCGATGTGTAGCGCAGGAGTACCCAAATTTACACACACAGATCCCGGTTCTCGCTGTGTCACGAGTGATCGCGGGAGCCCGGCGGTCATCGCGCCTCCCGGGCACTCGCATCAGCTCCGGGGGCGAGCAGCGCGCGGGCGCGTGTGTGCCATCGGTGGCGCGGAGGCACGTTGTTTCGCCCAGCCGTGCCATTCTGCCGCAGTAAAACTGTGGCGGCTGGTCGGCAAGTGGTTAGAGTGCTATCACACTGGAGCGTTGGGGACGTCGAGGGTAAAGCGCCGCTATTTTTAGCAGTGCTTTACTGTCTTTTTTCAGCAGCGCTATTCGGCCGCTAACAATAGCACTAGAATAGCCGCCAAGCCGTGAACGTTGATGTTCCCCTTGTGAGACACGCAGATGGAAAGGAACCGCCAACGTAGCGGTGGCACGGAAGTGACACCACACGTGTGGTGGAGCGTGGCATCAATCTGTAGCACAGGAGCACCCAAATTTACACACACAGATCCCGATTTTCGCTGTGTCACGAGCGATTGCTGGAGCCCGGCGGTCATCGCGCCTTCTGGGCACTCGCATCAGCTCTGGGGGAGAGCAGCGGGCGCGCGCTCGTGCCTCCGGTGGCGTGCGTGCACCCCTAGTGGCCACAGGGCAAAGCGACGTAACATAACGTTGTTTGGCCCAGCCGTGCTATTCTGCCGCAGTAAAACTGCGGCGGCTGGTCGGCAAGTGGTTAGAGTGCTTTCACACTGGAGTGTTGGGGACTTCGGGGGTAAAGCGCCGCTATTTTTAGCGGCGCTTTACCGTCGTTTTAGCGCCACTATTCGTTTGCTAGCGCTAGCATAGCCGCCAGGCCGTGAACGTTGGTGTTCTCTTCGTGAGACACACAGATGGAAAGGAACCGCCAACGTAGCGGTGGCATGGAAGTGACACCACACGTGTGGTGGAGCGTGGCGTCAATCTGTAGCACAGGAGCACCCAAATTTACAGATCCCGGTTCTCGCTGTGTCACGAGCGATCGCTGGAGCCCGGCGGTCATCGCGCCTTCTGGGCACTCGCATCAGCTCCGGGGGAGAGCAGCCGGCGCGCGCTCGTGCCTCCGGTGGCGCGCGCGCACCCCTAGTGGCCACAGGGCAAAGTGACGTAACATAACGTCGTTTCGCCCAGCCGTGCCATTCTGCCGCAGTAAAACTGTGGCGGCTGGTCGGCAAGTGGTTAGAGTGCTTTCACACTGGAGCGTTGGGGACGTCGGGGGTAAAGCACCGCTATTGTTAGAGGCGCTTTACCGTCATTTTAGCGACGCTATTCGGCCACTAGTGGGGCGCTTTTAACGCCCGCTAGCGGCCGAAAAAGGGCTAAAACTGCCCGCAAAGCGCAACTGCAGTGGTGCTTTACTGGCAGTTCGACGGCGCTGCCCATTGATTTCAATGGGAAGGGGCACTTTAAGAGTGGTGTATACACCGTTCCTACAGCGCTGCAAAGATGCTGCTTGCAAGACTTTTTTTACCGTTCTGCAAGCGCACCGCTCCAGTGTGAAAGCCCTCGGGTTTTCACACTGGAGTGACAGGAAAGGCTCTTTACAGGCGCTATGCAGGCAACATTTTTAGCGCTATAGCGCCTGTAAAGCGCCCCAGTGTGAAATCAGCCTTAGATTCACCTTCAACTATGTAGTGCAAGGGCCTTGCCTGATTGCATACAATTTGGAAGTGTTTAGGTTTGACCTCCTATTATATGGTTTTGGTAAATCTAAAGGAAAGTTCTACAAGAAAATTGTATAATGTGTAGCCAGCTTAAGCCTGGGTTCACACATGTGCGGTGCGAATTGAAGCTCAGGTTTCACTGGGAAGATAAAAATCTGTTGTTCAGAGATATCACTGAGTTCTAGCTGCGGATCAGTGAGCAGGGAGAGGGGGGGGAGGGGAGAGGGGGGGGAGCGGAGGGGAGGGGAGAGGGGGGAGGTGTAGTGAGGAGAAGGAGAAAATCCTTGTTGAGAACGCAATTCATCTACGAATCAGATGCGTTCCCATAGGAGGTAATGGGCTTGTAATTCGCACCGCAATACCCAAAAAACGCAGGAAGGAGAAAAATATCCTGGACGGCCGCACACCATAGAAGACATCTTTATTGATATGAAGAAATAAAATCCAAATGCAGTCACCTCATGTACAGGGAGGAACAGGAAAGATAGCTAACATGTTTCACGCCCCATCATGGCGCTTATTCATAGCTGAATGATTAAAGTTTGATCATGGGTATATATAGGGACTTCAGGTTTTGATAGCCAATCCAGAGATGGTCTCAAATAGAGACCTGCCCACATAATCAAACTCTAGACCGACACCCAAGAGATAGGAGACACCTGTAATGTGAAGTTGAATTGTGAATCAAAATTTGAAGACAAGATAACATGACAATGTAATAATGCCTATAAAGGTCCACCAAACTAAAAAAGTTTACTAAGTGAACCAATGCGCACATATATATGTATATACATGCGCTAGACACATGATTATTTTTACTATTCGCATTATTCAACTTCTCCCATTGTGTACATCCATAACCTTGGGATGAAGACCATGATAAATACTAAAACAATATTAAACAATAGCAAAGTACAAAGTAACAACACTAATTTTCTAATCATAAATGCTAAATAATCTCAAAGGAAAACTTGTGTATAAATGATGATAAACAAAATTTGTAAAAATGTAAAACATGCTGAAACCATACAAAATCGCAAAATAACATATACAAGAAATTGATGTGAAAATACCAATAATCCTATTCCCAGCACTATCAATTATGTCTTGGTAACTGCATATATATATATACACATACACATCATCCTGAAATATATAAACCTAATTACATTTGAAAATTGTGTAAATAAAACCTTGATTTTCGTTTAAAAATGATTATGTATAAATCATTATTCCCACATAAATCCATGCACTCAAGAAGAACGCAAGCCCCATTCAACGACGTCTGGAATCCATTCATATTGGATACATAAACAAAAAATATATCTCAAATTTGCAACAAACGGCCAAGAAAAAAAAAAGAGAAGAAAAAGACAGAAAATCGTCATCCAATGGGGAAGCATTTAAATGGTGCATGGAAAAGGTGGGAAAATAGAGAGGGACCCTAAAGGAGTTACGTTAACATTTTTTTAATAGACTAGCTACATGTGCTAAATAACGTAAACTTCAGACGGTGGTCCAAAGTTTATAGAGATCTATAAATATTACCTGGATGGCTATGCAAGGAACAGTAAACAAAGAGCAATGATCTTGTTGTACCTGTAACTGCTATGGGAAAGGTGGTCACGCTACTGATTTTCTCAGTTGAATCTCAAAGAACCCAAGAAAATCAACAGATATTGTGTGGATAGATGTGTAGGAGACATAGTCTCTCTATACTTGGTGCAATAACATGATTAAGATGATAATTTTGTTACAAAAGCTATAATTTAAACTTCCAGGCTCTAAGTAGATCACAAACAGCAATGGATCACCAAATATATATAAAATCGCAAAAAAATCACACAAAAAAATCACAAAAAACGCACGCACGTTTTTTGTGCAATGCGCAGTGCGAATGCAACGCACATATGTGAACCAGATACATTCAAATGAATGTATTTTAAAATGTCCTGCGAATTGGATGTGGTGTAAGCCGCATCTAATTTGCATAGGTGTGAATGGGGGTTTAATGTGATATTCATTGGTAATTTTTAAAGTTTTGAAAAGTGCAACTTTTTGCACTGCTTCCCGACCGCTGTATGCCTAGTCATATATATGGTCAGGAAGCGGTTATACCAGAATCCCAGTAAAAATTGGACATTATATTGTGTTTGTGTGCACTAAAATTAAAGCTGTAGTAAGCCGCGGAAAATAAAACCAACCTGCAAGACAATAGCATAATGTGCTAGTATGCATCGCATACTAGCACTTTATGAAATACTTACCTTAGAACGAAGCCCTGCATCGGCTTCCCTCAGTGTTTCTTCCGAGATTGCTGGCTTCGGCGCTGTGAGTGGCCGGAGTCATGGGAGTCCTCTGTTTTCCGGCACGTTCCGGTAGGATATGCCAGACCTACTGACGTCAGCGGCTGCATGCATGGTGAATATTTCCGTACAGGTTTAGGAGATATTCCTTTTACCTACAGGTAAACCTTATTATAGACTTACCTGTAGGTAAAAATGTCCAAGCGGGGCATACAACTGCTTTAATTAAACTGTATTTTTTCCTGAAAATTTGCATTTGATAAGCCGCTGTGCAAATATTGTGTGACATAAACAACTGAAACAGCTACCACTTTACTCTCCGGGGCCTTTGCTTTCAGAAAATATATAGGGGTTTATTTACTAAAGGCAAATCCACTTTGCACTGCAAGTGCACTTGGGAGTAAAGTCGCTGTAGATCCGAGGGGGACATGCAAGGAAAATAAAAAAAGAGCATTTTAGCTTTGCACATGATTGGATGATAAAATCAGCAGAGCTTCCCCTCATTTCAGATCTTCCCCTTAGATTTAGAGCGACTGCACTTTCAAGTGCACTTGCAGTGCAAAGTGGAGTTACCTTTCGTAAATAACCCCCCATAGTGTTTGGGGATTCTAAGTTATTTTCTCCAGTAGACCAGTGGTTAAAATAATCCCTGACGTACCGGCAGAGAATAGAAATCACATACATAAAAAAAATCACATAGCTGTTCATTCATTGAAACTACATGAAAATTTGTTCTGTAAGAATTAGGCAAAATGTCATGTTTTCAGGCTTTATTCTCCGCAGATTGAATGCGTAAATGGGGAAAATAATGTATTATGGCCACTAGATGGAGCTAATGAACATGTTTATTTCCTATGACACTCAGGGGTTGGTTTACTAAAGACGAGTAGACTGTGCACTTTGCAAAGAGCAGTTGCGCCAGAGCTTAGTAAATGAGGTGGGAGCTCTGCTGACTTCCATCATCCAATCATGTGCAAACAAAAATGCATTTTTTTTTTCTTGCATGTGATGGGTACTCTTTGCAAAATGAAGCTTTACCTCATTTACTAAGCTCTGGAGCAACTACACTTTGCAGAATGCACAGTCTATGTGCCTTTAGTAAATCAACCACACAATGGGGGTTTCTTTACTAAAGGCAACTCCACTTTGTACTGAAAGTGCACTTGGAAGTGCAGTCGCTGTAGATCTGAGGGGGACATGCAAGGAAAATAAAAAACAGCATTTTTGCTTGCACATGATTGGATGATAAAATCAGCAGAGCTTCCCCTCATTTCAGATCTTCCCCTCAGATCTGCAGCGACTGCACTTCCAAGTGCACTTTCAGTGCAAAGTGGATTTTCCTTTAGTAAATCAACCCCAGTGTCCTCTAGTTGCCATAATGTGGTATTTCCCGCATTCACACACCACTAAGGTTGAACTGGGTGGACCTGTATGAAAACCATATCAACTATGTATTTCCAGTGGTGTACCATCTGGGGGGCGGCGGGGGAAGCGGTCCGCCCCGGGTGTCACACACTGCGGGGGGTGTCAGGCCGGTGTCAGGCCGGCACCCCCCCCGTGAGTGAATCAGTGAGAGCGGGGCAGGCTCAGGCAGTGCAGCGGCGCAGTAACAGGGCAGCCAGGGAGAGCCGAGCTGTGACAGGGTGCGGGGGTGCCCGGGCCAGATGTGGACCGTACCACTACCCGGGTGACACCCAAAGCCGGCCGAGCGGTGCAGGATGAAGAAGACACTCTCTCTCCTCCTATACTGCAGGAGGAGAGAGAGACAGTGAGCAGCACTTAATAGAGGAACGGCTGGAGTTAACTTTTTAAGTTAACCAGCAGGTGATTGGTTTCTAGGTGGTCCCAGCAACCAATCATTGGCGTGTTAATATGAAAAATTAACTCCAGCAGTTCCCACCCTCTGTTCAGTGCTGCTGTGTCTCTCCCTCTGGCTGCATGATTAAGATAGGAAGGGGCTGGGAGGCTGTGTAATGTAAAGGGGTCAAGAGGTACAGGGTGCTGTGTAATGTAGAGGGGTCCAGAGGTGCAGGGTGCTCTGTAAAGCAGTCCTCAGGTGCTGTGTATTGTAAAGGGGTCCAGAGGTGCAGGGTGCTGTGTAATGTAAAGGGGTCCAGAGATGCAGGGTGCTGTGTAATGTAAAGGGGTCCAGAGGTGCAGGGTACTGTGTAATGTAAAGGGGTCCAGAGATGCAGGGTGCTGTGTAATGTAAAGGGGTCCAGAGGTGCAGGGTACTGTGTAATGTAAAGGGGTCCAGAGGTGCAGGGTGCTGTGTAAAGGGGTCCAGAGATGCGGGGTGCTTTGTCATGTAAAAGGGTCCAGAGGTCCAGGGTGCTGTGTAAAGGGGTCCAGAGGTGCAGGGTGCTGTGTAATGTAAAGGGGTCCAGAAGTGCAGGATGTTGTGTAAAGGGGTCCAGAGGTGCATGGTGCTGTTTAATGTAAAGGGGTCCAGAGGTGCAGGATGCTGTGTAAAAGGGTCCAGAGGTGCAGAATGCTGTGTAAAGGGGTCCAGAGGTGCAGGGTGCTGTGTAGCAGGCCTGTACTGGCCATCGGGACTACAGGGAGTTTCCCGGTGGGCCGATGGCTCAGTGGGCTGGTTTCAGTGACAGCCTGTCAAAATAATGGCTTTCTTGGTTCGCCCTTAACTTCACACAGTGATGTGAGAAAGATGAGAAAAATACAGGAGGAGAATAAGTGAAATAGTAAAAGAGGTTAGTGAGGACTCCTTATGTTATGCTACTTATGTTTTTTTGCACAATTGCGTATAGTTTATATACTGTTTTTGTGCTTGTTTGCACAAATAAAGTGGGCCGGTCTGGATGAAGTCCAGGGCCAATTTTTCATCCCAGTCCAGCCCTGCTGTGTAGTGTAAAGGGGTCCAGAGGTGCGGGGTGCTGTGTAATGTAAATGGGTCCAGAGGTGCAGGGTTCTGTGTAATGTAAAGAGGTCTAGAGGTGCAGGGTTCTGTCTAATGTAAAGAGGTCTAGAGGTTCAGGGTGCTGTGCAATGTAAAGGGGTCCAGAGGTGCAGGGTGCTGTGTAATGTAAAGGGGTCCAGAGGTGCAGGGTGATGTGTAATGTAAAGGGGTCCAGAGGTGTGGGGTACTGTATAATGTAAATGGGTCCAGAGGTGCAGGGTGCTGTATAATGTAAATGGGTCCAGAGGTGCAGGGTGCTGTGTAATGTAAAGGGGTCCAGAGGTGCGGGTGCTGTGTAATGTAAAGGGGTCCAGAGGTGCAGGGTGCTTTGTAATGTAAAGGGGTCCAGAGGTGCGGTTGTGGAGATGGGGGTACACATTAGTGACAAAGAGATATTGGGGGATGCAGGGGGCACACTGAGGTGTTTTTACATTTTAATGTGGGGGGGGCAGATATAGGATCCGCCCCGGGTTCCAAATGCTCTAGGTACGCCCCTGTGTACTTCCCTATGTAAGGTTCTTTTTCAGGTACTTTCTGTTATAAGGACATTCTCTCTCTGTCTTGCCAATGTGATCCTGCATTTTCACCTGTGTCACACGGGACTCCAAATGCTGTTCCAACACTCATTACATTGGCATGATAATCCACTGTCACCATATGGAAATGTCCTACTATCTCTGGATTGCCGGTAGACAAGGAGTAGTTTCAAAGAGGCTGTAGGATATCAGCAGCACTGGGATATAACAAAAGGATGAAAGGTGAAAAAAATACACTATATTACCAAAATTATTGTGATGCCTGCCTTTACACGCACATGAACTTTAATGGCATCCCAGTCTTAGTCTGTAGGGTTCAATATTGAGTTGGCCCACCCATTGCAGCTATAACAGCTTCAACTCTTCTGGGAAGGCTGTCCACAAGGTTTAGGAGTGTTACGGGAAAGTTTGACCATTCTTCCAGAAGTGCATTTGTGAGGTCAGGCACTGATGTTGGATGAGAAGGCCTGGCTCGCAGTCTCCACTCTAATTCATCCCAAAGGTGTTCTATCGGGTTGAGGTCAGGACTCTGTGCAGAACAGACTGTTTTATTGAACCGGCGAATTTTGCCGAACATTCAGCCATTGTGTGTACGGGGCTTTATTTGCATACTTCCCAACTTTTTGAGATGGGAGCGAGGGACACCTATTAGAAAATGTATGTAGGCATAGGACACACCCCCTGCCACGCCCCCTTAAAGGAGAATTATACAAAAAAAATGATTGGTTAAACCCACAAGTGCTTTTTTTTACCACTACTATTCCTTTATATTGGCTTTTGAGGTTTACAAATGCCGTAACTTAGTAATTGGATTAAACATTTAGCATCGGGAAACACAAATGGTGCATTTTATATACAACTATATAGATCAGACCAAATGAGGGACAAATGAGGAGGAAAGAGGGACAGAGGGACATTGTTCTTAATCAGGGACAGTCCCTCGAAATCAGGGACAGTTGGGAGCTATGTATTTGTACTTTAGGGCAGTCAGTACAAAGCTCCTATAGATAAGATCTGTCTACAATCATTCCAGCCAACAAGTGTGAACAAACAATTACAAGCCGCATTATCTGCACTGATTGTGCTAACTTGCATACAGGGCGTCAAGAGCGGAAAAGCAAATTACAATTACACTGTGAAAGTGTCATTATACAGTGACAGTGCTTTGTTTATGTCAGTTATTTGAGGTTTTATGTCTATTGTTAGGTCGTCTTCCGAATGGCAGTTTATATTCATCAGTGCGTTTTGGTTTGTTATAAAGGTCTGGAAAGTTGTTGAAGCCGAGTTCCACAGATAAGGAAGACCATCAATTCACCTACTTATGTACAGTGCATTGAAAAAGTATTCATACCCCTTGATATTTTGCACATTTTGTCATGTTACAACCAAAAACATAAATGTATTTTATTGGGGTTTTATGTGATAGACCAACACAAAGTGGCACATAATTGTGAAGTGGAAGGAAAATGATAAATGGTTTTCAAAATTTTTTACAAATAACCATGTGAAAAGTGTGGGGTACATTTGTATGGCGCCCCCCGGAGTCAATACTTTGTAGAACCTCCTTTCACTGCAATTACAGCTGCAAGTCTTTTTGGGGATGTCTCTACCAGCTTTGCACATCTACAGAGTGACATTTTTGCCCATTCTTCTTTGCAAAATAGCTCAAGCTCTGTCAGATTGGATGGAGAGCGTCTGTGAACAGCAATTTTCAAGTCTTACCACAGATTCTCAATTGGATTTAGGTCTGGACTTTGACTGGGCCATTCTAACACATGAATATGCTTTGATCTAAACCATTCCATTGTAGCTCTGGCTGTATGTTTAGGGTCGTTGTCCTGCTGGTAGGTGAACCTCTGCCCCACAATCAAGTCTTTTGCAGACTCTGACAGGTTTTCTTCTAAGATTGCCCTGTATTTGGCTCCAATATGTGAAAAGTGTGGGCTGCATTTGAAATCAGCCCCCTTTACTGATACCGCAAACTAGAATGTAGTGAAACCAATTGCCTTCAGAAGTCACCTAATTAGTAAATAGAGTCCACCTGTGTGTAATTTATTCTCAGTATAAATACAGCTGTATTGTAAAGCCCTTTAGAAGTTTGTTAGAGAACCTTAGTGAACAAACAGCATCATGAAGGCCAAGGAACACACCAGACAGCAGGGGCGTTGCTAGGTGGGAAAAAGACCAGGGGCTTCAGCAAGAACGCCAAGCCCGGTATCAGGGTGGGGGGTAAGTTCACTTGCTGGTTGCTGCCTGGCTCACCAGTGCCCATCAATGCTGACAACTAAATGAACCTACCTGACACATACACTGACCTACCTGACACCTACACTGACATGATACATGCACTGACCTACCTGACGCATGCACTGACCTACCTGACGCATGCACTAACCTAACTGACACATACACTGACCTACCTTTTCCACGTCAGACTTCAGGTGACCTCTTGACACTCCTGCAGCTCAGCCTTACCTGTAGTGTGCGAGTGCAGCACACCCATCCCATTCATGACCACTCAGAGACAGCCCCGCAGGAACCAGGCAGGATAGTAGAGCTGCCTGCCCATTTACACAGAGCGAGCTTGAGTCCATCCAAAGTGAGTGTACCGGGCACTCTCCAGGCACCATGTTGACTGCTGAGCCGCCTCACAGCTCCTCCTCTCACAAGGGGTTCCTCACATCAGCTTCCTTCTTGTCTTTATCAGTCCTGACTACAATGGAAACC
Organism: Lithobates clamitans; assembly: GCA_037952925.1. Lineage (NCBI taxonomy): Eukaryota > Metazoa > Chordata > Amphibia > Anura > Ranidae > Lithobates > Lithobates clamitans. The sequence goes on along the minus strand of JBBGZY010000617.1, from coordinate 385,311 downwards.
CGAGTGTCAGAGGCGAGCGGCCGCAGTGTCATTCCCGCCTCGTGGACCCGGCAGCACCTATGATGGACGTCACATGTCCCACGGTCCTGACACTGGACCAGTGTGACGTCCATCATAGAAGCTGGGTCCAAAAGGCGGGATTTTCTGTACGTCACTTGGCCATGCTGGGCAAGCGGGAGATTGATTCCCGCTCTCTGTGGAAACAGCTCAGGGCTAAGAACTCTTTTGTGAATTCTGAGACCGGAGGCTTTTTAGGGGCCCACTCGGGGCAATAGTCACCCTCAGCCCTCCCCTCATGATGCCACTGCCAGACAGGTCAGGGATAAAAATGGAAAAAGTTTAAAGCAGGGTTAGGTTATAAAAAAATATCCCAAGCTTTGAACATCTCACGGAGCACTGTTCAATCCATCATCCGAAAATGGAAAGAGTATGGCACAACTGCAAACCTACCAAGACATGGCCGTCCACCTAAACTGACAGGCCGGGCAAGGAGAGCATTAATCAGAGAAGCAGCCAAGAGGCCCATGGTAACTCTGGAGGAGCTGCAGAGATCCACAGCTCAGGTGGGAGAATCTGTCCACAGGACAACTATTAGTCGTGTGCTCCACAAATCTGCCCTTTATGGAAGAGTGACAAGAAGAAAGACATTGTTGAAGGAAAGTCATAAAAAGGTCCGGTTTGCAGTTTGCAAAAAGCCATGTGAAGGACACAGCAAACATGTGAAAGAAGGTGCTCTGGTCAGATGAGACCAAAATTTTATGTTTTGGCCTAAAAGCAAAACGCTATGTGTGGCAGAAAACAAACATTTCACATCAGCCTGAATACACCACCCCCACTGTGAAACATGGTGATGGCAACATCATGTTGTGGGGATGCTTTTCTTCAACAGGGACAGGGAAGCTGGCCAGAGTTGATGGGAAGATGGATGGAGCCAAATACAGGGCAATCTTAGAAGAAAACCTGTTAGAGTCTGCAAGAGACTTGAGACTGCGGAAGAGGTTTACCTTCCAGCAGGGCTATAACCCTAAACATACAGCCAGAGCTACAATGGAATGGTTTAGATTAAAGCATATCCATGTGTTAGAATGGCCCAGTCAAAGTCCAGACCTAAATCCAATTGAGAATCTGTGGCAAAACTTGAAAATTGCTCTCCCTCCAATCTGGCAGAGCTTGAGCTATTTTGTAAAGAAGAATGAGCAAAAATATCACTCTCTAGATGTGCAAAGCCGGTAGAGACATCCCCAAAAAGACTTGCAGCTGTAATTGCAGTGAAAGGAGGTTCTACAAAGTGTTGACTCGGGGGGAATACAAATGTACACCACACTTTTCACACATTTATTTGTAAGAAATTTTGAAAACTATCATTTTTCTTCCACTTCACAATTATGAGCCACTTTGTGTTGGTCTATCACATAAAATCCCAATAAAATACATTTACGTTTTTGGTTGTAACATGACAAAATGTAGAAAATGTCAAGGGGTATGAATACTTTTTCAATGCACTGTATTGATTAAAAACTCCTTTAACCGGGATCACACAGGTGCAGTGTGATAATGCATGCACATTAAAGTGGTTGTATACCTTTAATTTTAACTTTTACCTACAGGTAAGCCTATAATAAGGCTTACCTGTAGGTTAAAAAAATCTCTCCTAAACCTGTAAGGTTTAGGAGATATTCCCCTTGCAATGAGCCGCTGAATGCAGCGGCGCATGCGCACAGGGGATTCTCGGCTGACAGCCCGGCAAACTCCGGAGCTTGCCGGGCAGAAGTCTCCCGCGCGCATGCGCGGGAGTGACGACATCGCGGCTCCGCCCACTCACAGCGCCGGAGCCGCGATACCCGAAAGACACGCCGAGGGGAGATGTCAGCTCCCTCGGCGTGGACCAGGGGAGATGCCGGCGCCTCGTTCTAAGGTAAGTATCTCATAATGAGCTAGTATGCGGTGCATACTAGCTCATTATGCCTTTTTCCTTGCAGGTGTAGAAAAAAAAAAAAAAAGACAGCGGGTATACAACTGCTTTAACGTGGGGTACATCACACAATAACGTGTGTTGCATTAAAGTACAACTAAAGGCAAAACTTGGTTCTGAATGGACTGGAGAGGGATTAGAACACCTGTCAGGTTTATATTGTTGTCTGTGCCCCAGTTAGGGAGAGTGACCCTCTCTATATGCCCTGCTTACTGTTATCACCAACTCCACCGAGGGTAAATATAAATGCAAAATTCTATCAAATACTTACCATAACTTTCTGTAGCATAGTCCCGTCCTCTGTGGGCCTAATAGTTACCTCCAAAATTAGGGAGAGCTGACATCCTTTGAATGAGGCTGACACTTTTTGAATGCAAAGAGATTTATTGTCTCTTGAACAGAACTGTGGGAGAGAGGGTTAGGGCTGGGACACCCTTAAGTAGATGCAATGTTAATTGGCAGACTCCGAGACTTCTATAGGTAGACAGCTATACAGGTGAAGGCCTCCAGCTGGACACTACTTCTGTATAGGTAGGACCGCCGTCTCCTATGGCAACAATCTTGTAGCTGTTACTAACGGTAAAGGTATTCAACTATCTGCAACACGAACAGTTCTCTTTACCCCACACTCACTCACTGTGGGTCTTCACTCAATGAGCTCCCAGTTTCTCTCACTAAACTTTAGATCCATAAGCCACTGGATCCCCTGAGGTCTTTCACGGTAGCACTCAGTATCTTCCCCAAGCGCCACCTTCGCTTCCCTGCTGGATCCTTAGCTTGGCACTCACAGATACTCTTCAAGCTTCACCCCTGCTGACACATTAGGTCCCTGGCTTGGCACTCCATAAGTGTGACCTTTGCTGTCCCGCTGGGTCCCTGACTTGGCACTTTCTGAAGTTTTCCCACTTCTTCACTGTCCCCGGCTGGAGAGAAGTCTGCTCTGGTACTGGCCTCAGCTTACTCACAATGGTCTCCGGTAGCAAGGTGGATGGCCCCTTAGTGGTGACAGCTTTCCTTCTACCTCCGACCACGACCACGACTGGTTCCCCAGCCGGCAGAACCGTTACTTCTGGTTGGACTACAAGTCCGTAGTTCCAACCCTACGCTGCTTTCCTGCTTCTGGATAGGACCTAGCAGCCAGATGTCCCCAGGATAGGCCTTAGGTCTCTGGCCCAGCAGCCCGGGGCAATATAACACACGTCTACCCAGACAGCCATCCAGGTGGCACAGAACCCCGATCACCTGACTCCACCCAAATAAATAGGTTCTACCAGCAGACCAAGAGACCCAAAAAAATTCCTGCCCATTGGCTGAAACACCCTATTCATTTCTAATCTGTCCTTGCAATGCCCTTGTCTTTTCTAATGTCACCAGATACCTGGTCATCTAGTGACAAAAGAGAGAAGTGCGGCAATTCCAGAATTAAGGCGAAATCAATTGACCACCTGACAATTGGCCAAGACAACTATCGCTTGGCAAATAAATTGAATAGCAATCCTGTTTAAACATCAGGGTGCTACATCTCCTTTCCCGACGCCAATCCATGACAGCATACCTATGATATAGCTCCACCCTATCCACCCACAGGACCTGTTTAGATCCAGTGGCGGAACTACCGCCATAGCGACACACGTGGTCGCTATGGGGCCCGCGGTCGCTATGGGGCCCCGGCATGCTGCCAAGTGGGGCCCTCAGCCAGGGGCCCGCTGCCGAGTGGCATCGGCAAGCTCCTGGCCAGGCGGGCCCCTACTGACGTTTGGGCTCCTTACATGGATACTGCCTGTACCCCCCTGATGGAGGCCCTGGCTGCAGGAAAGGACTCCCAGGAGGACATTGACAGTGCCTGGCAGGTGCTATGTTGCTTTAACCACTTGAGCCCCGGACCATTATGCTGCCTAAGGACCAGAGGTCTTTTTCCAATTTGGCACTGCGTCGCTTTAACTGCTAATTGCGCGGTCATGCAATGCTGTACCCAAACGAAATTTGCGTCCTTTTCTTCCCACAAATAGAGCTTTCTTTTGATGGTATTTGATCACCTCTGCGGTTTTTATTTTTTGCGCTATAAACGGAAAAAGACCGAAAATTTTGAAAAAAAAAGATATTTTCTACTTTTTGTTATAAAAAAAATCCAATAAACTAAATTTTAGTCATACATTTAGGCCAAAATGTATTCGGCCACATGTCTTTGGTAAAAAAAATGTCAATAAGCGTATATTTATTGGTTTGCGCAAAAGTTATAGCGTCTACAAACTAGGGTACATTTTCTGGAATTTACACAGCTTTTAGTTTATGACTGCCTATGTCATTTCTTGAGGTGCTAAAATGGCAGGGCAGTACAAAACCCCCCCAAATGACCCCATTTTGGAAAGTAGACACCCCAAGGAAATTGCTGGGAGGCATGTTGAACCCATTGAATATTTATTTTTTTTGTCCCAAGTGATTGAAAAATGACAAAAAAAAAAAAAAAAAAAAATATTTACAAAAAGTCGTCACTAAATGATATATTGCTCACACAGGCCATGGGCCTATGTGGAATTGCACCCCAAAATACATTTAGCTGCTTCTCCTGAGTATGGGGATACCACATGTGTGGGACTTTTTGGGAGCCTAGCCGCGTACGGGGCCCCGAAAACCAATCACCGCCTTCAGGATTTCTAAGGGTGTAAATTTTTGCTTTCACTCTTCACTGCCTATCACAGTTTCGGAGGCCATGGAATGCCCAGGTGGCACAAAACCCCCCAAAATGACCCCATTTTGGAAAGTAGACACCCCAAGCTATTTGCTGAGAGGCATATTGAGTCCATGGAATATTTTATATTTTGACACAAGTTGCGGGAAAGTGACACTTTTTTTTTTTTTTTTTTTTTTTTTTCATAAAGTTGTCACTAAATGATATATTGCTCACACAGGCCATGGGCATATGTGGAATTGCACCCCAAAATACATTTAGCTGCTTCTCCTGAGTATGGGGATACCACATGTGTGGGACTTTTTGGGAGCCTAGCCGCGTACTGGACCCCAAAAACCAATCACTGCCTTCAGGATTTCTAAGGGTGAAAATTTTTGATTTCACTCTTTACTGCCTATCACAGTTTCGGAGGCCATGGAATGCCCAGGTGGCACAAAACCCCCCCAAATGACCCCATTTTGGAAAGTAGACACCCCAAGCTATTTGCTGAGAGGCATGGTGAGTATTTTGCAGCTCTCATTTGTTTTTGAAAATGAAGAAAGACAAGAAAAAACATTTTTTTTTTTCTTTTTTCAATTTTCAAAACTTTGTGACAAAAAGTGAGGTCTGCAAAATACTCACTATACCTCTCAGCAAATAGCTTGGGGTGTCTACTTTCCAAAATGGGGTCATTTGGGGGGGTTTTGTGCCACCTGGGCATTCCATGGCCTCCGAAACTGTGATAGGCAGTGAAGAGTGAAATCAAAAATTCACGCCCTTAGAAAGCCTGAAGGCGGTGCTTGGTTTTCGGGGTCCCGTACGCGGCTAGGCTCCCAAAAAGTCTCACACATGTGGTATCCCCGTACTCAGGAGAAGCAGCAGAATGTATTTTGGGGTGTAATTTCATATATTTCCATGGCATGTTTGAGCAATATATCATTTAGTGACAACTTTGTGCAAAAAAAAAAAAAAAAAAAAAAATTTGTCTCTTTCCCGCAACTTGTGTCGCAATATAAAATATTCCATGGACTCGACATGCCTCTCAGCAAATAGCTTGGGGTGTCTACTTTCCAAAATGGGGTCATTTGGGGGGGTTTTGAACTGTCCTGGCATTTTATGCACAACATTTAGAAGCTTATGTCACACATCACCCACTCTTCTAACCACTTGAAGACAAAGCCCTTTCTGACACTTATTGTTTACATGAAAAAGTTTTTTTTTTTTGCAAAAAAATTACTTTGAACCCCCAAACATTATATATTTTTTTAAAGCAAATGCCCTACAGATTAAAATGGTGGGTGTTTCATTTTTTTTTTTCACACAGTAATTGCGCAGCGATTTTTCAAACGCATTTTTTGGGGAAAAAACACACTTTTTTTAATTTTAATGCACTAAAACACGCTATATTGCCCAAATGTTTGATGAAATAAAAAAGATGATCTCAGGCCGAGTACATGGATACCAAACATGACATGCTTTAAAATTGCGCACAAACGTGCAGTGGCAACAAAATAAATACATGTTTAAAAGCCTTCAAAAGCCTTTACAGGTTACCACTTTAGATTTACAGAGGAGGTCTACTGGAAAAATTACTGCACTCGATCTGGCCTTCGCGGTGATACCTCACATGCATGGTGCAATTGCTGTTTACGTTTGACGACAGACCGCCGCTTGCGTTCGCCTTAGCGCGAGAGCAGGGGGCGACAGGGGTGTTTTTTTTTTTTTTTTTTTTTTTCTTTATTATTTTTTTGCTTTTTTAATCTTACTTTTAAACTGTTCCTTTCATATTTTTTTTTTTAATCATTTTTATTGTTATCTCGGGGAATGTAAATATCCCCTATGATAGCAATAGGTAGTGACAGGTACTCTTTTTTGAAAAAATTGTGGTCTATTAGACCCTAGATCTCTCCTCTGCCCTCAAAGCAAATGACCACACCAAGATCGGTGTGATAAAATGCTTCCCCAATTTCCCAATGGCGCTATTTACATCCGGCGAAATCTAAGTCATGAAATACTCGTAGCTTCCGGTTTCTTAGGCCATAGAGATGTTTGGAGCCACTCTGGTCTCTGATCAGCTCTATGGTCAGCTGGCTGAATCACCGGCTGCATTCTCAGGTTCCCTGTTGAGACAGGAGAGCCAGAGAAAAACACGGAAGACGGTGGGGGGGGGGGGGCATTCCCTCCCACGGCTTGTAAAAGCAGTCTAGAGGCTAATTAGCCGCTAGGATTGCTTTTACATGAAAGCCGACCGCTGGCTGAAAAGAATGATACCAAGATGATACCTAAACCTGCAGGCATCATTCTGGTATAACCACTCAAAGTCGTGAATGGCGTACCTGAAGACAAAAAAATGGTTAACAATGGTTAACAATAAAGCACAGTAAAGTGTAAATAATTACACACCTGAAAAACAAACATGATAAAACATAATAACAATAACAATAACAATCAATAACAATAACAATAACAATAACAATAACAATCAATAACAATAACAATAACAATAACAATCAATAACAATAACAATAAAACATTGCAGAATAGAATACAGTAAAAAAGAGCAGAACAATAGAGAGAGAGAATAGAGAGAGAGAGAACAATAAAACAACAACTATTTTTTTTTATTTCATATTTTTTTTTTTTTTTTACACTTTTTTTTGTAACTAACTTTTATAACGGTAACCGGTTCCAGGTTCGGGTCTCTCAAAATGCGATGGCATCTTGGGAGACCCTGTGAAAGTGTGCCTAGTCTGTGCAATGCTGTACCCTACGCTAATACTCAACTAGTGAATGGTAGCGTTCAAAACATTCACCAATGCAAAGACCAGGATTGTCAGGACAGGAGGGACAATAATAGCGGGTGTCACGCCTATATCCGCGCTTGCTGCAGACACGACATCTTTTTTGGGGGGTTCGTTGGGTAGGGGTACTCGGGAGGACATAAAAATGCCTCTCATGCAGCCGACTGCATTTGGTTGGGGATGTGAATGGGGGAAGTACGGGCGCTGCAGAAGCGGTGGGTTCCCAATTAGGATTGGCGAATGCAGCAGGAAGGGCACTATGGGCACGACGGGCCTGTGTTTGTCTTTTTGGTGGCAGCGGGACACTACTTGTGCTTGCCACCTCACCAGCTTGAACTGCACTTATGGGACTCGCCACGTCACCACGTGTTACTGTAGTGCTGGTTTGACTACGACCGGGGTGTACTAGGCCGCTGGCGCTTGCCAGTTCACCAAAACACTACCAAAAAACTGTTAGCGATCGCAGGGATCAGGCCTGACTCTGCGAACGCTGCAGTTATGCGTTTAGTGTTTTGTAAGTGACAGTGATCGATCGATACCGCACTTGGGTGGGCTGGGCTGGGCCGGGCGGAGGGGCAAAACGCAGGTGCTAGCAGGTATCTGGGCTGATCCCGCTAACACTGCGTTTTTGGGAACCCTAAACTGCTGGGGACACTAGTATAGATCTGATCGGATCAGATATTGATGCGATCAGATACTATACCACTAAGGGAGGTGTACGGTGCGTGCGTGGGTGTTAGCGGTACTGGCGCTAATCTGACGCTGCCTGGGGCTGGTGCTTGCCAGTTCACCAAAACGCTACAAAAAAAACTGTTAGCGATCGCAGGGATCAGGCCTGACTCTGCGAACGCTGCAGTTATGCGTTTAGTGTTTTGTAAGTGACAGTGATCGATCGATACTGCACTTGGGTGGGCTGGGCTGGGCCGGGCGGAGGGGCAAAACGCAGGTGCTAGCAGGTATCTGGGCTGATTCCGCTAACACTGCGTTTTTGGGAACCCTAAACTGCTGGGGACGCTAGTATAGATCTAATCGGATCAGATATTGATGCGATCAGATACTATACCACTAAGGGAGGTGTACGGTGCGTGCGTGGGTGTTAGCGGTACTGGCGCTAACCTGACGCTGCCTGGGGCTGGTGCTTGCCAGTTCACCAAAATGCTACCAAAAAAACTGTTAGCGATCGCAGGGATCAGGCCTGACTCTGCGAACGCTGCAGTTATGCGTTTAGTGCCTTGTAAGTGACAGTGATCGATCGATACTGCACTTGGGTGGGCTGGGCGGAGGCACAAAACGCAGGTGCTAGCAGGTATCTGGGCTGATCCCGCTAACACTGCGTTTTTGGGAACCCTAAACTGCTGGGGACGCTAGTATAGATCTGATCGGATCAGATATTGATCCGTTCAGATACTATACCACTAAGGGAGGCGCATGCTGCGTGTGTGGGTGTTAGCGGTACTGGCGCTAATTTGACGCTGCCTGGGGCGACGCATATCGCCGCCGGGCGATCGGGGGGCTAAACCTTTATTCGGTAATAAACGGCGGGTTCCCTGACACTATAAAAAATAAACAAACTAACCAGCGTCACCCGTATCGGTTATACGGTGATCAGTGGTGAAAGGGTTAACTAGGGGGCAATCAAGGGGTTAAAACATTTATCAGATAGTATATGGGGGTCCCTGACGCTATAAAACGCTGACGGCGAACCTAAATATTTACCTCACTAACTAGCGTCACCAGCGACACTAATACAGCGATCAGAAAAATGATCGCTTAGCGACACTGGTGACAGGGGGTGATCAAGGGGTTAAAACTTTATTAGGGGGGGTTAGGGGGGTACCCTAGACCTAAAGGGGGGTAATATACACTGTCCCAACACTGTCACTGTCACAAACTGACACTATGCAGTAATCAGAAAAAAAAAAAAAAAAAAAAAAAAAAAACTGCTGGTGTCAGTTTGTGACAGGGGGGGGGGGGTGATTGGGGGGGGATCGGGGGGCGATCGGGGGGGGGATCGGGGTGATTTGTGTGCCTGGCATGTTCTACTGTGTGTGTAGTGTTTGGTGCACTCACATACTTGTCGTCTCTCCTCGGGCCGGAACGGAAAATACCGACCCGAGGGGAGATGACATCACTTCCTTTGCTGCTGTTTAGCATACAGCAGCAAAGGAATGATTTCATTGGCCGGCGGCGATCGCGAGGGGGGGGCCACGAACGGATGGTCTCCCCCTCATCACCGATCGCCGCTGGACAAACGACGACCGCCTCGGGCACCGGGGGGGGGTCCGATCGGACCCCCCACCCGCGGAAGGCAAATCACGTACATGTACGTGATTTTGCCTGTCCGTGCCACTTTGCCGACGTACATCGGCGTGAGGCGGTCGTCAAGTGGTTAAGGATGCTCTATGGTGCGCCAAAAAGCACCTCATCCACCAGCGGGAGAGGATGCCCATTGAGGATTGCGGTAGACTGGTTCACAGTCTGCTCAGGGACTATAACTTGATAGACTTTTAGGAGGAGGAGGTCTGCTGATTTCCCCTTCCCCCGCTCTCCCCTGTGTGTCTTTGTCTTTTAAATAAAGCTTTGAGCCTGTAAATTCCCCTATCCCTCCTCCCCATCCCCACCCCCCATCACATCTGTTGCCTGTTGAAATGTAATTTGTTTGAAACGTTGCATGACTCGCTTAAGTAATATGTATTTAGTAACATGTTTTTAGTAAAATGCCTTCGGGGTAATGCGGCGTCATGCATGATGTGATGTTTCGGGGTATTATTACTCTGCACAACGCGTTAGGCATCATACCGCAGGATGAATGTAAGTTATTGTATGCTTGAAACTGTATTGTCATGTAGTGTCTTTATGCACAGTGTCGTTGTACAGGATGGAATGTACCCTGTTGAAGTATTTGTTAAAAAAAGAAAAAAGAGGACTTGTCCAGCGAAGAAACATTTGGGGAGGAAGTCCTGAGGCTTACACCAAGATAAGCAATCACCACATGTCCAGCAATAGATTTAACATAAAGAAGTAGACCTTTCTGCTTAGCATTAAGGGATTCCTAGACTCCATGATGCCAGGTCTCAAAATTTGAGCTTTAATTATCAAGCTGTCAAAGGCAGCTTGAAGCTGGATGGCAAAACACATTCCTTGGGAACTGATTATCCTGATCCAGTAGATCCCTTGAAGCAACTGTCCGGCACCCCTTTTAGGTTGGTGTACCACATTTGACTGGATCTGCCTGCAACATCGGAATGCTTTCCATTCCAAATATGTGAGACAAACGAGGGAAGGAAGTACTGAAAGTCACAGGAGCATCCTACCAGAGGAACACTGCACCTGAGCCAAAACTGCCTAGCCTTTAGTTTGACCTCAGGGGCCTGGTAGTCAACCTCTGAAGGACACAGGAATAGCTCCGGGAGTAGAAATCAGTCTCACAGGTTTAGGCATTGCTGTCAGATGCAGTCTGCCTGCCAAGATGTATACCTGGAATGCTAATGCTTGACAAGGCTGGAGCCTGACGATTTGCCAAGGATACCAATCTAGTCTTTTGCTTGAATTGAGGTACGCCACCTTTATGGCATTGTCGGCTTGGATACAGATTATATAAAACAGCACAGAACTTCTGGATGCTACCATGGAAAACAAGATGCCAAAGACAATCAAGTCCTTTGATATGAAGGGTGTCTAAGTCTGTTCCCCAGAATGATCCACAGTCTGAGGTGTCTTTCCAGGGCCGTTTTTAAGGCAGGGCAAAAGGGGCAGCTGCTCTGGGTCCTGTCATTGTTGTGGGGCCCAAAGCAGCTGCCTCATACTTGCCAACTATCCTGGTTTAAATTCCCTCATCCCTTGAGTTCCCTTGCTGTGTCCCTATATCTCAGTGTGAAGTGCTGCTACTAATGCTGCCCAGCTCTGCCCTATTGTTGTGTACAGATGACTCACCTGCAGACCCTGTGTTTACATGTAAACTACCGGCATTCATTAGTAAATAGCAGTGTCAATCATATGTAAATATCGGCGGCCGGCGGCATTGATATGTATATCATGAGATCATATCCACAGTAATCTCTAGCAACCAATCAACAAGCAGAAATCATGTGCTGTAACCTCTAGCAACTAATTAGTGAGCCGTAATGTGTGCTGTAACCTTTAGCAACCAGTCAGTGAGCGGTAATGATACACTGTAACCTCTGGCAACCGATTGCAATAGCTGCCTGATCTGATTCAGTAAACTGATTTTGTGTCTAGCTGCTTTTTATTGTATGTCTCAGAGCAGGTGGAGAGCGAAACTGCATAGGGGGGGAGGCCCAAGAAAAGTTTTGCCCAGGGTCCAATCAATCTTAAAGACGGCCCTGTGTCTTTTCATGGGGAGTCCTTAAAACTTCCTTCTTTGCTGAAGAGCTAGACCCCTGAGCCTCAGCAATAGGAAAATCAGCTGACCAAAGGCTGAGTCAACTTGCCCTTAAAGAACAGAGGCCTGTAAAAGCCTGGAGTGAAACCAGGCCAAAGGAATTGCCTCATATAAGGCTATCCTCAGTTCTAGGCCTCTCATACAAAAGTGGAGATCCAGATCGCTCCTGGTAAAGACAGCTTGATCTGAAACTAGAGTGTGTAAAGTTATCATTGAGGAAATGCGCTCTGTCCTGAGCTGTGAGTAGGGCCATCCAGACATTCCCAAGGTGAGTCGGTTTCAGTAACAATCTTTGAAGGCTCTGAACCTATCCAAATTACTGGAACATCTGAAGGACCATGTCAGGTTGCTCGATAAAGCCTGCACCAATTATTACCCATCTAAGGATCTCTCTATGGGAAAATGTTAGGAAGGCAATGAGGCCAATACTGGGTCCAGCATCCTAATACATGAGGTGTTGACCAATAGACAAGGGGCAGGATCCCAGAATGGTAGTGCATGGGTCCAAAAGCAAGGCACAGATATTGCCAAGGGATGGGGATAAAGATGGGCCGGGTGTGCCCAGGACCCCAGCCACAATCCACCCGCCAGGAAGCCGCTACACCGCACACCGCCAATCACAGGCACCGAGACACCCCCCCAGCCCAGGCAGCTGCGGACCAGGAAATGCCTCACTACCCACGACCAGTGGCATGCAGCGCCATCCCCCCAGCGGGTGGGCCAGGACCCTGAACATGCCTGAGCCCACCCCCAGATGGGAACATTAATTATCTTTGATGCCCACCAAGCCAGAAAGATCCCAGGAGAAGGGAGGCAATGCACATTTTGTATTTTTCTATGGAAAACTTGTATCTGAACCCAGACCCTCTGTACTCTAGCCTTCTTCCCAACCAAGGAAATGCTGTAGTAACTTTCTTACCTAGAGCCTGCTCTGGTTTCTTACCTGGCTCCTCTGGTTATGCATATTCCGGTCAGTGGGACAGGCTGTTGTGTGGGTGGTAACTATTTATAGCTATGCACTGTCCTGTGGGCGGAAGTAGGCGGGGCTACTATCATACGTATACTGCCATGGAGGCACCAGGAAAAAGTTTTTTGCCTTTAGTTCTACTTTTAGGAAACCGATTTATTTGAGATAGGCTGCCAACGCACCCCAGCATAACCCAAACCACTGGAGCAGGAGCAGGATGGCCGCTGCCAGAAACAGCTGGAAGCCACTATAGCAGGTCATGGTTCAGGTTGAGGTCAAGGCAGGTGGCAGGCAGGAATAGTCAGGAATGAGGAAGGTTGGTAACGAGGGCATAAGATACAGGCAGAGTCTGGAAATATGAGACAGCAACAAGCAAGGCAGAACAGTGGTAATCTCGTTAACATGGTGGCTGCCAAGAAGTCACAGCACTGACAATCATAAGGGATGAGGCTTGAACAGGGCTGGGACAAGAGGGGGGCAGAAGGGACATGTGCCCCAGGCACAGTGTTATTAGGTGGAGGGGGGAAGGGCGACTGGTGGCTTTGGCTGCTCTGTTTTTCGGGCATCTCACTGACAGAAGGGACTGCAGCATCACTGCTGTTCCTGGGAAGGAGGAGAGAACCGAGTACATCAAGGGCAGGAGGACAGCTCAGCTCTACAAATCCCCCAGAGCCCCTTAGCCTCCTCCCTCCCTTAGGGCTCATATATACTTGCTGTAACCCTCTGAAGAGCCATCCACATTATGTTACCTCCTCACCCCCTGTTATAACCCCAAAATGCATGTTGCAGGGTGTTTGCGGTGCAGCCCCAATACAAATAGGTCCCCCTTGGCGACCAGCACTGCCCGCTGAACACAACAAGGGGATCGTTTTTGCTGCACCACGATGCTACGTAAAAGGTCATGTAGGGAGACGAGGGGGATGGACAGAGGAGCTGGGCCAGCACAGACAGCTATTAGACTCCCAGAGAAAAAGAGGGCTATGACATGCCAGGAGGAAGCTGTGATGGGAAACTGACTTCCTAGACTAGTCACATCATCTAGCAAGATCAGAGCCATATTGCAAGTGAAAAAAAATCATCTATGAAAGGAAAAAAACACTGCAGGCAATTAAAATATAATAGATTTTTCTGGCTTTTTTTAAGTTGGTGACAGGGTCTTGTTAAATTCAGTTATTCGTTAAACACCATCAATATTTACAGTGCCTTGAAAAAGTATTCATACCCCTTGAAATTTTCCACATTTTGTCATGTTACAACCAAAAACGTAAATGTATTTTATTGGGATTTTATGTGATAGACCAACACAAAGTGGCACATAATTGTGAAGTGGGAGGAAAATGATAAATGGTTTTCCAAATTTTTTACAAATAAATATGTGAAAAGTGTGGTGTACATTTGTATTCAGCCCCCCGGAGTCAATACTTTGTAGAACCTCCTTTCACTGCAATTACAGCTGGAAGTCTTTTTGGGGATGTCTCTACCAGCTTTGCACATCTAGAGGGTGACATTTTTGCCCATTCTTCTTTGCAAAATAACTCAAGCTCTGCCAGATTGTATGGAAAACGTCTGTGAACAGCAATTTTCAAGTCTTGCCACAGATTTTCAATTAGATTTAGGTCTGGACTTTGACTGGGCCATTCTAACACATGAATATGCTTTGATCTAAACCATTCCATTGTAGCTCTGGCTGTGTGTTTAGGGTCGTTGTCCTGCTGGAAGGTGAACCTCCTCCCCAGTCTTTTGCAGGCTCTAACAGGTTTTCTTCTACGATTGCCCTGTGTTTGGCTCTGACCAGCTTCCCATCAACTCTGACCAGCTTCCCTGTCCCTGCTGAAGAAAAGCACAACATGATTCTGCCACCACCATGTTTCACGGTGGTGATGGTGTGTTCAGGGTGATGTGCAGTGTTAGTTTTCTGCCACACATAGCGTTTTGCTTTTAGGCCAAAAAGTTAAATGTTGGTCTCATCTGACCAGAGCACCTTCTTCCACATGTTTGCTGTGTCCTCCACATGGCTTCTCACAAACTGCAAATGGGACTTCTTATGACTTTCTTTCAACAATGACTTTCTTCTTGTCACTCTTCCATAAAGGCCAGATTTGTGGAGAGCACGACTAATAGTTGTCCTGTGGACAGATTCTCCCACCTGAGCTGTGGATCTCTGCAGCTCCTCCAGAGTTACCATGGACCTCTTGGCTGCTTCTCTGATTAATGCTCTCCTTGCCCGGCCTGTCAGTTTAGGTGGACGGCCATGTCTTAGTAGGTTTGCACGCCATACTCTTTCCATTTTCGGATGATGAATTGAACAGTGCTCCGTGAGAAGTTCAAAGCTTGGGAGATTTTTTTTATATTCATCTAGGTACTCTAACAAACCTCTGAGGGCTTCACAGAACAGCTGTATTTATACTGAGATTAAATTACACACAGGTGGGCTTTATTTAGTAATTGGGTGACTTCTGAAGGCAATTGGTTCCACCAGATTTTAGTTAGGGGTATCAGAGTAAAGGGGGCTGAATACAAATGCACTCCACACTTGTCAGATATTTATTTGTAAAAAAAATGGAAAAACCATTTATCATTTTCCCTCCACTTCACAATTATGCGCCACTTTGTGTTGGTCTATCATATAAAATCCCAATAAAATACATTTACGCTTTTGGTTGTAACATGACAAAATGTGGAAAATTTCAAGGGGTATGAATACTTTTTCAAAGCACTGTAACATATATAATATCCACTTGCTGACTGCAGTACGTACAGTATATATACATTAAGGTTTGCAAGTGGTTTACGGAGGTTATGGCTGAAGATATCAGCTGGCAGCTGGCTTTCTCAGCTCAATTGCTGCTGGATCCCTTTCAGAAGGGGTGGGGGGAACAACAACGAGAAACACTCGCTGATATTTCTTGGGCTTACCGCTTTTACCAGTGTGCGGTGCGCCTAAGGAACAATGTAATGGTGCAGCCAGCTGGTCACAGAGGAGAACAGAGACCAGATCGTCTCTGATCGTCTATATGGCCTTGGAGGACCGGAGCGATCTCATGACGTCATGACCCAGGTCCAGGGTGGAGGTAAACTATTTTTTTGTTCTAAAGCAAAAGATCAAAAAATGTCTTTCTTGATCTTTTGCTTTTAAAAGGTAATAGGG
This sequence comes from Lithobates clamitans, assembly GCA_037952925.1. Lineage (NCBI taxonomy): Eukaryota > Metazoa > Chordata > Amphibia > Anura > Ranidae > Lithobates > Lithobates clamitans. Next base: position 369,353 of record JBBGZY010000617.1, on the reverse strand, counting down.
AGATCTGGGGTCTTTTTGACCCCAGATCCCTCCATGAAGAGGACCTGTCATCCTTATTTCTATTATAAGGGATGTTTACATTCCTTTTAATAGGAATAAAAGTGATCAAAAAAACAAAAAAATTAAGGGACAGTGTAAACATAAATAAAAAGGAAAAAAAATGAAAGCGCCCCATCCCTCCGTGCTCGTGCGCAGGCGTAGGTTGGCGTGCACATATGTGAGGTATCGCTGCAAACATTAGAATGAGAGCAACAATTCTAGCGCTAGACCTCCTCTGTAACTCTAAACAGATAACCTGTAAAGGCGTTTAAAGTCTTGCCTACGGAGATTGTAAAGTACCGTCGTTTGTCGCCATTCCACGAGCGTGCGCAATTTTAAAGTGTGACAAGTTAGGTATCTATTTACTCGGCGTAACATCATCTTTTATATTTTACAAAAACTAGGTAATATATTGTGTTTTGTTGCATTAAAATTCCAAAGAGTGTATTTTTTCAGAAAAAATTGAGTTTGAAAAATTGCTGTGAAAATACCGCGTGACATAAAAAAAATTGCAGCGATTGCCATTTTATTCTATTTACTCGGCGTAGCATCATCTTTCATATTTTACAAAAAAATTAAGGACTATATTGTGTTTTTTTTTTTTTTTTTTTTTATTCATTAACTGTTTGCTGACCATATAACCTAGCAGCAAGGTGGCTCAGTTATGCAAGATCACGTACCTAGTACGTGATCTGACACTTCCGGGCGGGGGCGCGCATGCCGACGGTGACCCGGCCATGCTGTAATTAAACACAGCAGATGTCGATCACCGGGTGCCTGCCTATGGATTACTGCCGGTGCTGGCCAATGGACTACCGCCAGAACCCAGCGATCGTCGGGAACTTACACAGGACAGAGCTCTGCCTATCTAAACAAGGTAGAGCCCTGTCCTGTCAGTGGGGAAGTAATAGATTTTCTTTCCCCGCAAAGCAGGGAATAAAGTCGATTACTTCCCCTAGTAAAAGCACCTCACACAGTACATATAAACACTGGCTAGGCACACATTTAACCCTTTGATTGCCCTAGATGTGTAGCCCCTTCCCAGCCAGTGTCATTAGTACAGTGACAGTGCATATTCTTTTTAGCACTGATCACTGTATTAGTATCAATGGTTCCCAAAAAGTGTCAGTTAATGTCTGCCGCAATATCGCAGTCCCGCTGTAAGTCGCTGATCACCTCCATTACTAGTAAAAAAAAACTAGTAAAAATATAAATAAATTAAGTAAATAAGAATTCCAGTATATATCCCATATTTGGATGGTTGTTTTATGAAAAATATGGAGCTTCCTTTTACTGTAGTATATTGTTTATGTTATGTTATAATTTAATACGAATGGTCACAATTATACCCACCAGACATCATTACGCTCTGCTACCTTCCTGGCTACATGATTCATATTAAGCCCCAAACCTTGTTTATAATTCCCCAAATATCGGGGATGGGGGTACAAATTTATGTTCTCATGTAAAGTCCTCAGTTTTTGCTCTCTCTCTCTTTATAAAAATATGTAGCAGAATACATATTGGCCTAAATTGATGAAGACATTTTTTTTATTTTTTTTATTGGATATGTTTTATAGCGGAAAGTAAAAAATATTGTTTTTTTTTTTTCAGCTGATCTCAGTGTAAATAGGAATCGCCGGTTATCAGCATTCCTCTCCTGACACTGACAGCACCTGAGTAGAGGTAAGCGGCTTTCCTCACAGGGGGGATCTGCACTGATAATCAGTGCAATGATTATAGTGCAGTGCATCAGCAGTGCTTGCCAGTGCCTACCACTGATGTCCTTCAGTGCCCATAAAGGCTGTCCATCAATGCCGCCTATCAGTGCCCATCAGTGCAGCCTATCAGTGCCCATCAGTGCAGCCTATCAGTGCTCATCAGTGCAGCCTATCAGTGCACATCAGTGCAGCCTCTCACTGCCCATCAGTGCCGCCTATCAGTGCCCATCAGTGCAGCCTATCAGTGCCCATCAGTGCCGCCTATCAGTGCCCATCAGTGCAGCTTATCAGTGCCGCATATCTGTGTATCCTATCAGTGCCGCCTATCAGTGCCCATCAGTGCAGCCTATCAGTGCAGCCTATCAGTGCAGCCTATCAGTGCCCATCAGTGCCGCATATCTGTGTATCCTATCAGTGCCGCCTATCAGTGCCCATCAGTGCAGCCTATCAATGCAGCCTATCAGTGCAGCCTATCAGTGCCCATCAGTGCAGCCTATCAGTGCCGCCTATCAGTGCCCATCAGTGCAGCCTATCAGTGCCCATCAGTGCAGCCTATCAGTGCAGCCTATCAGTGCCGCCTATCAGTGCCCATCAGTGCCGCCTATCAGTGCCCATCAGTGCTGCCTCATAAGCGCACATGAGTGAAGGAGAAAAAATACTTATTTACAAAATGTTATAATTGAATTAGAGAAACTTTTATTTTTTTTCAAAATTTTTCTGTCTTTTTTTCATTTGTTTAGCAAAAAATAAAAAATAAAAACCCAGTGGTGATTGATTAAATACCATCAAAAGAAATCTCTACATGTCCTGAATTGTTTTTAAAAAAAAGTCACATGGTTACAGTGTAGCATGACCGCGTAATTGTCATTCAAAATGTGAGAGCGCTGAAAGCTGAAAATTGGCCTGGGTGGAAAGGGGGTAAAACTGCTTGGTTTTCAGGTGGTTAAAATGTATTTTTTCCAGAAAAACTGTGTTTAAAAAAAGAAAACGCTGCGCAAATACTGTGCGACGCCGACATAAAAAAAAAACAGTCGCCATTTTATTCCCTAGGGGTCTCTGCTAAAATGTATAATGTTTGGTGGGTTCTAAGTAATTTTCTAACAACAACAAAAAAAAACTGATTTAAACTTGTAAACAAAAAGTGCCAGAAAAGGCCTGGTCTTCAAGCGGATATATAATATATACCAGTGGCGGTGCGTTCATAGAGGGCGCAGGAGCGCCGCCCCCTCTCTCCTGCACCCATCAATCTTCAATAGATAGGTTCATGCATTGCACCAATCTATCTATTGTCGCCGCTGCCGCCCCCTATTCAGGTGTCCTACCCCTTGTCGGGCGCCGGGCATCTGAATTACATTGGCGGGGGTGTTTTTGGAGGTGCCTGATTAGAGCCATTGGCTCTAATAAGCGTCCTGATTAGAGCCGTGGGCTCTAATAGGCTTCCAAATTTGTAAACAGCGGGCGCACTGCTGTCTATCGGGCGTCCAATCATAGCAGATGAGGACGGGAGAAGACATCGAGGACTCGGAGGGAGCGTGGAGGAATGCGCTGACCCGAGACAGGTAATACCGGACAGGGGGGACACTGGCAGCATTTAATGGGGCAAACTGGCAGCAATTGATGGGGCAAACTGGCGGCAATTGATGGGGCACACTGGCGGCAATTTATTTGGACACACTGGCGGCAATTGATGGTTACAGTGGCTGCGCTTGATGGCACAGTGGTGGCAATTTATGGGTACAGTTACTGCGTTTATTGGGCACAGTGGCTGCGTTTGATGGTACAGTGGCTGCGTTTGATGAGCACAGTGGCTGCGTTTGATGGGCACAGTGGCGGCAATTGATGAGCACAGTGGCTGCGTTTGATGGGCACAGTGGCAGCAATTGCTGAGCACAGTGGCTGCGTTTGATGGGCACAGTGGCAGCAATTGATGGGCACAATGGCTGCGTTTGATGGGCACAGTGGCTGAGTTTAATGGGCAAAGTGGCTTCGTTTGATGGGCACAGTGGCTGCGTTTAATAGGCAAAGTGGCTGCGTTTGATGGGCACAGTGGCAGCAATTGCTGAGCACAGTGGCTGCGTTTGATGGGCACAGTGGCAGCAATTGCTGAGCACAGTGGCTGCGTTTGGTGGGCACAGTGGCAGCAATTGGTGGGCACAATGGCTGCGTTTGATGGGCACAGTGGCTGAGTTTAATAGGCAAAGTGGCTGCGTTTGATGGGCACAATGGCGGCAATTGATGGGCACAGTGGCTGCGTTTGATGGGCATAGTGGCAGCAATTGATGGGCACAGTGGCTGCGTTTGATGGTACAGTGGCTGCGTTTAATGGGCAAAGTGGCTGCGTTTGATGGGCACAGTGGCTGCGTTTAATGGGCAAAGTGGCTTCGTTTGATGGGCACAGTGGCTGCGTTTAATAGGCAAAGTGGCTGCGTTTGATGGGCACAATGGCGGCAATTGATGGGCACAGTGGCTGCATTTGATGGGCATAGTGGCAGCAATTGATGGGCACAGTGGCTGCGTTTGATGGTACAGTGGCTGCGTTTAATGGGCAAAGTGGCGGCGTTTGATGGGCACAGTGGCTGCGTTTAATGGGCAAAGTGGCTGCATTTGATGGGCACAGTGGCGGCAATTGATGGGCACAGTGGCTGCGTTTGATGGGCACAGTAGCTGCGTTTGATGGTACAGTGGCTGAGTTTAATGGGCAAAGTGGCTGCGTTTGATGGGCACAGTGGCGGCGTTTGATGGGCACAGTGGCTGCGTTTAATGGGCAAAGTGGCTGCATTTAATGGGCAAAGTGGCGGCAATTGATGGGCACAGTGGCTGCGTTTGATTGGGCACAGTGGCTGCAATTGATGGGCACAGTAGCTGCGTTTGATAGTACAGTGACTGCGTTTAATGGGCAAAGTGGCGGCAATTGATGGGCACAGTGGCTGCGTTTGATGGGCACAGTGGCGGCAATTGATGGGCACAGTGGCTGCATTTGATGGGCACAGTGGCGGCAATTGATGGGCACAGTGGCTGCGTTTGATGGGCACAGTAGCTGCGTTTGATGGTACAGTGGCTGAGTTTAATGGGCAAAGTGGCTGCGTTTGATGGGCACAGTGGCGGCAATTGATGGGCACAGTGGCTGCGTTTGATGGGCACAGTGGCGGCAAATGATGGGCACAGTAGCTGCGTTTGATGGGCACAGTGGCGGCAAATGATGGGCACAGTAGCTGCGTTTGATGGGCACAGTGAGGCTGCAATTTTTTTTTGTTTTTTTTTCAGTTTGCGCCCCCCCCAAAAAATTTTGATCACCAGCCGCCACCGAATATATACCATCAATAGATAAGATAACCAACAGAAAGTGTGGAGGAAGGGAAGTATCGCTGGTTACTATGGTTACTGGGGGGGTCTCAGCAGCGCACGTAGTGGCAGCACATAGCAATTACACTTTTATTACGTGCTGCGAATCACCATTACCTTGCAAATACCAGACGGCGTTCTATCCCCGCCCCTTTCCCCCTTCCCTCGTGTTCTGTATGGTGCGGAACTGATACACCGCGTTCTGTCCCCGCCCCCTTCCCCTTGTTGTTGTATGGGGACGGAATTGATACGCCGGGTCCTATCCCCGCCCCTTTCCTCCTCCCCCTGTAGCTGTATGGCTCGGGGTTGACACTCTTGCGTTCTATCCCCGCCCCTTTCCCTCTTCCCCCCTGTAGCTGCATGGTTCATTCTCCGGCTACCGGTCCAGACTGGAGTAGTGTATTGTGGGGGGAGGGCAGCTCATCACTCCGCACACCTCTCTCTACTCCCTGCCTGAGACTCAGCACAGCTACAGGTAAGACCATCCATTGTACAGTATGATCCCCCCCCCCCCATTGCTGGATCTACATAGAGGGGCCGGGGGGTGGCTGTCAGGAAGTGATGCCATCTTTATTAATAGGGGGGGTGATGATGGCAGCAGATGGCATCCAGTGTACAGATCACACCTCCTGGGTACATTGTGTTGTGTTCTCTCTTCTCTCTGTGTGCTGCATGTTGTTGTCTATCAGTATCTGTTGTAGAACTACAAGTCTCAGCATGACCTAAGAAAGTGTGAAGATGCCGAATGCCTGGCTGTCTACGGTGTCTGATCTCCAGGAAAGTACCATTGGATGGGGGGGGGGGGGGGGGTTGCGTGTCGCCGTCATCATCATGTAGTCTAGTTTTGTTAATTAGGTCCGTATCAGGTGGCGACTTTGTGGCCAGCGCTTTTCATCACGAGAGTCGCAGACGTTTTGTCGCCAGTGGTGACCGTACACGCTTTTGATTTTGATTTTATATCGATCTGTGATTTGATCAAAACGATCAATTCTGCAAAAAAAAAAAAATCCAATATCTTCCGATTCGTCAGCACTGAGATACTTTTTCTTCTTCTTTTTTTTTTTTGTTAATGAATATGATTGTATCATATTAAGAGATTGCATTGTGGAAACAGAGATGTGATCGATGACTTACAATCGTAAGTTATAATTTTATATCTTGAAGAAGAACTGCAGTCTGCTCACATAATTTGTAATAAAAACATCTTTGCCATTCTGAAGCTTCCCTCCAACCACTTTGCATAATAATATTAATATTATTATTATTATTGTTATAAAAATGTTTATATATATATATTATGCATTATACAGAATCACAGTGTGTGTATGTGTATATGTATATATATATATGTGTGTGTGTGTGTGTGTGTGTGTGTGTGTGTGTGTGTGTGTGTGTGTGTGTGTATGTGTGTATATATATATATATATATATATATATATATATATATATATATATACATATATACATACACACACACACACACATATATATATATTTACTGTGATTCTGTACTTGCCAAATATGCTGCTGAAATCTCCCTCCACTGCAGCCATTTTAACTGTGGGCAGCTGCCTGTTCACTTCCTGGATTTACACAGAGGCACACCTGCAGCTCTCATTGGCCCTCTTATGACTCACCCCCCTCCCTTCCTGGCAAACTCAGGAGTGAGAGAGAGAGAGCTGTACATGATGTCATAAACCTAGGCTAATGACCAGACAAGGAACAGGAAGTGGGCTGTATAAGGTATTTACTGGCAGGAAAATAAATGTTTTACTATCCAAAGTTAAAACAAGAAGGGTATAAGATTTAATAGATCGAAAGATAAAAAAAGGAAAAATTACTCTGAAGTTCCGCACCCCCCCCCCCCCCTTTTACACAGAAACAGAGCTGAGGCTGCCAATCACAGGCTGTGTGCTGGAGGTCCCTCCCATGTCACTTTTTTTTTTCTCTTGGTGTCAGGAAACCTTGTCGGAAAGGTATTCATGGTGATAGCAGAGGAAGGATGTAGCAGACAGAAATGACTCTTAGTGCTCTGAATTGAGACAAGTACACACTATAGAGGGATATGCTTTGTTCATATTTCATATCTGAGGTTTACAACATCGAATGTACTGAGTCATTTTTGTATAAACGTTCGTTCAAATATCTAGTAATGTGTGGCCGGCTTTAAAGTGAACCTGTGACTAGAAAATAGGCATGAATAGATGATGGGGGGGTAAATTCATGTTGTTGGGACCTTCTATTGCCGCCTTTATACTTCTGTATTCAGGTTGGGATCACATATGTGAATCGGATGAGGGTTTCCCTCTGCATCCAATTGGCATGTCAGGAGACTGTGATTGGCTCATCTCTATGGAGCCGGTTCACACATCTCCGGGACGGCCGCGGAGCGCACCGCAGAAGAGTCCTGTGCATCTTTGGCTCCATTTTCAGGTCCGAATTCAGTCGAAAATTTCTGAACTAATTTGGACCTGAAATGATGAACGGGGGGGGGGAGCACCGGACCCCCCGCTGTGAGCTGCGGCCACACACAGCCTAAAGGGTTGAGTCGGCCATACACGGTTCGGATCTTGGCTGGTTCCTGCTGAACCGGCTGAGATTCGAACCGTTAATAAGCTGAATGTACCAAGTTGATCAATCAACTTGGGTATGACCACCCTGCCAAATTCTCTTACGATTATTGCCAGCAGCTGCTATAGCCTCCAGCGATAGTCACTGTCTTCTCCTTGCCCGCCCCCCACCAGGAGCAGACAATACCCCACCAGGAGCAGACAATAACTTGGAAGGGGGGATTCCCCTGTGGGCAGTATCTGTCTTCTTGCCCGCCCCCCACCAGGAGCAGACAATGGCTTGGAAGGGGGGGATTCCCCTGTGGGCAGTATCTGTGTTGATGGGGGAATCGTGCAAATTTCTTTCCTGCAACCCGTGATTGCAGAAAAGAAATTTGTGCCGTGTATGGCCGGCCCTAGCTTCACCTGTGCAGATAAGGATTGTCTGTAGATATAACAACAAACAAAAAAAAGAAAAACTGTGCGGCTCTGACCAAAGTTGAATAAAGCCCTTGCTGTAGGTAAAGGAAATTTACATATGTCCTGAAGCCTGACCAAAAAACTCCCAGGGGTGGCGCCCCCCCTCCCCCCATACTGTCCCGTCGATAGGACGTTGCCAAGACACTCCCAGCTGTTCCTGCTCATCCCCACCATCAAAAACAGTTGGCTCTTTCTTCAATTCAAACCCACTTGTGTGCTTTTCTCTCCCCCATCACAGTAGCTTTGAGCTCAACGATGTAGAAGATAGTGAACCGGGTGGGGGGGGGAGCTTGAAAGCTCGCTCCTGTGATGGTAGGGGGGGGGGTGACAGCTGGGAGTTACTTAGCAACATCCTAGCAACAAGGTAAGACTTGGGGACACCATCTCCGGGAGTTTTTCAGGCAGGCTTCAGGAGGAACGTAAGCGACCTACACCAGCATACCTCCCAACTTTTAGAGATGGGAATGAGGGACACCTATCAGCAAAAGTATACAGGCATAGGACACACCCCCTTGCCACGCCCCCTTAAAGCAGAATTGTACAAAAAAACAAGATTGGTTAAACCTACAAGTGCTTTTTTTTTACAACTACTATTCCTTTATATTGGCTTTGGGAATTTTACAAATGCAGCAATTTAGAAATCAGATGAAAGGTTTAACACTGGGAAACACTTTTTTAATAGATAAAAAGTGCATTTTATATACATCTATATAGATCAGACCAAAATGAGGGACAAACGAGGAAGAATGAGGGACAGAGGGACATTGCTCCAAATCAGGGACAGTCCCTCGAAATCAGGGAAAGTTGGGAGCTATGACGACACCAGGACAAGGACATTATTCTACTGCACTTGCCTGCATAGGAAGTCTTCGGTTGGGGTGAACTATCCCTTTTAATGCTCTCTATGAATTTGTACACATGGGGGCTGAACCATATACTAATCCTACGAATGCAATGGGGCCCTCTTAGTGACCCCTTGAGAGGGGCCAGTGTTGTGTGGGCTCCGTGTCCGAGCTCTGACACAATCACAATTAGGAAATGTATTTGTATGGTGTCAGACCAGGATGTATATCTACCTCTCCAATGGTGCTGAAACACGTCCCCCCCCCCCTCCATTATCTGTGACCTCCAACCAGGCCAGCACTTCCTGTGGAGCTGTGTGACCTCCATCTGTTTATCACAGGTCCATCTGCCACCTCACACATGTGTCCTCCTGACCAGTCAATAGTTGTCTATTTTAAGGAAAGAAAAGCAAACCCGGTGGTTCTACCACCATGAGGACCCATTTATACCTCTTCTTGAAGGTTGGTGTGGTACATGGTGCGTCAAAACGCTTTGCGTTTTTTTTTTTTCTGTGGACCCTTAAAGAGAATCTTCACCCATTAAAATAACTTTTCTTCTCCAGGTTCCTTCCTCTTACAGATTGTGAAAGCATTTAATCATTGTTACCGTATATACTCGAGTATAAGTCGTTCCGAGTATAAGTCGAGGCCCTAATTTACCACAAAAAAATGGGAAAAACTCATTGACCCGAGTATAAGACGAGGGTGAGAAATGCACAGCTACTGTAAGTGGAAAAGAGGGTCAACAATGCCCATTTGCAGCCTCACTGTGCCCATTTGCAGCCATAGGTCCCCCGAACTTCAAACTCGGTAGTTAAGGGTTCCTAGATGCCCCCTAGCTGCAGCCAAAATTTGGGGTCTCTGAACCCCAAATGGTCCCGAAATGACATTGCTGCAGATGGACACAGTTGACCGACTTTGGGGCCCCATATCTCGGGGCCACTTAGTGCTAAGAACCCCAAATTTGGTGTGCAAACTCAATGGAACTAGCACCATAAAATATCCAAAGCTGGGGTTTCTAGCACCAAGTGTCCCGGAAATACAGGACCCCAAAAATCGGTTCAGAAAATGTCAAGCACTTTTCTGCAGCAGAGAACGACATTTTCTGAACCGGGTTCGGGGCCCCGTATCTCGGGGCCACTTGGTCCTAGGAACCCCAGCTTTGGATATGTTATGGTACCAGTTCCACTGGGTTTGCACACCAAATTTGGGGTTCCTAGCACAAAGTGGCCCTGAGATACGGGGCCCCAAAGTCGGTTCAGAAAATGTCAAGCACTTTTCTGCAGCAGAGAATGACATTTTCCAAACCGATTTTGGGGCCCCGTATCTCGGGGCCACTTAGTGCTAGGAACCCCAACTTTGTTATGGTACCAGTTCCACTTGTTGCTCACCAAATTTGTGGTTCCTAGCACAAAGTGGCCCTGAGATAGGGGGCTCCAAAGTCGGTTCGGAAAATGAAATTTTTTGCTGCAGAAAAGTGCTTGACTCGAGTATAAGTCGAGGGGGGCACTTTCAGCACAAAAAAATGTGCTGAAAAACTCGACTTATACTCGAGTATATATGGTAGTTTAGTTTGTTGTTTTTTTTGTCTGCTTTCTTGCCCAGGTGAGAATTGCCTAGGGGCCCCAGATGCCTCCTGGGATGTCCATCTCGCACATCCCAGGAACTATTTTTTTTTTTTTTTCATGTGCACATTGTGAGATTCCACGCATGCACAGACATTGCAGTACGTTCTCTGTCAGGTATTTGGAAACTGGCAGGGGAGCACAGCTTGTCTATACATGTGCAAGGGGATACTTGAACATCCCACACATCCTGGGGTCTCTATACAATCCCAAATACCAGTGGCATTTGTGCGCATGCATGAGAATACCCCACGTGAGTGCAGGCATGCTGTGGGTCTCTGCTAGGTCAGAAATACTTGTCACATTTGCGCACGTGCAAGATATTTGGAGATGTCGGCGTTGAAGAGGTGGAAGGTGCAGAAGAGGTGAAGTTTCTCTTTAAAAGCATAGTCTACCTTTTACGCCATGTCTTGAGTTGGACAGTAATTTAAAATTGTTTCAAGCCTATATATTGTTCAATATTTGTTTAAAAATAAAATGACCTTTCCTAAGGCCATCTTTGTGCAGTGGAGTCCAGTGTAAAGCGACCCTCCATAGCGCCTTTTCTAGAAGTAAAGACCAGTTATCCACCACTGCAGTTTGGGCTTGCTGCCTACCGGTCTTGTTGTCACCCCATGTAATGAGGTCATCACATTGCCTCTGGGACCTTCAGGAAGCTGGTGGAACCTCTGAGGCATCATGGACCCTTTTGGATGTTGGTGGGATCATCAGGATGCTGCTGGAAGTGTCCACGACTAAACCTTCAAGAATCACCCGTGAACCCAAGGGGAAATGTCCATGTCACCAGGCAGCAACATGGGCTACCAAAGTAGCATCTCCCACTCTGCAGTCCAGAAAAGAGAGGTAGTTGGGCCATTTAGATTATTATTTTTTCTTTTTCAAAAGGAATGGGGCAAATATTTAAAGGGGGGGGTAATTTAGTGACCTACAGGTCTTGTCGCCACCCCATGTCATGATGTCATCACACTGCCTCTGAGACCTTTGGAATGCCATTGGGGCCTATAGGACACAAGTGGGACCTTCAGGATGCTGGTGGAAGTGTCCACCAAAGAAACCTTGAGGAACCACCTGTGAACCCAAAGGGAAATGTCCATGCCACCAGGCAGCAACGTGGGCTCCCGAAGAAGCATCTGCTATTCGGCAGTCCAGAAAAGAAGTGTTTGGGCCATTTAGATTCAATTATTTTTTAAATCTTTTTTTTCCAAACGAATGGGGCAATAATCTAAAGGGTGTGTGTGTGTGTGTGTGTGTGTGTGTGTGTGTGTGTGTGTGTGTGTGTGTGTGTGTGTGGTATTTAGTGACCTACCGGTCGATGCCACCCCACGTCATGATGTCACAGTGCCTCTGGAAACTTCAGGAAGCCGGTGGGATTTACTGGACACAGATGGGACCTTCAGGACACTGGTGGAAGTGTCCACAAACTGAACCTACAAGAACCACCAGTGAACCCAACTGGAAATGTCCATGAGTGTAGACCATATAAGGAGAGGAATTGTTATTTGCAGAATCACCAGGTGAAAATAAGGGGGAAGAAAGCCTAAAGAAATGAAAACCACTCCACTGCAACCACCACATCTAGGACTGTTTAGCTTCGGTATATTACATTTTTTGCTTTTGGGTTTAGACACGCTTTAACCATTTGTAGCTAAAGAACATTTTGGGAACTATGGTCAGTTTTGCTGGCTTGGCAAAAGGCAAGTGTGCAGATGTGAGCGCGTCATTGACTTTCTAAATGTCTCCAAAGTAAAAAGTCTCTGATCTTATTGCACAAGAATGTTGAAACAAGGAACTGGGGCCAAGCCTGAAGCCATTGTATGTAAGAGCAAACTACCGTGCGGATGTAAGGGTTCCTGGTCAGTGCTAGAAATCCAGATTGCTAAGTGGGAATCCCTTTTTTTTTATTTGTTTAAGGCGGTAAATACAGGAGGAGCATTTAAGCTTTATAGATTTTTTTTTTTTTTGGTGTACATACATTGTACAGAATTCCAATAAATGAAAAGAACAGACCAGGGACAGATAAGCTGAGGTGGAAAGACCTAGTTGTTGATGGTGGACATCTTCCAGCCAGGGAATGTGGCAGGCTCTGACTTGCTACAGCTTCTAATTCATACTGTGAGAAGCTCACAATGTGCAGTGAAATTAGAGGAAATAATTTTAGTCCAGGAATGGAGCCTGTACAACTGCGCAAGACTGGAGGGAAGGCTGGTGGTCGGCTTTAAAGAGAATTTGTCATTTTACCTATTTAAAATGATAGCCTCTCTAAGCAGGGACCCCCCCCCCCACTAATACTTGCCTTCCTGTGTCCTCCCACCGCTTTGTCTGCCTGTCTAAGGACCAATTCACAGGGACTTGTGCTAAAATGCTTGTACATTTCCATCCATATTAGTCGCATTTTAACGAGCGCTGACGTCCGTTGACATTTTGCATTTTGGCACAACGCAACGTTATGGTGTGAATAGGACACACTGGAAATTTTTATATATATATATATATATATATATATATATATATATATATATATATATATATATATATATATATATATATATATATATATATATATATATATATATATATATATATATATATATATATATATAATTTTTTTTTTTTTTTTTTTACTTTTTTAGATGTCCTTCCTCAGAGAGTTCTTTGCAATAAGGTGCCATGTTGAAGTTCCAGTGACCAGTATGAGAGAGTGAGAGCGATAACACCAAATTTAACACATCTGCTCCCCATTCACACCTGAGACCTTGTAACACTAATAAGCCACATGACACCGGGGAGGGAAAATGGCTAATTGGGCCCAATTTGGACATTTTCACTTAGGGGTGTACTCACTTTTGTTGCCAGCGGTTTAGACATTAATGGCTGTATGTTGAGTTATTTTGAGGGGACAGCAAATTTACACTGTTATACAAGCTGTACACTCACTACTTTACATTGTAGCAAAGTGTCATTTCTTCAGTGTTGTCACATGAAAAGATAGAATAAAATAGTTACAAAAATGTGAGGGGTGTACCTACTTTTGTGAGATACTGTATGCCAGTTTTGAAGGAGTTTTTTTTTTTTTTTTTGGATTCAGCCAGATTGTCTCTCGGTTAGGTAAGTGGATTACATTTCTCTACTGATAAGGGAGTCGGGGAAGCTCTCAGGTCATCAGCTTTCAATAAGGAGCTCTGCGGGGATAAAATAACTTCTCCCATATAAGGTGGTGGAGAACACGGCTTCAATTCACTCCACACAGCTGGATTTCACCAATGATCTTCTGGGGTGGGATGAACGCCCCTTCCCTTGTCCAGCCAGCGCCGTGTCTGTGCTCAGTCCTGGATGTCATTGTGGATGTGACACCCTTATTAAGCCCAAAAGCAAACCTTTATTACATTGCAGCTCACCAATTCTTAGATGCGATAGCTGCATTCATTTTATTTTTTAGGCGTTATTTTCACCTGGTGATCCGACCAGTAAGTCTGTTGTTTTTTTTCTTCAACAGAACAAGCTGTCTTGCAGATGTAGCAGTTAGGCTAGCTTCACATACAGTGCCTTGAAAAAGTATTCATACCCTTGACATTTTCCACATTTTGTCATGTTACAACGTAAATGTATTTTATTGGGATTTTATGTGATGGATCAACACAAAGTGGCACATAATTGTGAAGTGGAAAGGAAATGATAAATGGTTTTCAACTTTTTTTTTTCAATAATATAAGTGTGGTGTACATTTGTATGGCGCCCCCCGGAGTCAATACTTTGTAGAACCGCCTTTCACTGCAATTACAGCTGCAAGTCTTTTTGGGGATGTCTCTACCAGCTTTGCCCATCTAGAGGGTGACATTTTTGCCCATTCTTCTTTGAAAAATATCCCAAGCTCTGTCAGATTGGATGGAGAGCGTCTGTGAACAGCAATTTTCAAGTCTTGCCACAGATTCTCAATTGGATTTAGGTCTGGGCTTTGACTGGGCCATTCTAACACATGAATATGCTTTGATCTTAACCATTCCATTGTAGCTCTGGCTGTATGTTTAGGGTCGTTGTCCTGCTGGAAGGTGAACCTTCACCCCAGTCTCAAGTCTTTTGCAGACTCTAACAAGTTTTCTTCTACAATTGCCCTGTATTTGGCTCCATCCATCTTCCCATCCACTCTGACCAGCTTCCCTGTCCCTGCTGAAGAAAACCATCCCCACAACATGATGCTGCCACCGCCATGTTTCACGGTGGGGATGGTGTGTTCAGGGTGATGTGCAGTGTTAGTTTTCTGCCACACATAGAGTTTTGCTTTTAGGCCAAAAAGTTTAATTTTGGTCTCATCTGATCAGAGCACCTTCTTCCACATGTTTGCTGTGTCCTTCACATGGCTTCTCACAAACTGCAAATGGGACTTCTTATGGATTTCTTTCAACAATGTCTTTCTTCTTGTCACTTTTCCATAAAGACCAGATTTGTGGAGTGCACGACTAATAGTTGTCCTGTGGACAGATTCTCCCATCTGAGCTGTGGATCTCTGCGGCTCCTCCAGAGTTACCATGGGCCTCTTGGCTGCTTCTCTGATTAATGCCCTCCGTGCCCGGCCTGCCAGTTTAGGTGGACGGCCATGTCCTGGTAGGTTTGCAGTTGTGCCATACTCTTTCCATTTTCAGATGATGGATTGAACAGTGCTCCATGAGATGTTCAAAGCTTGGGATATTTTTTATAACCTAACCCTGCTTTAAACTTCTCCACAACTTCATCCCTGACCTGTCTGGTGTGTTCCTTGGCCTTCATGATGCTGTTTGTTCACTAAGGTTCTCTAATAAACCTCTGAGGGCTTCACAGAACAGCTGTATTTTATACTGAGATTAAATTACACACAGATGGACTCAATTTACCAATTAGGTGACTTCTGAAGGCAATTGGTTCCAGTAGATTTTAGTTAGGGGTATCGGAGTAAAGGGGGCTGAATACAAATACACGCCACACTTTTCACATATTTATTTGTAAAAAGTTTTGAAAACCATTTATCATTTTCCTTCCACTTTACAATTATGTGCCACTTTGTGTTGGTCTATCCCATAAAATCCCAATAAAATACATTTATGTTTTTGGTTGTAACATGACAAAATGTGGAAAGTTTCAAGGGGTATGAATACTTTTTGAAGGCACTGTATGTGTGTGCGTTTGCACGTCATGGTACAGAAGGCAATTTATTTGAATGGGCTGCTGTACCAGCGAGCAATGCCAGGAAAGAAGTCCCCTGAACTTTAAAAAAAAACAAAAACGCATCTAATGGAACCACGTGGTGCTGCGGCACCATACATTTTTGTGCATGCAAGAAAGAAGAATCAGTGTCACCTCTCTGCATTTGCTAAAAAGCCGCACATTTCTGTGTGAGTTGGGAACACTTGCAGTTATGCACACGTTCCTGGCCTGCGTTGAATTTTTAGGTTTTGGATTCAATACCAGCATGCTGAGCGTAACTCCATCATCACAGGAACAAATGGGGATTGGGCATCTCCATTTCAATGCCGGGCACTTTCGCCCCCTCCTGCCCAGACCAATTTTCAGCTTTCAGCGCTGTCGCACTTTGAATGACAATTGAGCGGTCATAAAACACTGTACCCAAACTACATTTTTATCATTTTCTTCCCACAAATAGAGATTTCTTTTGGTGGTATTTGATCACCTCTGCGTTTTTTATTTTTTTGCTAAACAAACTAAAAAAGACGACATTTTTGAAATATAAAAAAAGTTTTTCTTCGTTTCCTGTTATAAAATTTGGTTTTCTCCTTCGCTGACGCGCACTGATAAGTCGGCACCGATGGGCACTGATGAGTTGGCACCGGTGAGGAGGCACTGATATGTAGAATTGATGGGCACTAATAGGCGGCACTGATGGGCACCGATAGGTGGCATTGATGGACAGTGGACACTAATAAATGGCACTGATGGGAAGCACTGTTTGAGCGGGTACTGACAGGTATTAATGCTGGGCAGTGATTGGCACTGTGATGGACACTGGCACTGTGGTGGGCTCTGATTGGCACTGTGATGGGCACTGACTGGCACTGGTGGGCACTGGCAGACTTTATTATTGGGGCACTGCTGGGCACTGATTGACACATCTGATGGGGCTGTGCTGATTATCAGCACAGACCCCCCTTCTCTGACATGGAGAGCCGCCGATCGGCTCTCCCTGTCAGCGCGAACTGAGGAAAGCCGTTTACCAGCACTTCCTGGTTCTCACGATGATCATTTTTCCACACAAAAATGGAACTTCCGCTTTTTGGAACCCTCCCCCCCTCCGGTGTCACATTTGGCACCTTTCAGGGGGGAGGGGGGTGCGGATACCTGTCTAAGACAGGTATTTGCACCCACTTCCGGCATAGACTCCCATGGGAGTCTATGCCTCTTCCTGTCAGTCCGCGCTGTCTCCTGGGAAACACACAGCTCCCAGGAGATAGCGGGGATCAGTTACGATGCACAGCGCGACTCGCGCATGCGCAGTAGGGAAGTGAAGCCGCAACGCTTCACTTCCTGATACCCTCACCTAGGAAGGCGGCAGCTGCCGAGAACCGAGTGGGTTCTCGGCGTCGCCTGCCGACATCGCTGGACCCAGGGACAGGTAAGTGGCCATTTATTAAAAGTCAGCAGCTGCAGTATTTGTAGCTGCTGGCTTTTAATATTTATTTTTTTTTGGCGGTTTAGGTGGACTCCCTCTTTAAACCCCTTGGATCCCTTACTAGCGCTCTGCAGCTGTGGACATTGCACCAGGTTGCGGGGCGCTTGCAGAGCAGCCTCATTCACTTGAATGTGTCGCGATCAGCGGATGGTAGCGCACATCAAAAGCAACAGTAGGTTTATTTGCAGCTGCAAAGCATATGTACACCTTTGGTCACTGGCTCTGTAGCTACAGGGGCCACTAGTAGTGTTCTGGCAGTCAGGACCAAGGCTGCCAGAATACCCAAACGGTGGCTTCACCTGATTGGATGCAAGTCTTGTTCAGCCAACAATTTTCTGCCCAGCTCCTACAAATTTTATTTTTTTTTTTTTTTTTTTAGATCGAAGGATGTTGGGTGGGAGGGCCAACCATCACTTGAAACTCAGGTAGTTCTTCAGGATCCAAGTAAAATTTGCTCTTCCTGGCCCCTACGTGGCTCTTGGGTCTGACCATTGAGCTCTCATTGGTGGTGCCAGGAAGGCTGCGCCCCACGTCTGAATGTTCTGGGTATTTAGGAGGTTTGGTGGGTTCGAGGTAAGGGTAGTCAACTTGCCTTGTGGTGCAGTGGCAGATTTAGTTTTTTCTTCTCTATATGGGTTTTCTTTATACTGAATATTTAGCAGTTTTATTTAGGATTTCTTTCTTTTATTATGGACTGAACAAGGTCCGGCATGCACAGCCGGCTATTGTCCCACGACTACTGGAAGCTTCACAAATGTTTTTTTCCAATCAGCCAGCAAATGTTCTCCTCTGACTGTAGGCACCTTTTTTAGAACTCAGATGGCTTTATCCGTTTTCTTTTTTTCCTGCTGGATGACTTCTGTCTTTGTCAGAGCACAAAGCCGATTCTCCCTACCCCCCAGAGCCATCTGTTGTCCCCGCTCCAGATGAATGACATGGAGGTCTCTGAAGGTGTGGTGGCTCCCTGGTGGGTCTGATTACATCTGTGCCCTACACACAACAATCACTCCTTGTTATGTAGATGAACCTGCTGATCTCCGTCATTGTCCAGAGGATTCTGAGGGATAATAGTCTATCCAGGTCATTTTCCAGCTAGTAATGGGCCCATCCCAGCCCACCAGTATCCATTCTGGAAAGGGTGGGATGGTATAGCCAGTTGAGCCAAGCAGTAAGCACCTAATCTGCACTGGAGTCGCCCTGTCCCCGGGGTCTTGTGTAGGCTTCTGGGGCCAACCGGCCCAACCCAAGAGCTGGAAAACCTGCTTTTCCACTGGAAGTCATATCAAGGGCTCGCCAATCAGATGCCACTAGTCAGTTTTTCTGCCAGTTGGCGACAAGTGTTTGTCCATACCTATCAATCAAAACATTGGGGGATAGTTACAGTGGTGACCGTTGGAAGGTGAATATTGCGGCAAAAGAAGATTATTTTATCTTTTAGGCACTTCAATACTGGGCACTTTCACCCCCTTCCTGCCCAGTCCAATTTTCAGATTTCAGCGCTGTTGCACTTTGAATGACAATTCCGCGGTCATGCAACATTGTACCCGTATAAAATTTCTTTAATTTTTTTTTTTAAGACAGATAGAGCTTTTTTGGTGGTATTTATTTACCAGTGGGGTTTTTTATTTTTTGCTAAACAAACAAAAAAAGACAGAACATTTTGAAGGAAAAAAAAAAAGTTTTTCTTAGTTTCTGTTATAATGTTTTGAAAATAAGTAATTTTTTCTTTTTCACCGATGGGCGCTGATGAGGCTGCACTGATGGGCGCTGATTGGCACTGATGGGGCTGCACTGATAATCAGAGATGATCAATGCCCTGATTATCAGTGTAAATTAGCGGTCTCCAAACTGTGGCCCAGGGGCCGGATGTGTCCCTTTATCAGGCCTTTGGGACACAATGATACAAAACACTATTCCTTCTACACCGAAAATGGGGCATAATTCCCATCACTGATCCCAACAATAGGGCACTATTCCTCCCACTGACGCCAATGATGGGACATTATTCCTCCCACTGACGCCAATGATGGGACACTATTCCTTCCCCTGATACCAACAATGGGGCATTATACCCCCCATGCACCAATGATGGGGCACTATTTGTTCCCCTAATGCCAACAATTGGGAAATATTCCTCCCATTAATACCAGTGATGCTCCCATTGACAGCAGAGCATTTTTTACTCACACTCAGTGTTGCTCCCTCAAAGTCTTTAGGACAGTAAACTGGCCCTTTGTTGGAGACCCTTGGTGTAAAGTATGTATGGTCAGCCTTACCGATTATCGGCTCTCCTTTCCTCACACAGACACAGCATGGGGGGAAAGAACTGCCGATAACTGGCAAGTCTGTGTGATCAGCTGTGATTAGACACAGATGATCACATGGTAAAGGGCCGCTGTGATTGACTTTTTACCCCGATCTGTGTTTACTCATTAAGGAGATGGCAGTCACAGAGCGCGCCCAATGTACGTCACAGGGGGTGGGGTTCTGGGAGGATGCCCTCCTAGAACTGGATGACCGCGCTGTAGTCATCTTATCGCTATAGCGCAGTTGGCAAGTGGTTAATCACTGCAATACCGGGAACTTTCACCCCCTTCCTGCCCAGGCCATTTTTATTGTAAACGAAGATGAATCGCCGCGTTGCATTCCCCCGGCTTGTTCTGAACAACGATGAACCCCCTGCCCAACCGTCGTGTTGCTATAGCCCGGACGGGAAGGCGCTAATATGCGTTTAATTTTTATCTTGTTATTTTTGGCTGGAGTTTTGTTTTAACTGAATTTGTAGTCCTGATTACCTGGCAGTGGCCATTTGGCTTTAAAGGCTCATTCACAATGCCGGACTACTGCAAGCACAGCCGCGTGCAACGTAGTTGCAGGATGCTAGCAGAGCGGTTGGAGTGCAGTAAAAGCGCAGCTTAACTGCAGAATTTTTTTACCACCACTCAACCACATGTATGAACGAGCCCTAAAAGTGATCTCTCCTAGTCATGTGATGGATTTCCTCTATAGATGCATCTTGGGAAATACATTTTATTTAAAGCTTATCTAAACCCAAAAACAAAAATATAATTTTTTTTTTCAGAGCATTATCAGTAAGTACAGTACATACCTGTTGACCCTGCCAGAAAGGTTGTATTCTTGTCACTTCCTGTGAGCTGCAAAGAAAGCAAAAAAAAACATTTCTTGTGTAAACTACTAATCCCATCAACCCACCTTGTAATAAAGAAAAAACAAAGGCAAGCATGTTTTAAGTCCAGCCTATATGACAACCATGGCTTCCTACAGAGGCACAGTGGAGAAATGAGTGTAGACATTAGACAGGCACAGGAAGTTTGCTAGTTAAAGGATTACCAGGTAAAAATAAAGACCAAAAACAAAAGAATTTTTTCAATTATGGATTATTCTCAATTCAAATTATAATACTTTTTTTAAACAAATTCAGTTGGAAAATCAAAGGACTAGTAAGCTGCATTATATTACATTTTTGTGTCCCTTTTTTTTTTTTTCACATGTTCGTAGAGTAATGCCGCGTACACACGAGTGGACTTTACGGCAGACTTTGCCCGGCGGACGGGATTTGGTCGGACAATTCGATCGTGTGTGGGCTCCAGCGGACTTTGTTTTCTCAAAAGTTGGACGGACTTAGATTTGAAACATGTTTTAAATCTATCCGTCGAAATCGAGTCCAGTCGAAAAGTCCGCTCGTCTGTATGCTAGTTCGACGGACAAAAAGCCACGCTAGGGCAGCTATTGGCTACTGGCTATAAACTTCCTTGTTTTAGTCCGGTCGTACGTCATCACGTACGAATTCGACAGAATTTGGTGGATTGTGTGTAGGCAAGTCCGTTCATTCAGAAAGTCCGTCGTAAAGTACGTCAAAGTCCGCTGGGCAAAGTCTGCCATAAAGTCCGCTCGTGTGTGCGCGGCATTACTCTTCTTTTATAGCAGTGGTCTCCAAACTGTGGCCCAGGGGCCAAATGCGGCCCTTCGCCTTTATCCAGCCCTTGGGGCACTATTAAGTCAACTGATACCAATAATGGGGCACTATTGCATCAACTGACACTACCAATGAGGGCGCCTTTCTTTCTACTGACACTAATGATGGGACACTCTTGCTTCTACTGACACCATCCACGGGGCTCTAAACCTCCCACTAAAACCAATGATGGGACATTGTTTACTGCCACTGATGCTGGGGCATTTTCTACTCCCACTGGCCACAGTCTGGCCCCTCCAAAGCCAGAAGGACTGTAAACTAGCCCTTTATTTAGAATGTTTGGAGACCCCTGCTCTATATAGTAACTCTTCTCCTTTTTCATTGCAGGTAAATGGATTCCAAGAAGAAGCAACAGTTCTTGATAGGGGGGGGGGCAAGCTGTCTGACATCCACAGAAGGCTACAGAATGTTTACCATTGACAAGAGCCACCAATAACAAGACACTACTTCCATCAATGGTGTCTTCTTTGTAAACATTCTGCAGCCTTCTGTGGATGTCAGACAACCTGCACTGGTCCTTCACCAAGAACTCCATGATGACCTGTTGCTTCTGCTTGCAATCCATTACAGTGGAACCTTAGTTTACGAGTAACGCGGTTAATGAGCATTTGGAAAGACCAGCAACTTTTTATTTGTTTTTTTTAAAATTCTGACTCGGTTTGCGAGTGTTGTCTCGCAAAACGAGCAGAATTCAAGCTAATGGGGCGTGCAGTACGGCATTTGGCCAGAGGTGCGGGGGCACAGGGGACACTTGGAATGGTTCGGAGCCGTTCGGAAACACTCGGAATCACTCGGAAACTCTCCATTCCCGAGTGTCCGAGGCTTTCTGAGTTCAGCCGAGCTGTCCCCGAGTATTTCCGAGGCTCTCTGGTGCTCCCCCCCCACCTCTGGCCACATGCGGTATTGCATGTAATAGAAGTCAATGTGGAACAAATTATCTTTGTTTCCATTGACTTCTATGGGGAAAACTCGCTTTGATATGCGAGTGCTTTGGATTACAAGCATTCTCCTGGAACGGATCCAAGGTTCCCCTGTATTTACCTGCAATGAAAAAGAAGAAGAGTTACTATAGTAGAGGTAAAGTTACTCTACCAACATGTGAAATTTAAACGAACTATTGAAGTTAAAGCAGAACTGAAGTTAAACATGCGCAGCACCAAACGTCTCTCCAGCTGATATGTTGATCAGCTGGCGTGACGTCAACAGAGCGCATGCGCAGATCATCGGAGGCATCATCCGACGCAATGCAAACAGCGGGGGAACGTAGTTGTCAGATTAAGCCTCGCTGTAGCTGGGCGGGTTGCGGATGTGTTGAAGGGTGGGTTTTGTCTGTGTTGCAACCCGCCCTTAGACACAGACAAAACCCGCCCTTAGACACACCAAACTTGAACTGAAACACAGACAAAACCCACCCTTCAGCACACGGAAAACCCGCCCCGCATTAGCGAGGCACAACCTGACTATGCTGTTTGCATAGCTTTGAATAGCGCCCGTAGAATACTGTCTCCTGTTAAAAAATGCCTCCGATGATCTGCACATGCGCTGTGTTAACGTCACGCCAGCTGATCAACATATTAGCTGGCATGACGTTTAGTATTGCGCATTCGCAGATCCATTTGGGGGTGGAGGGCATTTCTCGATCAAACCCCGGCTGCCAGCGCCGGCATACTAAGCATGGGCAGCCAGCTGTGACTGCTTGCAGGTTGAGAGCTCGGTGAAGAAACTGGCTGGGTGAGGACACCGCTGGATCCTGGGACAGGTGAGTGTATATTTATTAAAAGTCAGCAGCTACAGTTTTTGTAGCTGCTGACTTTTAATTTTTCAAACTTTGACTGAAGCACCTCTTTAATAAAAGAGTTATGCCCGTGTTTGCTTTCCCTTCAGTACAGCCCTCATAGTTTTGCCTGAAGATGGACTTCAATGGTAATCTCTAGACCAGTCACATGTGACGGATATACATGGCGGTAATAGACGGCCTGCGGTTCCAATTTAGCTTTTTCGGGATGACCTCGTCATCAGGATCTCTGTCTGCTGACCATGTTCCTGTCTCCTGACTCGGCTGGTTTCTGTTCTCTATCACCCCTGAGAGATGATGACAGTGTATACAGAACTTGTTTCATGTCACAACATCCCACCAGGGACTCGCTGAACCAAATCGGCAACATAATCGTCAGAAGTCGTATATAAAAATCCTTTTCTCACAGGCAGCACTGGAGGAACCATGTGAAGGTTGCAGAACTAGTCTGATATCATTCCAAGGGGCACTGTTATCTACCCATTTAGGAAAATATACAATATCTCACTAAAGTGAGTACACCCCTCACATTTTTGTAAATATTTTATTCTATCTTTTCATGTGACAACCCTGAAGAAATGACACTTTGCTACAATGTAAAGTAGTGAGTGTACAGCTTGTATAACAGTGTAAATTTGCTGTCCCCTCAAAATAACCCAACACACAGCCATTAATGTCTAAACTGCTGCCAACAAAAGTGAGTACACCCCTAAGTGAAAATGTCCAAATTGGGCCCAAAGTGTCAATATTTTGTGTGGCCACCATTATTTCCCAGCACTGCCTTAACCCTCTTGGGCATGGAGTTCACCAGAGCTTCACAGGTTGCCACCGGAGTCCTCTTCCACTCCTCCATGACCACATCACAGAGTTGGTGGATATTAGAGACCTTGCGCTCCTCCACCTTCCATTTGAGGATGTCCCACAGATGCTCAATAGGGTTTAGGTCTGGAGACATGCTTGGCCAGTCCATCACCTTTACCCTCAGCTTCTTTAGCAAGGCAGTGGTTGTCTTGGAGGTGTGTTTGGGGTCGTTCATGTTGGAATATGGTGGCCAGTGGAAAAATGCCCCCTTACTTTGGTGGCCAGTGGAAAAATGCCCCCCTTACATTGGTCAATTAGGTGCTTTGCTACATAGGTGATTAATAGAGAAGAGCACCCTGGTGGAGAAGGGTCCCCAATAGTAAAAAGGTAATTGGTGTCACTGGTAGTTGCCCAAGGAACCCCTAACAACCTCTGGAGGAGCCTTAGTGTTTCACGGAACCCTGGTTGAGAAAGGCTGCTCTATATAGACAAAAGCTTGTGTGAAACAAAATGGTTTCCAAAGCCTTACAGTTGATTTTGTTAAGATTGTGGGTGCTTTCTAAATAATATATTCCGGGTGCATCAAAGCAAATAATGTGCAAAATCTTACAGTTCTTTAGAAGCAAGAAATGGCCTAGTCAGAAAAGTCTGTCACTTGCCAGCATGCTGCAGAGAAGGAACCCTTTTATCTAGGTGGAAGCAGTGGTCTCTCTGCAGAGGTCCCTATGCTGAGTCCAAGCTAGAGCTTTCTAATCAGCAAAGCTTGCACTCCCTGTTTCATGGAGAGCTCTAGCTGTGGCCCAGCAGAGGAGTATCGGACATCTGCAGGGAGACCATGGTTTGCAGTTTGCACACAGAAATGAAGGGTCCTATTTAGAGGTCGACCGATATGGGTTTTTCTCTGGCCGATGCCGATATTTAGAAATCGCGGTGGTCGATGGCCGATATAAGATGCCGATTTTTTTTTTTTTGAGCCGATATATTAGGCCGATTTTTTTTTTTTTCTTTTTTTTTTTCCCTTCATCTCATAAAATTTAACAGTTAGACCCCTTTCACACTGGGGCGTTTTTCAGGCGCTTTTGGGCTAAAAACCTGTAAAGTGCCTGTAAAACGGCTCCCCTGCAGTCTCAGTGTGATATCCCGAGTGCTTTCACACTGAGGCGATGCGCTGGCAGGATGTAAAAAAAGTCCTGCAAGCGGCATCTTTGGAGCGGTGTATACCACTGCTCCACCACTCCTGCCCATTGAAATGAATGCGCACTGCTGCTGAAGCGTCTGCAAAGCGTTTCGGCAGCAGCGCTTCAGGGGCGCATTTAACCCCTTCCTCAGCCGCTAGCTGGGTTATAAGCGCCCCGCTAGCAGCCAAATAGAGCCACTAAAATGACGGTAAAGCGCCGCTAAAACTAACAGCGTTTTACCGTCAATGCATGCCCGCTCCAGTGTGTAAGTAGCCTTAAAGAGGAGTTCCACCCAGGGGGGCCGTCAAAAAAAAAAAAATTAAAAGTCAGCAGCTACAAATACTGCAGCTGCTGACTTTTAATTGGACACTTACCTGTCCCTGGGTCCAGCGATGCGGGGGATTGAAGCCCCACTCGTCCCCCCCTCCGCTCGTCGGCGCCGGCATTTCAACTGTGGGCGCCGGGCTGTGGCTTCACAGCCTGGCACCCACTGCGCATGCGCGAGCGCCGTGATTGGCCGCTCAATCACCTGGGACCTGTATTGGGTCCCAGATGATTGACAGGAGGGAGGGAGCAGAGCGGAGCCCTTCCTGTGCCTGGGGGGAAGTGATGTCACCAGCCCAGGCAAAGGAACAGGCAGACTACGAGGGACCCCCTAGCAACAGGAATTTAGAGGTAAGTGAAAAAAAAATATCCAAATGTTTTTTTGTTTTTTGTTTTTTAGAATTTTTACAGGTATTTTTGTTTTTTGGGTGGAACCCCACTTTAAGTAATACAGAAATTTTTTTACATTTATTAAACAAAACAAACCTACAATCAGTTCACTTGTATGTATAATTTAGATTTAAAAAAAAAAAAAAACTATATCTTAAATATTAAATACACAAAAACAGGTAATCAAAACTTTTGGACGAAAAAAAATGGGCTAACTTTACTGCTTATTTTTTTTTTTTTATTTCATTAGTGTATTTTTTTTTTTTTAATTGCGTTTGAAAGACCGCTGCGCAAATACTGTGTGACATAAAATATTGCAACAACCGCTATTTTATTCCCTAGGGTCTCTGCTAAAAAAAATATATATAATGTTTGGGGGTTCTAAGTGATTTTCTAGCAGAAAATACAGGATTTTTTACTTGTAAGCAACAAATGTCAGAAAAGATTTAGTCTTTAAATGTTTAAACTGAGAACTTCTACACACGGAGTTCAGCTCATTGAAAAAAGAACCTGAAAAGATACAATGTATCTTCTTATCAGACTTGGCAGGCTGCCCAGGGAGGAGAGAATCCTCTCCACAGATAACTTTCAGGAAACTTGCATTGACTTCTATTACAGAAGTCATTTGCAAGTCCCGCTGAAGTTATAATCGGCTTTTTTTATCAGCACAATCGGCCGATGCCGATTAAGTAAAAAAAAGCCAAATATCGGCCGATATATCGGTTGACCTCTAGTCCTATTCTGCAACATGCTGGCAATAGACAGGCTTTTTAACTCAGGCTGTAGCTTGTTTCTAAACAACTGTAAGA
Source organism: Lithobates clamitans (assembly GCA_037952925.1). NCBI lineage: Eukaryota > Metazoa > Chordata > Amphibia > Anura > Ranidae > Lithobates > Lithobates clamitans. Next base: position 342,806 of record JBBGZY010000617.1, on the reverse strand, counting down.
CTTTGCACATCTTTTGCTTTGATTCAACTGGAACTTATTAGGTCTACCTAAACTGAAAGTTCAACCGAGCTTTCAGTGTTAACCTAAAATACGTATGAAGATCAAGTTAATATTTTATTAATCTTCCAGCTAACGGGTAACTATTGAATTCTTCATTACTTTATTAACTGCGGATGTGAAGCCTGGGGATTGTGGGATTGTTGGAAGGACATTATCACAGCAGAGCTGTTTACTTATTGGCTGCCTTCCCGATTGTCAGGCATCCAGCACAGGAGAGGCCGGTCCTTCTCTGCCTGTATACTGGTTAGTATACATGTGCAAGTCTCAAGATTGGACCCGTAAATGGTGCTCGCTGCCTTGTTTCTGTTGGTGTAACTCCTTCTGTCCCATGGTACTTCCCAGAGACATAGTGAGCTCTGAATGTGCGTTTTTAAGGACATAAACTGGAGACCAGTAATGGCAGCCAATTCCCAGGATGATTGCTCTTTATGGCAGCTAGTTGGTGGGATTTGGAATAGTTTCTTCTAGTTATTGGTGTTTTCCCTCAGGTAAGTTGAGGGTGACTGCGTACTGTCTCTATAGTGCATTCGCTGAAGGCCTGAATGTTATTATAGGTAAAAATGTGGCTGGTAGCGAATTGTACAGAGCGAGGCAGAGGAATCAAATTAAACACCACATCCCAATAAACTAGAAAATAAGAGGGGGGAATAGAGGTAACAAACCTCCTGGACTTTTAGGCTCGATTCACACAGGGGCAACACGACTTCAGCGCGACTTTGCACGGCGACTTCAACGCAGCTTCAACGCGACTTTAAGCAAATTACAACGCGGCTTTAAGTCGCCTCCAGGACAGGCGACTTTGGCTGTGGCCAATCACAGGATAATCAGCTCTCTGGGAGGGAGGGGTTTGCCTGGGCAAACTAAATTTTTTCCCTGTAAAGTCGCTTGACCGTAGATAGAGATCCGACTTTGGAGGCGACTTCCATTGATTTCTATGGTACAGGTCGCCTACCAAGTCGGATCCAAGTAGTACAGGGAGTACGCTCTGAAGTCGGAGCGACTTCAGTAGTGTCTATTAGGACGCTCTGATTCCCTGTAATGTGAATCTTGGGGCAACTTGAGGGCTTACAAGTCGGATCCCAAGTCGTCCTAGTGTGAACCGAGCCTTAGGGTGCTGGGTATGAAAAATGTAGTAAACAATTACAAAATGGATACAATTGAATATTTATTACACAGATAAAAAAACCTAAAAACAATATTTCATCCATATCCAAAATCAATTGTTCTATAGAAAGCCACATGTACAGACACTACCGCTCAACATGTTTCGCTTTAAAACAAAGCTTCTTCAGGAGATTCCGGTGTGACGTGTTATATGCTACAGACAACAAAAAGATTGAAATAAGTACTCATGTTGGTTTGTTTTGATACACAAAACATATTTAACAATTGTGTTGGCATAAAATAAATATCCAAAAATTCAAAGATAATATGGTCAATATCATTCAAGGGCATTGAAAATGTATAGATGTAAAGAAAAATTAACCTTACCCAGGTCAATATAGAGCTTGAAAATTGAAATTTTGGATAAAAGAATACATGTCCCATATATGCGCCTTTCTGGTGAGTTGCCATCTACCTTTTTGAGCACTCGTGGTGAAGTCTTTGGAGAATTTTCTAATCAGAAGAATCCATTGATTCCTATGATGTTGGGATTGGGAGTCTTCATATGTTTGCAATTTTTTTCATGTTTCATAATTATTATGTTGAATCCACCAATTTGATCTACAGCGCCGACACCTTTACCTTTGTTTTTCGTGCTGAATGTTATTATGTTGTTTATTATTATTATTATTATTCTTATTATTATTATTATTATTATTATTATTATACAGAATTTATATAGCCCAACGAGTGCATAGTGCTTTACAATATAAAGTCAGACAGTGCAGTTCCAATACAATGCAAGACAGGAGGGGTCCTGCATTTAGGAGCTCCAGGTAGCAGTTTTGACCGTTTTAGGTATGTCGGTGGCATCCGGTCACTGATCTCCCCTTCCTGCTAATGACCCGGTAGCGATGTGTAAAATGTCACTTCTGGGTCCTAGTTTGGAGTAGAGATGTAAAATTTGCAGAGATTTTGAAGTCATGAGAAAAATAAAAAAAAATTCATGAAAAATATAGAAATGGGCATTAAAAAAAAACAAAAAAACAGAGAACAGTGTAGTTTTACAAATTGAAAGTCCTTTTGTATTTAGGTCACCTCTAACATACCAGGGTGTGTTTTGTCATCCATGTAGCATTTGGAAAAGAATATTTCTCTTTATATTGGCAAATTGCAGCTTTGCTCTCAGCAGAAATTGTACAGTGGGAATGTTTCCAAACTGTAGATGTTAGTCTCGCCATTTTACTGAGAGGAGGAAAAGAAAAAAACTATTTACTGAACAGACTATAGAGAAACATGATGCTGTGGTGGTGGAGAACATGAATAGGGAATCATTTTAAAAGTTATAAAGATAAACCAATTTGTCAGACAAATGAACCCTCTTACCTGTCCTTGAAGGCCAGAGAAGACAGAAACTACTGTATCCCAACAATCGCCCAATTGTAGGAGGTATAAGATGGCGTGCACAAGCAAAATTAACTGGAGCCTTTTTCCTGTAGTGCCAAAGCCACCCTCCAACAGGGCTAATAAAAAAAAAAAAAATTGTAATAAATAGTGAAAAGGTTAAATTGTAAAAATAATAAAATAAAAAAACACACTGAAACGATCCACTCTTCTAACAAAAAAAAAATTGAATTGTAAAAAATAAAATTGTAAAGTAAAAATAAAAACTACTGACCCAGTCCACGCGTCATCAGTGATGCATATTAGTGCCACTGTCACATGACATAAAAAAAAAGTATCGGCGAGTACGTGAAAAAAAGTATCAGTACTTTGTACTCGGTCTTAAAGTGGTATCGGGTTAACCCTAATAAATAAATATATGTATCACCTCTTCAGGGGGCTGCGCCGACTCTTCCTAGTTCTAGCACAGCCTGCTGATAACATGCTGCTAAGACCACCTCTGTTAGTGAATAGGGGGGGGCGTGTAGGGTTCCAAGTGCCTGCTGGGATATGAACATCATGTATCCCAGGAGGCACCGGGGGGGGGGGGGGGGATGTTTGGGTAGGCAACTGATGTCATTCTCCTTGGCGACTGACAGAGGATGGGAAGCGGGCCAGAACTTACTCTGAAAAAAAGAAAGCAAGTAATAAAATATATATATATATATATATATATATATATATATATATATATATATATTTTTTTTTTTTTTTTGAGGAGGGGCGGTTGAGAGGGTTGAGAAAATCTGCTTTAAATTATATTGTGCAACTTTTTACTTATACCAGTAAGTGAGCGTCATGTTGGTTGTAAACCTTCTTAAAACTTAGAGATGAAATATAAACAAAGTATATTTCTCTATAGTGTGTACTTGTCCCAATTAAGAGCACTAAGTGTAATTTCTCTCTGCTGCTTCTTGCCTCTGTACCTGACAGGGTTTCTTGACACCAAGAGAAAAAAGACAACAGGGGAGGGATCTCCAGCACACAGCCTGGGATTGACAGCTTCAGCTTTGTTCCTGTGTGTTGTGGGATGGGGGGGGGGGGGGTATCCCTCTCATCCCCTCCATTCCCCTCCCCTCCAATCAGCTGTTAGAGCTCTCCTCACTGAGTTCTGCAGAGTGTAATTTCAGCCCCTGTTTTATGACAGCTCAGACAAGCTTTATACATTTTGGTCTTTGAAGGGCTGTAGAGAAGACTGCAGATAAACAGGTACAACTAATGTAGGGGGATTTGTTTCATCCCTGTGTGTCACCCGGGGCCTGGGTATATGTAAGGGTTTTGCAACCACCTCTTCCTCCACCTCATCACACACCTGCCTGCTGCCAGTCTCTGCAATGTCTGTTTTATATTATTGTGTGATCTAAAGAATGAACAAGATATATTGATTTTTTTTAAAATATTTTTTTCATTTCCTGCTGCTGTTCTCAGGTTTCCAAAATGCTGTCCAGACTTCGAGTCCTGGCAAATGGCACCACCGCGGCACGGCGCTTCGTACACACCAAAGAGAAGGGAAAAGCTCTTCTGCTTAGTACAAGGACCAACAAGGTGAGGAGCTTCACAGGATTTACCTGGGAATAGTCCACCTTTTGTCAAACAAGTGGCCTTAATAAGGGTAGTATCTCATAAGTGTATGTATATATCTGTTCAGTCGTATCTGACTCTCTGCGATTCTGTAAGCTGGCGCCCTGAGTATCGTGTCTGGCACTATTGAAAGCCTTTTTCATAGAATTTTCTTGGCAATTTTTTTTTTTTTACAAGGTAGGTCACCGGGTCTTTTCTCAACTCTCCCCAATCGCTTGGCCTGAGACCGGCATGTATGTATAGGACAGTTTGTACACACATACTGGGGCCAATGTAGACACCAGCCAATTCACCAATACCAGCATGTCTTTGGAGTGTGGAAGAGATTGAGATTTGGACCAAGGACTTCAGTGCTGCAAGGCATAAGCACTAAGCTACTGTTCCTTCTCATAGCAGAAATTATTCATTTAATTATTATCCTAATCCTACTGACAATATCCCTATGTTGTCTAGATGTCAGAGACTGGAAAGGAGGGATTTTTTCTCCCCCACTGGGGTTACACACAGAAATCCCCTATCCAAATCTAAAACTAAGAAGGAAATGAGTTGGGCTTCAGTGGATTTTTGCACAGTTTAGTCCTTAAAGGCTCCATACAAAGCTTTCCAATGCCCTGTAGACACGATAGGATTTTCCCACAACAAATGTTGGATGTAAGCTTTTTGTCGGAAAGTCCGACCGTGTGTATGCTCCATAGAACGTTTGTTGTTGGAATTTCCACCAACAAATGTTTGAGAGCAGGTTCTCAAATTTTCCGACAACAAAACTTGTCGGAAATTCCGATCGTGTGTACACAAGTCCGACGCACAAAGTTCCACGCATGCTCGGAATCAAGCAGAAGAGCCGCACTGGCTATTGAACTTCATTTTTCTAGGCTCATCGTACGTGTTGGAAGGTCACCGCGTTCTTGACGTTCAGGAATTTCCGACAAGATTTGTGTGACCGTGCGTATGCAAGACAAAGCATAGAAAGTAGGTTCTGCGCTAACCTGATATGATGAGGGGATGTGATACCCTATGGCAGTGTAAAATAAATGTAATGGAGCTGTGGGGTCATATGTCAATACAAAATGGTGAAATCTCACATGACTTATCTAATTGGTAAAGTGCAAACAATGCATAATAACTAAATCACTAACCCGCACTGTAATCCTAAACATGTGCAAAATGTGGCAACACTATGTATGCAGGGAGCAGAAATAGATAATCCTCATACATGCATAGTGTTATTACAGCCTGTGCAAAAACTTAAAGTGCTAATGTGCCAATGTGCAACCCGTAAGTACATATAGAATCTTCTATATATTCATGTACATGTGCAAACAAACAACTGCATAATTGCAAGGACCATACAAACAATTCCTTATGCATATATTACCAAAATGACGTGTATAATATTAAAGTGCAAATGGGCAAAATTGTGCAAACCACAAAAATATATATATTGCAAATTGTGCAAACAACACATAAAGTGAAAATTGGTGTGTGGCATATATGTATAGATCACATCGCAGACAATATCTCCACAATAAGAACCCTTGCACACTGGGGCGGTTTGCAGGCGCTATTGCGCTAATAATAGCGCCTGCAAACCGCCCCAAAAGTGCCGCTGCTTTCGTTCCAGTGTGAAAGCCCCGAGGGCTTGCACACTGGAGCGATGCGCTGGCAGGACGGTAAAAAAAGTCCTGCCAGCAGCATCTTCGGAGCGGTGATGGAGCGGTGTGTATACCGCTCCTGCCCATTGAAATCAATGGCACGGCGCGGCTATACCGCCGGCAAAGCGCCTCTGCAGAGGCGCTTTGCGGTGGTATTTAACCCTTTCTCGGCCGCTAGCGGGGGTAAAACCGCCCCGCTAGCGGCCGCATACCGACGGTAAAACGCCGCTAATAATAGCAACGTTTTACTGCCAACGCCGCCCCCGCCCCAGTGTGCAAGGGCTCTAACATAAAATACAAAAAATGTCCTTAAACACACCAAACGTGTGTACCAGTGAAAACACAAAGGTAAAACATCCAGTGATATCACTCCTTTGAAAAGTTCAATGTGCAAAAAACAGCCAGTGGGGTGCCGAAAGAGAGAGGGTGTGTATATCCTCTTCGTGCATTAAACACACATAAGTGAGAAATGGCCCCTTAATGCTGGAGGAGGTGGTCTCTCTTTGGGGTCCCTGGACCGAAGCCGGTGGTCCCTGTGCTTTGATTCCTCAGTGCCAGCAGAGCACACACATGAAAGAACAGAGGGGTACCAGATAGTGTAGTAATTTTAAGCAAAGCAGTATTTTATTGAAAGTTTAAAAGGCATGTACTCACATGAAGTAAATGCACAACACATACATCTCCTACGAGCGGCGAGCTCATCACTCTCAGTCTGTATCAGTGCCTATCCTGTCCCTACGCGTGACGTCACCCGATCACGTGACTTCTTCAGGGGAAGTTTGAGCCAACATCCTTCGGAAAAAAATCCAGGATTTTGTTGTCGGAAAATCCTATCGCGTGTACAGGCCATAGGACTTTTCTAAGCCCAGTATCTGTATGTAATGAGAAAATATGGGTGTCCCATATACCAATGTCATAGCAGATTGTACTTTAGAAACACAGATTTTTATTTAACGCAGATCTTCACCTGCTTCCCCATTTTTCTCTTTTTTTTAACCCCTGCTTACCTGGTTGTAGGTCCTGCACAGTTAAAGTGGAACTAAACCCTCCTATCCTTTTCAACCAAGGAAGCTGCCATCTTGGCATCTGTTTGATCTTCAACTGTCATGATTCTGCACATGTGATCAGTTCTGACAGTTTGAGTGTAAAACCAATGTGACCGATTGCATGTGGCGGGAATGCCACTGTTTTTTGAAACATAAAGAGGAACTAAACCCTCCTATCCTTTTCAACTAAGGAAGCTGCCATCTTGGCATCTGTTTGATCTTCAACTGCCATGATGCTGCACATGTGATCAGTTATCAGTTATGACAGTTGGAGTGTGAAACCAATGTGACCGATTGCATGTGCCAGGAATGCCACTGTTTTTTGAAACATAAAGAGGAACTAAACCCTCCTGTCATTTTCAGCTGAGGAAGCTGAATCCATGGGTTTAGTTCCACTTTAAAGCGGAGTTCCACTCAAAAGTGTAACTTCCGCTCATTTGTCTCCCACACTCCCCCTCCAGTGCCACATTTGGCACCTTTGACAGGTACCCTTCCACACTTCCAGGAGACCGGGCTGTGGCGCATTATGTCAGCAGCTTGGCTCCCTCCTCCTTGTCCCGCCGCCGGGGCAGTAGGAGAGCGCAGCAGTGCCTCGCGCATGCGCAGTAGGGACCTGGCGTGAAGCTGTAAGACTTCACTACCGTGTTCCCTTACCGACAACGGCGGCAGCACCTGAAAGCTGGGAGGAGTGGTGGAGAAGAGACAACATCACACTGAGAGTGAAGATCCACTTCAATATAGCACACAGTGATGAGCTCATGACCTCATCAACTCATTTTGGGTTGACCTGCCACTGATGATGTATACAGACAGTAAAAGCTCCAATGAACACCCTAAGGCCCCATTCACACCTGAGCATTTTGTAGCTTGAAGCCTGAACCTACAAAACACTGGAGGGGAAAAAAAATCAATTATTCTCTATGGAGATGGTTCACATCTCCAGTCAACGCCTGAAGGTCAAACAAGTTCTGGAACTCCTCTTTTTTTTTTTTAGGCAGATTTGGGCGTTTTTCAGCTTTTTCCATTGGTGACCTTTTGACCTGTACAAAATTGCGGCAAAAATCGCGGGACTTTCTGCCTGAAAACGCTACGCTGAGGTGTGAATGGGGCCTTAGGGTTAGTTCACATCACATGTGTTCCAGTGCATCCAAAATGCAAAGCAAGTAGGTTACATGGTTTTTAATGGCATAGATCACACCAATGCTTGCAGTTCCAGTGCGTTCCAGTTCCAGAAAAAAAGTAGAACATGCTGCATTTTTCCTGCATAGAACTGTACTGGAATGCGGTAAAACGCACTGGAACGCACCTACAGGCATAAAAAAAATGCATCAGACCCCAGTACAGTGAAAAAAAAACGGGAAAAAAGAAAAAAAAAAGGATCTGTAATGTACCCGGGACGCATAAAAAAAAAAAAGTGTCAAAAACGCGCATGCAGAAACGCATCTGGAGGATGTTTTTGTTGTGTGAAGTAGCCCTTATGCTGGCCATACACAATAGGAAAAATCATCCGAAATTTGTTTATTTAGACAGTTCGTTCATTTTTTGGCCAGTTAATGGGCACAAAATCGATAATCGTTGGGACTTTTTTTAAACCGAAAAATAACGAAAGACAAGTTTGGAAATTTTCTGCCGAACGAACGATAAATTGAAAGGTTAACCGTTAATGTGTTTCCTGTCCCACCTGCCTGCACTAGGTATATGTGAAAAAACGAACAAAAAATTAATTTGTCTCTGTCCACTGAACGATTTATCGGTCATTACATGACGGCACTATCGTTTGCGCTCACGAGCCGAATGTTCGTTTTTCAAAAATGGGTTCGGCCGACTTTCATCGTATAGTGTATGGCCAGCATAAGGCTGCATTCACACCTGAGCGTTTCTAAGTCGTGTGTTTTTGCCGCGATTTTTGTTCAGGTCACCAATGTAAAAGGCAGAAAAACGCCTGTAATCTGCCCCAAAGAAGCTCACATTCTTTTTTGCGCTTAGGGCGTTTTTCAGGTCGTTTTGCTTCAGGTGACAAAACGCTCAGATGTGAACAGGTGCCATTGAAATGAATGGGATTTTGCTTGTTGGATGTTTTTCGGGTGTTGTTTTTTTTTTTTGGGCGTTTTACGAGCCTTTTATGAGCTGAAAACGCTCAGGTGTGAATGCAGCCTAAAGGTTCATTTTAATTTATTGTATTTGGGCACCTGCTGGCACTGCCAAACAGTGGCTACATCTGATAGGTTGTATTCTATAATTTGCCACCCGGCTCCGTTTTTTTTATTTTTTTAAACCAACTTTGGTTCGAGCTGGGTGATGGCTTGCCAGGCCACCGATGGCTCAAAATTTGAACTGTCTATGGGGGTCTTAGCAGCTTGGCTAAAAGGGCAAAAATGTGAGCGGCACAGGCACCGAATTCCTGCATCTGCTTGGGCATCAGGGCTATTTTTTTTTTGTCTGCAACCTTATGCCAAAAGAAGAATGCAGTCCTCAGGTCTATTCATCTTCAAGGGGTCTACCCATTTCCACCAATGCTTAGGGGGCGGGGGTTTACTAAAACTAGTGTACACAGAATCTGGTGCAGCTGCGCACAGTAGCCAATCAGCTTCTAACTTCAGCTTGTTCCATTAAGCTTTGACAATTAAACCTGGAAGCTGATTGATTACTATGCACAGCTGCACCAGACTCTGTGTGCCCCAGTGTTAGTAAATCTCCCCCATAGTCTTTTTTCTTTCACCCCCCCACCACTGTTCCATCCAGCCACCTAGAGTAGCTGACTAGAGCTTTCACGGGGCTTCCTGTGCTCCCTCCCAGTGGCGGAACGGATTGGCAGGGAACAAAAATAAGGTGACTGTTCCTGTTGGGAAAGTAGCAGTGGCGGCCTGTTCATTAGTGGCGCCCGGGCGCCGCCTCCTCTATCCACGGCCCGGCCACCACATCCTAATTAATGATATCTGATCCTCGGCCGCTACACCCTATTCAGGCGTCTGGCCCCTTTCAGGACGCCGGGCGCATGAATTACAGCGGTGGGGGTGTTTTGTTTTTTTTGAAGCACCCGATTAGAGCCAGAGGCTGATACCTGTCACCCGATTGGCTGAAAGGACAGGCGATCCTATTGGACGCCTGGGAGGAGGGGAGGAGACGCACAGCGGAAGCGAGGAGTAGAAGACACAGAAACTGCTGCCCAATGTGCCCGCCGATGCCCCTATCTCTGCCCAATGTGCCTTCCGATGCCCTCATCCCCACCGCTGCCTGATCCCTGCTGCTGCCCAATGAGCCCACAACCTAGATGGTGTAAGTGGCGGTGGACCGGCAAACAGCAAGTTGGGGGGGGGCGGGGTGGTTGTTTGCTGCCCCCCAAACAAAAAAAAACACTGGCCGCCACTGGAAAGTAGGGTAAGGCCTCATTTACGCTTACAAATGGGGCCATTTTCAATTATTTACGGGAGAACTAACAGGGGCTTCCTACGATTATTGGACTTTTGATTGCCTTGGTACTGGGGCCATCTGAGGAACATGTGTCTATCTCATCCTGCTAATCACCAAGGATTATTTGGGGTAGCAGGACTATTTCTATTGTTGTATGGGCTTCCTGTGATTAGCTACAGGCATAAAGCTCCATTGAAAACAATGGGAGGCGGACAGTTCCCGCAGCAGTCAATCGCATGTCATCGCTCATGAAGCAATTACCTGTGAACGATTGGCCTTGAATGCAGACTGTCTGCATCCAGGGTCAATTATCTGCAGGTAATCACTGCATGAGCGATTACATGTGAATGTCTGTGATTTAGCTGCAGGAGCGGTCAGCCTCCCATTGCTTTCAGTGGGGCTTCCTGCCCGCAGATAATTGCAGGAAACCCCAGTTGGGGATCCCGCAGCTAATCACGATTGACCCCATTCACAAGACTAAACAGGGGCCTAATAAAGAAAAGCTTTTTTCTTATGTACAATTAAAATATGTACAGTGGGTTCCCTTTTATGACTTTCATATGTTGCAACTAACCAGCCAACCACTAATCTTCTTGTGTCTGTTTAGGGAATGGCATTCACCCTCCAGGAAAGGCAGATCCTTGGATTACAAGGTTTGTTACCCTCCAAGATTGAGACCCAAGACATCCAGGCGGCTAGATTCCACAAAAACCTGAGAAAGTTGGAGGACCCCCTGGAGAAGTATGTGCTATATAGTAGGCAGAGGATTGTGGGGTGTAATGAAAACTGTTAATTGCTTTGGGCTTAACAAAGGGTTAATAGCGAAGGATTGTATAGGACATGGAGGTCAGAAAATCAATTCCAATGACTCATTTTTTTGCTCTGACGCCAATGTGAACATTTCTATGAAAGGCTGTGTGCTAATTTAAGCAGATCAATAACCTTAAAACAATCCAAATGTGTTCAGAGTGGTTGCACGCCGTCTGCTTTTACAAGACGCTCTTAAAGCTGAGCTCCAGGCCCAAAAAAACGGTCAATAAAATATATTCCTCCATCATCACAAAATGATATATATCCACTTTGTTTGCTCAAAATGCCTTTAAAAAAAACGAGATATTACCTTGTTAAAAATAGCAGTGAGATCATCACCGTGCTGTGCATAGACCTGTGCAGAGAGCAGAGCTGCGGGAGGGACCCAACACGCCCCACCCACCAGACTGCCAGCAGAAAATGACAGGAGGGGGCGGAGACGAGACCAGTCACCCTGCACAAAGAGAGAGAGAGCGGAGCTGTGGGAGGGACTTTGCAGGCTCCACCCACTACAGGCTGCCTGCAGAAAACGACAGGAGGGGGCGGAGACAAGACCAGTCACCCTGCACAAAGAGAGTGGAGCTGTGGGAGGGACTTTGCAGGCTCCACCCACTACAGGCTGCCTGCAGAAAACGACAGGAGGGGGCGGAGACAAGACCAGTCACCCTGCACAAAGAGAGAGAGAGCGGAGCTGTGGGAGGGACTTTGCAGGCTCCACCCACTACAGGCTGCCTGCAGAAAACGACAGGAGGGGGCGGGGACAAGACCAGTCACCCTGCACAAAGAGAGAGAGCAGAGCTGTGGGAGGGACTTTGCAGGCTCCACCCACTACAGGCCACCTGCAGATAATGACAGGAGGGGGCGGAGACAAGACCAGTCACCCTGCACAAAGAGAGAGAGAGCGGAGCTGTGGGAGGGACTTTGCAGGCTCCACCCACTACAGGCTGCCTGCAGAAAACGACAGGAGGGGGCGGAGACAAGACCAGTCACCCTGCACAAAGAGAGAGAGAGCAGAGCTGTGGGAGGGACTTTGCAGGCTCCACCCACTACAGGCTGCCTGCAGAAAACGACAGGAAGGGGCAGAGACAAGACCAGTCACCCTGCACAAAGAGAGAGAGAGCGGAGCTGTGGGAGGGACTTTGCAGGCTCCACCCACTACAGGCCGCCTGCAGAAAACGACAGGAGGGGGCGGAGACAAGACCAGTCTCCCTGTACAGAGCTGAGCCTCTCCACGGCTGCATAGAGAAGCTCAGGATGAAATGGCTTGGCCCATGGGCCTTGTGTTTGGCACATGTGCTTTAAAGCACACCTCCCAACTTTTTGAGATGGGAATGAGGGACATCTATCAGCAAAAGTATGCAGGCATAGGACACACCCCCTTGTCACGCCCCCTTAAAGGAGAATTGTAACAAAAAAAATAAGATTGGTTAAACCCACAAGTGCTTTTTTTTTACCACTACTATTCCTTTATATTGGATTTTGAAATTTACAAAACCAGAAATTAGAAATCAGATGAAAGGTTTAGTGCTGGAAAACACTTTAGATAAAAAGTGCATTTTAAATAAATCTATATAGATCAGACCAAAAGGAGGGACAAATGAGGGACAGAGGGACATTGCTTCAAATTCAAATCAGGGACAGTCCCTCGAAATCAGGGACAGTCCCTCGAAATCAGGGACAGTTGGGAGATGTTTAAGGGACTGGAAATTTTCAGCACTATTAGGAAGTACTTCTTTTACCTTTCAGAATGGCCTTAGAGGTAGGGAGGCCGCTGAAGATATAAGGAAGCACCTCCAAGGCCTCTTGCACACGATACTCCTGTTTGAGCATCAATTTTTTCAGCCTTAATTTTTTTTTTATGTATTTGCGCACGTATGTGTTGAAACATATATTCTCATGTATACAATATGTTAATAGCCCTTTGCACACAAATGTGCGCGCATGAGGCATAAATTACTGACAACAAAATGCAGATTTTTCTTCTTTTTTTTTTCTTCTGATGAATACACAGTGCTTGTTTACATGCCTGTTTGCATAGGCACATGATAATTAATGGGCTGTGTTTTATCTCCATGTTAAAAAAATAAGCTGTATTGTAGCTGCAGTGTGCAAGAGGCCTACAGTTTATTTATTTATTTATTTATTTATTTTTTTATTTATTTTTTGGTGTTGACTGCCTCTTTGGGTAGTCTAAGTATATTTTCTGCCATTGTTTCCTCTCCTGCTGTGTATATACCTTCATATTTATTCTGTTTGTTAGACCATCTAATTGATTTTTGTTACACGTCCGTGGAGTTTTAGTTTCATCTCTCTGCCAGGCTGCCAGTCTTACATTGGCTCGTCTGTTCCAGATACATCTACGTAATGGGGATTCAGGAGAGGAATGAGAAGCTCTTCTACAGAGTATTACAGGATGACATTGAGAGGTTGATGCCCATTGTCTACACCCCCACCGTCGGCCTGGCCTGCTCGCAGTATGGACATATCTTCAGGAGACCAAAGTTAGTATTTATGTACCGTATATACTCGAGTATAAGTCGAATTTTTCAGCACATTTTTTAGTGCTGAAAGTGCCCCTCTCGACTTATACTCGAGTCAAGCACTTTTCTGCAGCAAAAAATTTCATTTTCCGAACCGAATTTGGGGCCCCGTATCTCAGGGCCACTTGGTGCTAGAAACCCCAAGTTTGGTATGCAAACCCAGTGGACCTAGTACAACAACATATCCAAAGCGGAAGTTCCTAGCACTAAGTGGCCCCGAAATACGGGGCCCCAAAATCGGTTCGGAAAATGTCATTCTCTGCTGCAGAAAAGTGCTTGACATTTTCTGAACCAATTTTGGGGCCCCATACCTCAGGGCCACTTGGTGCTAGGAACCCCAAATTTGGTGTGCAAACCCAGTGGAACTGGTGCCATAATATATCCAAAGCTGGGGTTCCTAGCACCAAGTGGCCCTGAGATACGGGGCCCCAAAACTGGTTCGGAAAATGTCATTTTCTGCTGCAGAAAAGTGCTTGACATTTTCTGAACTGATATTTGGGGCCCTGTATCTCGGGGCCACTTAGCGCTAGAAACCCCAGCTTTGGAAATTTTATGGTGCTAGTTCCACTGGGTTTGCACACCAAATTTGGGGTTCTTAGTACTTAGTGGCCCCGAGATACGGGGCCCCAAATTCGGTAAACTGTGTCTATCTGCAGCAATGTCATTTCGGGACCCTTTGGGTTCAGAGACCCCAAATTTTGGCTGCAGCTAGGAGGCATCTAGGAACCCTTAACTACTGAGTTTGAAGTTCAGGGGACCTATGGCTGCAAATGGGCACAGTGAGGCATGCAAATGGGAACAGTGATGCTGCAAATGGGCATTGTTGACCCTCTTTTCCACTTACAGTAGCTGTGCATTTCTCACCCTCGTCTTATACTCGGGTCAATAAGTTTTTTCCCATTTTTTTGTGGTAAATTAGGGCCTTGACTTATACTCGGAACGACTTATACTCGAGTATATACGGTATACATTTTTTTTTCTAATTGTGTTATGCTGTATTAGAAATATTATATTAACCACTTCAGCCCTGGAAGGAATTACTCCCTTAATGACCAGGCCATTTTTTGCGATGCAACTTTAGCTGGCAATTGCATGGTCATGCAACACTGTACCCAAATAAAATTGATGTCCTTCTTCTTTTTTTTTTTTTCTCCCACAAATAGAGATTTCTTTTGGTGGTATTTGATCACCTCTGTTGTTTTCTTATTTTTTGTGCTATAAACAAAAAAAAACCAACAATTTTGACAAAAAAACAAAACATTTTTTTATTTTCTGCTAAAAAAATATTTAAAAATTCCAATTTCTTCATCAATTTAGGCCAATATGTATTCTGCTACATATTTTTGGTAAAAAAAAACCCCACAATAAGCGAATATTGATTGGTTTGCGCAAACCAAATCGCGTCTACAAAATGGGGGATAGATTTAGGGCATTTTTATTATTTTATTTTTTCCTAGTAATGGCAGGGATCAGTGATTTTTAGCGGGACTGCGACATTGCAGCGGACAGATCGGACACCTAACTGACATTTTTGACACTTTTAACACATTTTTTGGGAACTATTGACATTAATGCAGTGATCAGTGCTAAAAATATTTACTGACATTGTACTAATGGCACTGGCAGAGAAGGGGTTAACATCAGGGGCGATCAAAGGGTTAAATGTGCTCCCTGGGTGTGTTTACTAACTGTATGGAGGATGGGCTGCCTGGGACAACACACAGATCCGTCTTCCTGCAAAGCAGAAATTCAGGATCTCTGGGTCATCCCCTGACAGAACGGAGATCTGCCTTGTTTACTTTGGCAGATCCCCGTTCTGTCTCTGCGGAGAGCAATCGCGGGCGTACCGGCGGACATCGAGTCTGCCGAACCCGCTGATTTGCTCCCCCTGATGACCAATCGGTGTGCGCCCACAGCAAGCCATGTACGAGCCCGACGTACACCTACGCCGATTTGCGCAGCCGAGCCAACCTGCCGCGGTATAGCTGCGGTGGCTGGTCGGCAAGCGGTTAGGCCGACCATACATGGATCAAAATTTGGGCGGTTCGGCAGGCACCAGTCCTATGTCGATCCATGCATGGGGGACAGTGGTTGTACAAAAGTCAACCTACCGATTGACTTCTGTACACCCAGCCTGTCGGATAAATGCTGCTTAATCAGCACCGCCGGCTATAGCCAGCAATGCTGATCAGTGTGTAATGTCAGAATACAATAGCTCTACTGGGAGGATTCCCCCATCAACCTTGAATGCCTATAACCATGGAGTTTAGGCATTCAGTGTGTAAGAACAAGTTTGCTTTCCCCAGGCTCCCTTTTCTAAAAAAAATAACCTCTGTAGGATTGTCTTTGCTCTAATGACAAAACTTTGCTTTGCAGGGGTTTGTACATTTCTATCTTCGACAAAGGGCATATCCGATCCATCTTGGAGAACTGGCCAGAGACCGATGTAAAGGTGAGTGTATGGAGAACATGGGGATTAATTATCCTGAGAAAGTAACTCTTACAAGCTGTTAATCTGTACCCTGACCAGATATAATTGTGATGAAGATGCTTAAAGTGTAACTTCAATTTCATGGGGGAAAAAATGGCAAATAATAAAAAAATAAAAAATAACACATACAAATGCCATATTGTAACTGCTGTTAAAAATTCTTTCCTTTTTCAATCTGCAGTGCTTTAATTTTCTATAAAATTCAATGCAATACGTCAACCTGGAGGCATTTCATACACAATTGGTACAGGAATGCCCTCAGAAATTAAATTTCTTCCTTGTGTGATTGGCTCGCTGATTTTCCCAGAAGTCTGCACTAAGATACAAGTCAGATTTTAGCCATTCTCTGCAACAAAAATATCAATTTTGGTAAGATGCTCCCAAAGGGTTAATCACTTCTAAAGGGATGCAGACCCTGTAACTTTCCTCGCTAGAACACTGAAAGTGCATTATCTGATTATAAAAAAGTCACTCCTATTAACCCCTTCATGCCGCCCGTATGGAAATATGCGTTCTCAGCTTGCAGCTGCAGGCATCACCCCGATACTGTTTTTTTTTTAGAGCCACCGGTCAGCTTTTTAGTGATAACAACCGATGCGACTAAAAGAGGCTCATCGGTTATCCTGAAGAAGCGGGAGGGGACGTCCCCTTCCGCCGCTCTTTCCGGGCCTCCCGTCCCACCAGGAGACATGAGCCACCATTCAGTGTGTCCGCCTCCTAGGCTGAGACCCGCACGGCGCTGGATTCGGCTTTGATCGGGTCTCCGATGTGAAATCCCGGAAGTGGCTTCACTTCCGGTTTACCCGGCTACCAATGACGATATTTAAAAAAAATTACAGTATTCAGAAACGCTGATTTTTGGCGATCTGAATACTTTTAAGTGCAAAGAAGGGATTTGGGGTCTTTTAGACCCTAGATCCCTCCATAAAGAGTACCTGTCACCACCTATTACTGTCACAAGGGATGTTTACATTCCTTGTGACAGCAATAAAAGTGATAAGATTTTTTTTTTTTTTTTTTAGGGAAATGTTAAAATAAAATAAGAAAAAAAAGCTATTTTTTTTTAAAGCGCCCCCGTCCCTGCATGCTCGCATAGCAAAGAAAACGCATACGTAAGTCGTGCCCGCAAATGTAAACTGTGTTTAAATCGCACGTGAAGTATCGCCGCGATTGTCAGAGTGAGAGCAATAATTCTACCAAAAGATCTCCTCTGTAATTCTAACCTGGTAACCGTTGAATTTTTTTTAAAGCGTCGCCTATGGGGATTTTTAAGTACCGTAGTTTGTCGCCATTCCATGAGTGTGTGCAATTTCAAAGTATGACATATTGGGTATCTATTTACTCGACATAACATCATCATCTTTCATATTATACAAACAAATTGGGCTAACTTTACTGCTTTTGTTTTTTTAATTCATGAATGTGTCTTTTTTCCCCAAAAAATTGCGTTTGAAAGACCGCTGCGCAAATACAGTGTGGCATAAACAATTTGCAATGATAGCCATTTTATTCTCTAGGGTCTCTGCTAAAGAAAAAGTATAGATAGATAGATAGATAGATAGATAGATAGATAGATAGATAGATAGATAGATAGATAGATAGATAGATATGTGTGTATATGTTTGGGGGTTCTAAGTAAATTTTCTAGCAATAAAATACAGATTTTAACTGTATTTAAAGCAACAAATGTCAGAAATAGGCTTGGGCATGAAAAGGTTTAGAATCACTCTGCAGACAACAAACCACTTTCAGGCAGTTGGGAATCTGCAACAAAGTTTGTTAAAATCCTTGCAATGTAGAATGATCAGCCAGAGGGAAATGTTGTGGTTTTTTTTTTTTTTTTTGTTCCCCCCTGCCCACAACATGGGAAGGGGGGTGTTTTGGGGCAGGGGGAACTGATGTTCCTGACCCTTTACAAAAACGCAGCGGCTGAAAAAAGCATAGATGTGAATGTGTATCATGGGAAACCATGGTGTGAGCCTAGGGTAAGTCTGCCATACGCGGCTCCAGTTTCAGGTAATTCTTGCTGAATCTGTTGAAATTCGACACCACGATGTTCGGGTATCAAGCAGCCAGCAGGGGAGATTACTGGTGTGGATGGAAGAATCTATTTGATTTCTCTAGCTCAGTCGCATTGCTGTGTGTATGGCTAGCCTTAGATGAGTACCACAGCTCAAAGATGGAGCGAAGGTCAATTTGATACTTCAAATCTGCTTTAATAAATAGATCTGTCATGAAACTTTCATTATGAGTGTAATCTTTCATCTTTGGGAAATGCAACCTGCATTTTAAACATACAGTAAAACCTTGGATTGGGAGCAACATTCGTTCCGGAAACATGCTTGTAATCCAAAGCACTTGTATATCAAAGCGAATTTCCCCATAAGAAATAATGGAAACTCGGTTGATTCGTTCCACAACCATTTATTCATAAGTCCTTCAGTAGTTTATTTATTTATTACTTATTTATTCATAAGTCCTTTATAGTCCATACAAAAAGATTATAGCAATGTGATGGGTTGCGAAACCATAAAATGTCCATCCACAATTGGCAGCCTCCACAAGGGGATTAGAAGCAAAATCCATCAGGAGCTCCAGAGTATAAAAGAGAAGAGAGGCGCCTCTAAGTGTAGCAATATGGTTACATTTAATGAAGGTACAACATTTAGCAACTCACATGGTTGATGATTAAAAGAGGAACATCTAAGTATACAGGCATCCGGGTAAAGCTGTCCACATAGACCATAATCTGCATCGCCGGCTCTCACCGCTGTCAGTCTGCAGTTGTGACCGGGAAGACTACCCTGCAGTAGAGAGATCTGAAAGTGAGGCTTGAAACGCTTGTAGAGCGCAGCGTGGAAGGGATGACGTTGATGGTAGTGCGGAGGACGGTCTATGTGGACAGCTTTACCCCGGATGCCTGCATACTTAGATGTGCCTCTTTAATCATCAATCATGTGAGCTGCTAAATGTTGGACCTTCATTAAATGTAAACATATTGCTACACTTAGAGGCGCCTCTCTTCTCTTTTATACTCCGTTGTGACATGACGATACTTGTATATCAAGTCATAATTTATGAAAAAATGTTGCTTGCCTTGCAAAACGCTCTCAAACCAAGTTACTCTTAAACCAAGGTTTTACTGTATTTGGTATATTGCCAGCTGGAGCTTAAATGATTGTATATTCTACACTCCTTTAGTATGCCTGTAATGCACACAGTGCAGACAGCTATGCCGACAGAGGGTTGTCTATGTATTCTCGCTGCATTATGGGATGGCACAGGGGAAGGAGTGATGAAATTCTTTATCCTGGAAAGCTGACAGGTGACGGTGTTTAGAATCGCCCTTAGCGGTGCACAGGGACACGCCTGACTGTTACAGATAAGGAGGTTGGCAGACACCAGCAGTAAACTTTTGAACTCTGAGTCCAATTGAGTGCAACTTTCTGCAGCCATGAATACCTGGCATCCGGCCACCTTAGTGTCGCTTATCTCAGGAAGTTGAAAGGCGGGTGGAATCTATCTACAGAGCCACAGAATCCAAGGAAAATGCAATATACTAGTTCCGGGGCTCATGGGCCTGATTTACAAAAACTGGAAAGTGCAAAATCTTGTGCAGCTGTGCATGGTAGCCAATCAGCTTCTAACTTTAGTTTGTTCAATTAAGCTTTGACAATAAAACCTGGAAGTTGATTGGTTTCTGTGCAGAGCTGCTCCCATAGGCATGCGCAGGAGGTGTGCCTGGACACACAGTAATCAATACCTACGTGCCGCCCGCCCCCCCCCCCCCCCCAACCACAGTGCTGCTGGCTTCCATCCACTCCCCGCCTCCTGCGGAGATGTTTCAGGATGGAGAGCAGGGGAAGGGGCTAGTCACTTTGTCATTAACCAGCCCCTTCCTTTTCTAAATAAAAACACAGTGAACACACTCACTGTGTTCATTCATAGCTAAAGCATATCAAACTGTTTACTATGCTTCAATTTGAATGAACAGGAAGCTGCTCAGCACAGAGCACTTCCCATTCATTCACTGTGCAGTGCAGCTGAGGCTGCAGAGAAAGCCATGTGTGTTTGAGTTTTGGGGTGCGCACCCTAATGTAATAGGCTGCCCACACCTATGGCTGCACCAGATGTTGCCCTCTACAGTTACAGCATCTCACAAAAGTGAGTACACCCCTCACATTTTTATAAATATTTTCTTCTATCTTTTCATGTGACAACACTGAAGAAATGACACTTTGCTACAATGTAAAGTAGTGAGTGTACAGCTTGTATAACAGTGTAAATTTGCTGTCCCCTCAAAATAACTCAACACACAGCCATTTAAAGTAGTTGTAAACCCTCTGGGACCACTTTAACCTACAGGCAAGCTTAGATTAAGGCTTACCTGTAGGTGCAAGAAATATCTCCTTAACCTACACGGTTAAGGAGATATTTTACAAAAAATCGGGCACCGCTGTCTACGGCGCATGCGCGCCGTACACAACGGCGCAGGCGCACTGAGCATGCCGTTAGTGAAAGGCGAACATGCCGTCACTGACGGCACCCGGAGTGACGTCATTGCGGCTCCAGCTAGTCACATTGCCGGAGCCGCGATACCCGGAAGTCACTCCGGGATAGATGGCGACGGCGGAGGAGGCGAACGAGGGTCGCTTTGGGGGGCTTCGATCTGAGGTAAGTGATTCATAATGAGCTAGTATGCTACGCATACTAGCTCATTATGACTTTGCCTTGCAGGGTGTATTTTTTTTTTTTTTTTTAGGCTTTACTTCCTCTTTAATGTCTAAACCGCTGGCTAAGGAGGGAGGGAAAAAAAAAAACACACAAAAAAGAAAACAAACAAAAAAATCCCAAAACCATCAGAAAAAAAAAAGGGGGGGGGGGAGACAGAAAAAACCATGCTTTCTACCTTCGCTATGCATCTCATGCACAAGCATCACAATGACTTGGGCTTCACGCGGGAAGGTTGTGTGTTATTGGCCGCGCTATGCTACAAGCTCCTCCCCCTACTTTCCACCAAAGGCACAGCTTCCATGCTGACGCTGTATCAATTTCTAGAGTTGTCACCTGAAGAAGAGATGACGGGAAATCTTCCAATTTCTTGTTCTGGTAACGACTATCGAACAGCGAAAGTTTCTTCCCTTTTTAAAGAGATTTTTTTTACCTAGTTCTTGTTCGTTCTCTGAGACAGGAAGTGAAGAGAAATCTCTCCAACCAGAAAAATTCTTATAGGTATTTGGCTACTATATTGAAAAAACTGAAAACCATTCTCCATAAATTCTTCTGTTTCAGGCGGTTGTAGTGACGGACGGCGAGCGGATATTGGGGCTTGGTGACCTGGGAGTTTATGGAATGGGTATCCCTGTTGGAAAACTGTGCCTGTATACTGCTTGTGCCGGTATACGCCCTCGGACTTGTCTCCCGGTAGTAATCGATGTTGGCACCGACAATCCGGTAGGTTTTTCCATACATGGTAAGGACATTTAAAAGATAACTCGACATAAATTTTACGTTGCGTTTTTTTTATTTTTTTTTATTTCAGGCTTTATTGAAAGACCCGTTCTATATGGGACTGTATCAGAAAAGGGACCGGACCCAGCTGTACGATGATCTTATTGATGAATTCATGGATGCCGTCACTGACCGGTATAAAAAAAATTAAAATGTTTTTGCATTATTTATTATGTGATGTAATTCCAGTTTTTAAAGGTAATTTCTGTTTATTAAACTGTTGTAAGCCTGTGACTTTGGGTTGTAGTCTACTAAAAGTGAATCTATGGCTTTAGTCCTTCAAATATTTACATATTCTTTTAAAAGGTAACTCTTTCGTGGGAAAAAAAAAATAGTAAATAAAGAAAAAATAATATAGCGCATATAATTGCGACAATAATCATTTTGTGATTGGATGTTATTAAAAATTACCTTTCATTTTCAATCTGCAGCCGCTGTCATTTTCTGAAAATGCAATGCAATATGGCTACCTGGAGTTGTTCTGTACACAGAGTGTGTGCTGACCACTCCCCACAAACATCATTTCCTGCTTGTGTGATTGGCTCACCAATTTTCCCAGGAGTCTGCCTAAGATACAAGTCAGATTTCAGGCATCCCCTGCAACAAAAATGTCATTTTTTTTGAGAGATACTTTCAATAGGAACCTGTCTAAAGGGATGCAGGCCCAGCAGTTTTCCTCATTAGTGCCCTGCAGCTCCACACCTGACAGTTAATTATGAAACCCCTCCCATTAGACCCACTTAGTACAGACACACACACAGGGATTTCTTCAGAATAACAAAAGGTAGGAATCTGCATCAAAGGTTGTTCTAATCCTTGCAATGTACATAGATCACCCAGAGGGGGAATGTTTAAAGCGGAGTTCCACCCCTTTCTACGTTTATTTAAAGTCCACAGCTACTGACTTTTAGCAGCTGCCTTTTTATTGTAGCTGCTGACTTTTAATAAACAGACTCTCACCTGTCCCACTGTCCAGCGATGTGGTTGCCCAAAGCCACGCTCCCCTACAGCATTGCAAGTGTGGGCACCCAGCTGTGACAGCTTGCAGCTTCACAGCCGGGTGTGCACTGCGCATGCGCGAGTAGCGCTGCGCTCTCTTAGTGGCCAGGCAATCTTTTGGGACCTGTGCCGTGTCCCAGAAGATTGCAGAGAGGGAGGGGGAGAGGAGGAGTCGCCTAGGCGGGGAGAGGAGGAGACCAGGGAGTGGGAGCTGCGTACTTGTCAAAACTAGGTACCCCCCCCCCCCCAAAAAAATCACATGCCAAATGTGGCATGTAATGGGGTGAGGAGTGCTTAAAGCAGAAGTTCCACTTTTGGGTGGAGCTCCGCTTGAACAAGTAATGAATCATGTTTTAAACAAGGCCTTACTGACCTCTGTTAGCTGCTGCATTGTGGGGAAATTCATCCTCAATTTACAACAGACACTAAAATAACAGCTTATTTCCTCTCTTGTCCTCTGGGGGCAGCATTTTTTGTTATGTAAACAAACAGCAGGTGGTCTGAGTTGTTCAAAATCTACTTCAGAATTTCTGTTGTGATTTTCCATACATGTCACAAGTTATGCCAATTTCTTGCGAATCAGCCGAAATTCAAACCCTGTTGACACCACCAAGCTTGATAAAATTTGATTGGAAAATCGAAGGTGTTCAGTGGAAAATTGTCAGCCACACAATGACTGCAGCCAATCAGATGCAGTCACCTTTTGTAGTATATTTACAACTGCTGGATTAGAGACTGCCATTATACATTAGCCAGCAGTGCAGATTCCTGTTTAGCCTGGATGGATGAAAAGAGTAATTTCTGGTTTGTGTGGCCCTTGGGATCGAAGGAGAAAAATCGACATCTGTATGGCTAGGCTTAGGCAGGATTCACACCTTTGCATTTTTGCTTCATTTGTCCTCCATTGAAGTCCATGCACACGTTCAGATGGGTGTCCATGTGTGTCATGATGCTTGTCGGTGCATCGTGATGCATATAAATGCATCGTGACTGGTGTTCACTTATATCGATGCATTTTGATGTATATTATTATGACTAGTCCTTATTGACACATGTCAACATGTTTTGATGTGTTTCCATTGATTTCAATGGAGATTGCATCATGGGCAAAAAAAACATAGGTTTCAGACTAGCCTAAAGAATGAATTGCCCCACAGTACATGCAGCTACAGGGGTCAGTGATAGCTTATTTTAGTGTTGTGGTTTTTTTTTTTTTTTTTTTTTTTTTTTTAAGAATGTGTAGACATTGGAATTCCCATAACCTGGCCATAGTTCTGTTTTTAACCTCTTGCCACCCACATAATGTATATGCATGGTGGCAAAAGGGGTGGGCTTTAATGCATATACACTATATTGTCAAAAGTATTGGGACGCCTACCTTTAATAGCATCAGTAGGGTTCCATATTGAGTTGGCCCACCCTTTGCAGCTATAACAGCTTCAACTCTTCTGGGAAGGCTATCCACAAGGTTTAGGAGTGTGTTAATGGGAATGTTTGACCATTCTTCCAGAAGCACATTTGTGAGGTCAGACACTGATGTTGGATGAGAAGGCCTGGCTCGCAGTCTCCGCTCTAATTCCTCCCAAAGGTGTTCTATCGGGTTGAGGTCAGGACAGTCAAGTTCCTCCATCCCAAACTCGCTCATCCATGTCTTTACAGTATAGACCTTGTTTTGTGCACTGGTGCTCAGTCATGTTTCAACAGGAAAGGGCCATCCCCAAACTCTTCCCACAAAGTTGGGAGCATGAAATTGTCCAAAATGTCTTGGTATTCTGATGCCTTAAATTTCCCTTCACTGGAACTAAGGGGCCAAGCCCAACCCCTGAAATATAACCCCACACCATAATCCCCCCTCCACCAAATGATTTGGAGGGGTGGCCCATACTTTTGGCAATATAGTGTGGATGAGCAAGTTTGGGGTGGAGGAACTTGACTGGCCTGCACAGAGTCCTGACCTCAACCCAATTCAACACCTTTGGGATGAATTAGAGCGGAGACCACGAGCCAGGCCTTCTCGTCCAACATCATCGCCTGACCTCACAAATGCGCTTCTAGAAGAATGGTCAAACATTCCCATAGACACACTCCTAAACCTTGTGGACGGCCTTCCCAGAAGAGTTGAAGCTGTTATAGCTGCAAAAGGTGGGCCAACTCAATATTGAACCCTATGGGCTATGACTGGGATGACTTTAAAGTTCATGTGCATGTAAAGGCAGGCGTCCCAATACTTTTGGTAATATAGCGTATGTACCCATGAGCAGCAGAGCTTTCTGTGTTGAGAGCGTGCTCATTACTGGTTCCCAGCACAGTGACCGACCTGTCGAAGAAGGTCTTGCTCTGGTCTTGTTGGTTCCTGATTATGTGATGACTGTGAGTCAATTACAGTGGCAACATGATCAGCGGATCTTTTCTGCTGCCTGGGCATACAGAGCCTGCTAAAGGGATGCCAGGGCTGGGCAAGAAGGGGTTAGTATATTGTGATAAGTCAAACCATTTAAATGTTCACCGCGGTCGAAAACTAATTCCAGTTAATAATGGCAGAAGATATACACGTATGTGTCCTTTTTTATTCTCAGATATGGTCGGAATACGCTAATCCAGTTTGAAGACTTTGGGAACCACAACGCCTTTAGATTCTTGAGGAAATACAGGGAAAAATATTGCACTTTCAATGATGACATTCAAGGTATGACTTCTTGTTTTTAGGTTGAATTGCCTTGTCCAAGCCCTGCTTGTTAGGTGGAAGATCCTTTACTTGGCACAGGGCTAAAGGTTTGACCGATCGTTTTGTTTCTTTTACCCTGGAAGAATTTACCCCCTTCCTGACCAGGCCATTGTTTGCGATTCGGCACTGCGTCGCTTTAGCTGACAATTGCGCGGTTGTGCGACGTTGTACCCAAACAAAGTTGATGTCCTTTTTTCCCCACAAATAGAACTTTCTTTCGGTGGTACTTTTTGCTATAATAAATATCCCCCAAAAAATAAAAATTTCTTCATCAGTTTAGGTCGATACGTATTCTTCTACATATTTTTGGTAAAAAAAATCCCAATAAGCGTTTATTGATTGGTTTGCACAAAAGTTATAGCGTCTACAAAATAGGGGATAGTTTTATGGCATTTTTATTTTATTTTATTTTTTTTTACTAGTAATCTAGGTGATCTGCAAATTTTTTTTTTTTTTTGCGGACAGATCGGACATTTTTGACACTGTTTTGGGACCAGTTACATAGTAGGCGAGGTTGAAAAAAGACACAAGTCCATCAAGTCGAACCTATG
The DNA here is from genome assembly GCA_037952925.1 of Lithobates clamitans. Lineage (NCBI taxonomy): Eukaryota > Metazoa > Chordata > Amphibia > Anura > Ranidae > Lithobates > Lithobates clamitans. Next base: position 316,882 of record JBBGZY010000617.1, on the reverse strand, counting down.
TGTGTGATTATATGTCAGTATTACATTGTATATCCCTGTATGTTGTGGTCATTCAGGTGCCTATATAATAGTTTTCTTGAAACTATCGATGCTCCCCGCTGAGACCACCGCCTGTGGAAGGGAATTCCACATCCTTGCCGCTCTTACAGTAAAGAACCCTCTACGTAGTTTAAGGTTAAACCTCTTTTCTTCTAATTTTAATGAGTGGCCACGAGTCTTGTGCGAAAAGGTTTTTTATCCCTATTGTGGGGTCACCAGTACGGTATTTGTATATTGAAATCTTATCCCCTCTCAAGCGTCTCTTCTCCAGAGAGAATAAGTTCAGTGCTCGCAACCTTTCCTCATAACTAAGATCCTCCAGACCCTTTATTAGCTTTGTTGCCATTCTTTGTACTCGCTCCATTTCCAGTACATCCTTCCTGAGGACTGGTGCCCAGAACTGGACAGCATACTCCAGGTGCGGCCGGACCAGAGTCTTGTAGAGCGGGAGAGTTATCGTTTTATCTCTGGAGTTGATCCCCTTTTTAATGCCAATATTCTGTTTGCTTTGTTAGCAGCAGCTTGGCATTGCATGCCATTGCTGAGCCTATCATCTACTAGGACCCCCAGGTCCTTTTCCATTCTAGATTCCCCCAGAGGTTCTCCCCCCAGTGTATAGATTGCATTCATATTTTTGCCACCCAAATGCATTATTTGAACCTCATTTGCCATGTAGTTGCCGACCCCATTAATTTGTTCAGATCTTTTTGCAAGGTTTCCAGTGACGTTTATACAGTGATCAAAGCTAAAAATAGCCACTGATTACTGTATAAATGTCACTGGCAGGGAAGGGGTTAACACTAGGGGGCGATCAAGGGGTTAAATATGTTCGCTAGATGTGTTCTAACTGGGGGGGGGGTTGGCTCTGTCACCAGCGATCGCGGGTGCCCGATGGTCATGATCTAAGATTAACCTATATAGCCCTGTAAAGAAGAAATCGCTATACATACTTTTTCTGAAGCCGATCCGGTCCCACGCTGAGCTGTCAGCCGTGGCTTCGCTGTGGAGGCGGGTGCAGAGGACACAGCCGACAACGGAAGCCCCATAGTACCTCTATGGGTGACGTCACTTCCCATTCATTTCACAGCTGTTGTCGGCTGTGTCCTCTGCAAAGCTTCCATATCGGCTTTAAAAAAGATATGTATAGCGATTTCTTCTTTACAGGGCTATATAGGTTAGTCTTGGATCATGGATGCCAGTAGATATAGCAATTTTAGTGTTAGGGTGGACTTCCCCTTTAAGCGGTAAGGCACGTTTATATGAGAGCATACGCTACAGTATATGGCCAAAAAAGTCTTTGGACACCTGACCATAACACCTACATTATAAGACTAAAGCTGGTCCTAAATATACAAAAAGTGCAACACTAAAAAATGACTCTATAATAATACTTCTAATAGTAATAAATACAATATATGTGAATTTACACATGAAAAATTAAAAGTGATCTACTCCACCACAATCAAAGCATACGTGTAAAACTAATAAAAATATAATGAATTCTATAAACTAATTATGAATCGGCCCCAAAGTAGAGCAGAGGAGAAGGGTGATCCTCATAAGAAATGGTGATAAGAGATAAACGTGGGTTCCATAAGCCCTTTAGATTGTAAAGAAGACAGCACATCACCCTAGTGCAGCAGGTGGGGGGCTTACCGGATAGGAATGACCCCCAATCAAGAGTAATCAAACAGCGCTTGATATATTCCACACCATATGGTCACTTTACTCTAGCAATGATCCAGGTTATAAACCCCACCTGCATTGTCTCCACAAACTGGCACTCTTGGAATGTATTCAGCTCTTAAAGTAACCAGATTTCAATACACAGGCATGGAAGAAAAGAGAAACTATCTATAGTGAAATACCGTATGATACAAAGGAATTTATTTGGTATATGCACTTAGATTTGTTAAAGAAGCAAGCCAGCATTCAGTGTGTACAAAGGACTTCCTAATGCAAGATGGCCATGGCGGTTTGCACATAGCATGTGTTCCGGCTCCGCCCTATGCGTTTTGTCATACATGACGTCATCAGGGGCACTAAAGCTGGCCATAGACTGTTCAGTTTTTTTTATGTTCAGTTAGAAGGCCGAACTAAAACAAAGTAAGATTCCTCCATCCACGCAAATGAGCTCCATAAAGACATGGTCTGAGTTTGGTGTGGAGAAACTTTGAATGATCTGCACAGAGCCCTGACCACCATTGGAATGTATTGGAATGCCGATTGTAAGGTCTTCTCATCCAATATCAGTACCTGAACTCACCTTTTGGATGAATGGGCATAACATTTTTACAATTGCTCTAGAATCTTGTGTTAAAGCCTTCCCAGAGGAGTGGAGCTGGTTTGAGCCACACAGGCAAAAGGGGGCAACTCCACATTAATATCCTTAGTTCTTAAATGGGGATCTTCAACATGCTGAGACAGGTGTGATGGGCAGTTGTTCCTAAACTTCTGCCTGTATAGTGCCCTTTATTGATGGGAAAGCACAATGCTCTGTGTTGGGTGTACCCCCACTATCAACTGTCATTCTGCACCCGCTGGAAAATGACGTAAAACCAGGAATAACATGGATTATGTGACTTGCCAAATGTCCTAACAACGAACAAACTAATTCTGATGGTATAAATAAAGAGCTGAAAGTTCATCTGTACAGCTTGTTTTAATGGAGCTTCTGCTTTCTCTTGTGTCTTTAGGTACGGCTTCGGTGGCGCTGGCTGGTCTTCTCGCCACACAAAACGCCATTAATAAACCTATCACGGAGCATAGAGTTCTGTTCCTTGGTGCTGGAGAGGTATGCAAAGATTTTTTTTTCTTTTGGGTATATATGTGTATATATACATAAGGGTAAAAAATGTATTAAACTGATCACTGAGGCTGGAGACAGGGTCAGTATCCCTTTGCCACAAATTGGCTGTCAAACTCCTTGGCTGTGTACCTACTGTAGGGTGTAATGGGGTACGCTCTGTTGTCTTATCTCAGAGTAAAGGTAATCCCCACATGGATAACTTTTAGTTTAATAAAAATCCATCCCAGAGCTTCTGATACCCCCCCCCGCCTTCAGCCTCGTTCAACCACATCCAGTCTAAATGAACTCTGCATAGTCCGCTACATATCATTGCTCTGCACCTGTTAGCGCAGGTATAGTCCATCTTTGCCACTATGTTTGCTACCAGTCTCCACCAAAGGAATATGTGGCAGGGTGACAACACAAAAGCATGAAACCAAACTTAGTGTGTAACATGGTGCCAAGCAGTTCCCCTCCCCCACCCCAAATATCTGTGAATGAACTACAAGCCTCTTCTTCCACTGTGGCAAATAGACTAGACATGTGCAATTCGTTTAGTTCCAAATTAGTTTTTTAACAAATTTTGATAAATTTGTTCATTTTCGAATTTTCACATTTCCGATTTTTTACATTTCCGATTTTTTACATTTCCGAATTTTTACATTTCCGAATTTTCACAATTTCGGAAATTCTTAATTTCGGAAATTTAAAGATCCAAAAATAAGAATGAAAATCTGAATTCGAAAACCCGAAAATCTGAAATAACTAACTAATCATAAATATTAAATGATAGGCATTGGAATTTCCTTTCAAATTTGGCTGTTAGTGAACGTAAGGAGTACAAATTTATCTGAAGTTATAAATTATCTGAAATAACAAAATCAGTATCTAAACAAATGAAACGTAACAATTTAATAATAATAAATAACAATAATAATAATAAAACCTTTTTATTATTATTAATTTGTTCCATTCCATTTGTTTAGATGCAGCATTCGTTACTTTCGGATAATTCGTAACTTCAGATAAATTTGCATTCGTTACGTTCACTAACAGCCAAATTTTAAAGGAAATTCCAATACCTATAATTTAATAGTTAGTCATTATTGGTTATTATTTCGAATTTTACTGATTTTCTTTCTTTTTCCTTGAATTCGGAAATTTTGAAAATCCAAATTTCCTAAAAAAGCAAAAAACGAATGAAACGAAAACCAACACATTTTTTGTCAGTGCACATGTCTAAAATAGACTTGTAGTTCTCAAGTGTGGTGATCACCTCCCTTGTAGTCCATTGAGACTTGCTCCAGCTCTCCATGTAAAAGCCTGCACCTGGCTACAGACAGGGAGGTGGAGGAAGCGTCTGCATTGCACCCGCAGTCCAGTGATCACAGTTGCATTGCTTTACAGACTCGTATGTAAAAAAAAAAAAAAGTGCATTTTTTTGCTGCAAATATACACAGCCCTTAAAGCTTGTAATAGATTTTAGGGATTGGGCTTGGATCTGCTTTAATTCTTGAAGGGTGCACCAGGTACACCTGATAAAAATGGCTCAGTAGAAATATAGAATATTCTGAATAGTTGAAAAGTACTTCAGGAGTAAAGTGCGGGCATGTAGAGGTGTTCTTTTCTGCAGTACCCCCCCAAGACCAGGTGTTGGGTGGGCAGAAAAAGCTCCTTTCTGGCCCCTTCCATTCTTCTGCACATTCCTTTTGGGCAGTGAGGTTGCCCACCATAGAGATGGGCCAACAGGAATGTGTAGAGTAGGGCTTGGCACCAAGCTCTGACAATACCTGGAAGTCTGAGTGTTGTCTGTCAGAATGACCCTTCATCAGTGGTGTAACTAGAACCTTCAGGGCCCCAGTGCAAGAAAGCATAAAAGGCTCCCCTGATCTCGAGCCTGGTGGTGGAATGCCAGGGCCTGGTCACCCTGGTAGTTCTGCCACTGGTGTCAGTGTTTTATCTTTGTTTTATTTTACAATTATTTTTTTTAGGTGCCATGCTGCTTTGGTGAGATATCAGGGGTCTAAACAGACCCCTTTGAGACAGAGAAAGGAGATTTAGGACACAGCCCTTCATCACTGCAGCCTCAACTGCACAGAATGAATGGACAGGAATAGCTCTGTACAGAGCTTCCCGTTCATTCACCAACTGAAGCTTAGCCAACAGAGTTTACCATGCCTCAGTTATGAATGGACAGAGTCAGTGATCGGTATGGATCACTGACTCTTCATTCAGAAAAGGAAGGGGCCGGTAAATAACACATTTACTAGCCCCTACCATGCTCTCGCCATGAACGGCTGCGTATAGAGGAACCGATCTCACCCCCCACCCCCTTCTCCTCCTCTCCCTTCTGCAGGCATTCAGCAGTTACAGGAGGAAAATGGAGAAATTGTTTCCTCTATGTGCGGCCGCTCATCCTATCCAAGTGCACAGGGGGGCTGCACGGGCAGGGTCATAATTGCAACCCCTGAAACCCCCTGTATGTACGACCCTGCCCTGCTTTCTACTTTGACTGGAAGGTTTATGGCCCCTTTCAGATGACCCTGTGATCGAAACCCCTGCTGATTGGTGCAGAGCTGGCAGTTGACAGATCTGTGTCCAGTTTATGCAGAGCGGACATGGACAGAGCCTGCACTGCTCTGTGGGTGACCAGGGGTGAACGGACTCTATTGTCAATTTACAGTCGGCTTGCTCTGATCCAGTCCATCCCAACGGAAGAGGACGCAGTCCTCCTCCATTTTTTTTTTTTTATTGATTTATTTCAGGTACTTATATAGCACCGTCAATTTATGCAGCTCTTTACATATACATTGTACATTCACATCAGTCCCTGCCCTCAAGGAGCTTACAATTTAAGGTCACATTCATAGACCAGGGCCAATTTAGACTTAACCTACCAGCATGTCTTTTGGAGTGAGAGGAAACCGGAGTACCCGGAGGAAACCCACACAGGAACAGGGAGAACATGCCATCTCTAGGCAAGTAATGCCAGAGATTGGACCCAGGGGTAGGCAGGTGGAAACTGACTTGTGTTGCACGGACCTTCTGATCAGGTCCACCTGAAAAGCCGACAGGCGGACCTGATCAGATCGCTTGTGTAAAAGGGCCCTAAGAGTCTGCTGTGTATATATACAGTATGTCACAAAAGTGAGTACACCCCTCACATTTTTGGAAATATTTTCTTCTATCTTTTCATGTGACAACACTGAAGAAATGACACTTTGCTACAATGTAAAGTAGTGAGTGTACAGCTTGTATAACAGTGTAAATTTGCTGTCCCCTCAAAATAACTCAACACACAGCCATTAATGTCTAAACTGCTGGCAACAAAAGTGAGTACACCCCTAAGTGAAAATGTCCAAATTGGGCCCAAAGTGTCAATATTTTGCGTGGCCACCATTATTTTCCAGCACTGCCTTAACCCTCTTGGGCATGGAGTTCACCAGAGCTTCACAGGTTGCAACTGGAGTCCTCTTCCACTCCTCCATGACATCAAGGAGCTGGTGGATGTTAGAGACCTTGCGCTTCTCCACCTTCCATTTGAGGATGCCCCACAGATGCTCAATAGGGTTTAGGTCTGGAGACATGCTTGGCCAGTCCATTACCTTTACCCTCAGCTTCTTTGGCAAGGCAGTGGTCATCTTGGAGGTGTGTTTGGGGTCGTTATCCTGTTGGAATACTGCCCTGTGGCCCAGTATCCGAAACACAGAGTATCATGCTCTGCTTCAGTATGTCACAGTACATGTTGCCATTCATGGTTCCCTCAATGAACTGTAGCTCCCCAGTGCCGGAAGCACTCATGCATCCCCAGACCATGACACTCCCACCACCATGCTTCACTGTAGGCAAGACACACTTGTCTTTGTACTCCTCACCTGGTTGCCTCCACACACGCTTGACATCATCTGAAACAAATAAGTTTACTTTGGTCTTGCACAAAATATTGACACTTTGGGCCCAATTTGGACATTTTCACTTAGGGGTGTACTCACTTTTGTTGCCAGCGGTTTAGACATTAATGGCTGTGTGTTGAGTTATTTTGAGGGGACAGCAAATTTACACTGTTATACAAGCTGTACACTCACTACTTTACATTGTAGCAAAGTGTCATTTCTTCAGTGTTGTCACATGAAAAGATAGAAGAAAATACTTACAAAAATGTGAGGGGTGTACTCACTTTTGTGAAATACTCTGTGTGTGTGTGTATGTGTGCGTATATAGATAGATAGATAGATAGATAGATAGATAGATAGATAGATTTATCTAGAGAGATCTATCTATCTATCTATCTATCTATCTATCTATCTATCTATCTATCTATCTATCTATCTATCTATATCTGTTTTTTGCCAAAGGATTTGTTTTTCTCTATCCAGTCCTGCGATGAACATAGTTCTGCCATAGCACAGTCTTTTCTGTCAGTGGACCTGATTTGTCTGTGCTGTAGTTCCATAACACTTGCAGGTCTTGTGCCTCCATCACCTTGTGACTGGACATTAAAAGGAGAAGCAGCAGACTGATGAGCTCATCTCTGTCACTCTGCTCTCTCCATCTATCAGCATGTTCCTTGCTAGTATATGTACACTGCAGCAAACCTCACTTGGCTCCTTCCTCCTCTCCCAGAATTCTGCTGTACAGGGGCTTTAGACGCCCTAATTCCAGGTAGTACCTCCCTGCTAGTTTTAAAAAAAATACATTTTGTGACGTATTAGTGAACGCAGAGCTGAACTAATTTTGTGTATCTTATATCCTGGAGCCCAGCTTGACCAGTGTGAGTAGGCTTCAGTTTTTCCTGCCGAAAGTTATAAATCCGACTATATAAAATGATCTCCGAACATGAGGCTTACAATTACATTTTGCCAGTGTTAGAACTATTTTGCCAGCTGTCACACCAGATTTAACTCTTGGTAAAATAATCTACTTTCTACATCCTCCAGGCAGCTTTAGGTATTGCAAACCTCATCGTCATGTCCATGATGGAAAACGGCATCTCCGCCGAGGCAGCTCGAGAAAAGATATGGATGTTTGATAAATATGGATTACTGATCCAGGTGAGCCTTATTGATATCTGTAATGTGTATGCGTAGCCAAAACTTTTTACCTTTTCTCCCCCATTGGGGATCACAGGAAGTCTGAAAGAATAAGTTCACCTTTAGTAACATGTTACACCCGTATTTAGGGTATAACATATAACATGTTCCTAAGCACTCGCCTCCCACCCCCAGAGCCCTCCCCTCCCATGACAGCATGCAAGGGTTCCTTTTCACCGTAGCCGCCATCACATTTAACCACTTGAGCTCGTTCCGTTTTACCCCCTTCATGACCAGAGAATTTTTTTTTTGCTATTCAGTACTGTGCTACTTTAACTGGCAATTGTACGGTCATGCAACAATGTACCCAAATTAAATGTATAGATTTATTTATTTTTTTACACAAATAGAGCTTTCCTTTGGTGGTATTTGATCACCACTAGTTTTTTTTATTTTTTGCACTATGAACGAAAAACACCAAAAATTTATAGAAAAAAAAATTTGTTTCTACTTTGTTATAAAAAATATCCAAGAAAATCAAATTTCTTAATAAATTTAGGCCAACATGTATTCGGCTACACGTCTTTGGTCAAAAAAAAAAAAAAAAATTTCCCAATAAGTGTATATTAGTTGGTTTGTATGAAAGTAGTAGTGTCTACAAACTATGGTGTATATATACTGGAAATAAAGTGGTTGTAAACCCAGATGAAAATAAACAAAAAAAACCTGCGAGACAAAGGCATAATGAGCTAGTATGCATTGCATACTAGCTCATTATGAAATACTTACAGTACCTTAGAACGATGCTGTTGCAGCCGTCCCAGCACACTGCTGTGACCGGTGACATGTCGTTCGCGGGCTCCAGCTCTGTGATTGGCTGGAGCCGCAATGACGTCACTCCCGCGCATGCATGCGGGGCCCACCACTCCCTTGCATGCGTGCGTGAGCTGCCGGTAACGGCAGCTGAAGAAACGGCACGAGCGAGTATAGTGGATATCTCCTAAACTGTGCAAGTTTATGAGAAATTCATGGTACCTACAGGTAAGCCTTATTATAGACTTACCTGTAGGTAAAAGTGGTTGTACAGGGTTTACAAACACTTTAAGGCAGCTTTTACTTTTTGACTATCGCATTTCTCGAGGTGCTAAAATTCCAGGGCAGTACAAAAAAACTCCAAATGACCTCTTTTTGAAAAGTAGACAACCCAAGGTATTTGCTAAGAGGCATGTTGAGTTCATGGAAAATTTTTATTTTTTGCCACAAGTTTTTGGAAAATTACAAAATGTATATATGTATGTATTTATTTATTTTTTTTTACTCAAAATTGCCAGTTTAATGAGAAATTTCTCACACATGCCATGGGTATATGTGGAAATACACCCCAAAACACATTCTGCTATTTCTCCCGAGTACGGGGATACCACATGTAAGACTTTTTGGCAGTCTAGCCGCGTACAGGACCCCGAAATCCAATGACCACCTTCAGGCTTTCAAAGGGCGTCATTTCCTCATGTCGATTCCCCACTAACGATCATAGTTTCTGTGGCCCTGAAATGCCAGGATAGTACAAACACCTAACATGACCCCTTTTTGGAAAGCAGACACCCCAAGCCAATTCTATAGAGGAATAATGAGTACATGGAAGATTTTAATTTTTGCCACAAGTTTTTGGAAAATGACATTAAATTTTTTTTTTTTTTTTACACAAAGTTGTCACTTTTAATGAGCTGTTTCTTACACATGCCATGGGTATATGTGGAATTACACCCCAAAACACATTCTGCTACTTCTCCTGAATATGGGATACCAGAGACTTTTTAGGAGCCTAGCCACGTACAGGGGCCAAAAACCAATGACCACCTTCAGGCTTTCAAAGAGCGTAATTCCCTCACTTCATGTCCTGACTACTCATCACAGTTTTGGAGGCCCAGAAATTCCAGAACTATACAAGCACCCCCCAAATGACCCTGTTTTGGAAATCGGACACCCCCAAGCTATTTGGTGGAAGGCATGTTGAGTGCATGGAAGATTTTATTTTTTGCCACAAGTACATGAAAAATGACAAAAAAATATTCTTCACAAAGTTGTCACTTTAAAATCGGCAGGACTGTGAAGACCTCTATGACTTAACCCTGGGGGGCGGGGCAAAATGCAACAGAGGGCATGGTTTAGGAGGAGCTGAGGCTGAGGCCGCTTTCTACTCTCATTACACATTGTGCATGTGCCTTTAGGCTCCATTCACATCTAGGCGCATGGGAGACGACAATCGCGCAGATAGAATCGCGAAACGCCCGTCGCCCAAAGGAAGCTCATGTGCTTTTGGGCGACAGGCGTTTCGTGATTCTGTTTGCGTGTTTTTACCGCGATTGTCGACCGATAACTCGCAGGAAAATCTTGCAACGATGGGCAACGCACTGGAAACGCACGGGCGTCCTGCGATTAGTCACTATTGTGAATCGCGGGCAGAATCACAGTGATTCGGAACACGAAAATGTGAACAAAGCCCAACACTACATTGACACTATGGGGGAGATTTAGGCTCCGTTCACATCTCCGCGGGTGGAATCGCCGCGATTTTGCCCACGATTCAGCGGCAAATCGCGGGACGCCCGTGCGTTCCCAGTACGTTGCCCGTCGATTTCAATAGCACTCCAAACACGGCGCGATTTACATGAGCTTCTTTTGGGCGAGAGAGCAGAGAAGAACCGGAGAGGGTAGAAGAACCAACAGAGGCAGAAGACAGCGGAGGACACAGAAGAGCTGGAAAGGGGAGAACAGATCAGAAGAGAGGCCGGAGCTGCCTAATAAATTACTTTAAAAACATGTGTAATGTGTTTTATTTTTGACACTTTTTTTAGGTGAATGGGTAGGGGTACAATGTACCCCATACTCATTCACATAGGGTGGGGGGCCGGGATCAGGGGGCCCCCTTGTTAAAGGGGGCTTACAGATTCCGATAAGCCCCCCCCCGCCCGCAGACCCCGACAACCAACGGCCAGGGTTGAGGGAAGAGGCCCTTGTCTCATCAACATGGGGACATGCAGTCTGATACGGTTCAAGAGTAGGGGAGGGGCTCGCTCGTCCCCACCCCCATTTCTGACCTGCCAGGCTGTGTGCTCAGATAAGGGTTTTTTTTTTTTTTTTTTAAATTTGGCGTGGAGTTCCCCTTCAAGATCATCAGAGCACAAGTCACATGCCAAAGTTGGATCAGTCAAGACGGCGATCCGACTTCAGTAATATTCAATGGGCTGAAGTAGGATCAAAGTCGGACCAAAGCAGTGCAGGGAGCATTTTCAAAGTTGGACCGGCTTGTGTCGGACCAGTTAAGACGGCTCCCATAGGGAAACATTCATTTTCACACGTCATTCGAAATGAGCTCTCAATGTCGGAGCGTTTGTCGTACCATTGTGAACCCGGCCTCAAGCACCAGCACTCACCTATACAGTGGATCACCGGATCAGCAAACTTAGCACTTTGAGCGGCGCTATATGCCATTGGTCATAGTGAGAGCCGACATAGGGGTCACATAATCCCAAGCCACTCTGATTTTCTCCTGCTTATCAGTGAAGACCTCAGTGGTCAGTGACCTCCAGGGTTGACCGCGAGCAGCCGCATGCAAGTGTTGGCTGCAGGCTCTCATAGGGAAGAATGTTTTTTAACATATCCTAGGCAGGGAGCATTGTGCTGAAGAATAATAATAAGCAGATTGCAGGAGAGGAGGGGATAATGTGCCTCATCTTGTATTGCCGGAAAATCCGATTTTGTAACCTGGGCCTGAAATGTTTTGCTTCTTACTTGCTATGTAATAATTGAATTCATGTTTTTATATTGTCCCCTGTGGTGTGCAGTCAGTGATATTATTTTAAATATTGTAAAGGAATTCTACACATCTTGGCACAGAAGATTCAGCAGCTGCCATGGGATGTGTCTCAAGTCGGAGCCAAGGGGCTTAGCCAAGAATCTTGCACCATCTAAATGTGCTTTTTAACAATGATAATGGTTTGAGATCATCTCGGGAGGATTCTGGAAAATGTGCGCTCTGCTGGCAGAGAAGTTGGTCGTGCATTATTTATTGCTCATAGATAAAAACATACTTTTTTTTATGCAGGGACGTGAGGAAGGAGTGGACGGTAACCAAGAGTCCTTTGGACACTCCTCTCCTGATCAGTCTGTGAAAAGCTTTCTGGATGCTGTCAATGTTCTGAAGCCCACAGCCATTATAGGTAAGGCATGATAGAGGTGTCCTTATTATTTTTTCAGGTACTTGTATAGCGCTGTAAATTGACGCAGCGTTTTACACATACCGTATATACTCGAGTATAAGTCGTTCCGAGTATAAGTCGAGGCCCTAATTTACCACAAAAAAAATGGGAAAAACTTATTGACCCGAGTATAAGACGAGGGGGAGAAATGCACAGCTACTTTAAGTGGAAAAGAGGGTCAACAATGCCCATTTGCAGCATCACTGTGCCCATTTGCATGCCTCACTGTGCCCATTTGCAGCCATAGGTCCCCTGAACTTCAAACTCGGTATTTAAGGGTTCCTAGATGCCCCCTAGCTGCAGCCACAAATTTGGGGTCTCTGAACCCAAAGGGTCCCGAAATGACATTGCTGCAGATAGACACAGTTGACCGAATTTGGGGCCCTGTATCTCAGGGCCAGTTAGTGCTAAGAACCCCAAATTTGGTGTGCAAACCCAGTGGAACTAGCACCATAACATTTCCAAAGCTGGGGTTTCTAGCACCAAGTGGCCCCGAGATACAGGGCCCCAAAAATCAGTTCAGAAAATGTCAAGCACTTTTCTGCAGCAGAGAATGACATTTTCCGAACCAGTTTTGGGGCCCCGTATTTCAGGGCCACTTGGTGCTAAGAACCCTAGATTTGGATATGTTATGGTACCAGGTCCACTGGGTTTGTATACCAAATTTGGGGTTCCTAGCACCAAGTGGCCCTGAGATATGGGGCCCCAAATTCGGTTCAGAAAATGTCAAGCACTTTTCTGCAGCAGAGAATGACATTTTCCAAACCAATTTTGGGGCCCTGTATCTCGGGATCACTTAGTGCTAGGAACTTCAGCTTTGGATATGTCGTGGTACCAGGTCCACTGGGTTTGCATACCAAATTTGGGGTTTCTAGTACCAAGTGGCCCTGAGATACGGTGCCCCAAAGTCGGTTCGGAAAATGAAATTTTTTGCTGCAGAAAAGTGCTTGACTCGAGTATAAGTCGAGGGGCACTTTCAGCACAAAAAAATGTGCTGAAAAATTCGACTTATACTCGAGTATATACGGTATATTGTACAGTCTCATCAGTCCCTGCCCTCAAGGAGTTTATAATCTAAGATCCCTAACTCACCTGCATACACATACTAGGGCCAATTTAGACAGTAGCCAATTAACCTACCAGTGGGAGAAAACCTGAGTACCCGGAGGAAACCCACGAAGGGAAAGGGAGAACATGCAAACTCCAGGCAGGTAGTGCCATGGTTGGGATTTGAACCAACAACCCTAGTGCTGCTAGGTTGAAGTGCTAACCACTTCGTCACAGTGGCGAAGTGGTTGGCACTCCTGCCTAGCAGCCATAAGGGATGATGCGTACTGGGTGTTATAAAAACATCAGAGTTAGCTGTAGAAAGCTGTAGCTGTGCAATGGGTTTTTCAGCGTTTTTGCAGTAGCATTTTTCAGCGGTTTTTTTTTTTTTTTTTTTGGCTGTAGCGTGTTGTTTTTTTTAGCAAAACAATACTCCCATAAAAGCTTATGGCTCAAAAATTATGATAAACGCAGAATAGCCACGTTGTTTTGCATTTTTCAGCTTTTATCAGAGTTTACAGCTGAAAAACTATTATAGCCCACTAGTTCGGGGGGTTTTTCCAGCCAGAAAACGCCCCTGCCAAAAACTGCTGCTATCAGCCTATGTGTGCATGGACACATAAGGGTTATTTACGAAAGGCAAATCCACTTTGCACTGCAAGTGCACTTGGTAGTGCAGTCGCTGTAGATCTGGGGGGAAGATCTGAAACGAGGGGAAGCTCTGCTGATTTTATCATCCAATCATGTACAAGCTACATAGGTGAGGTTGAAAAAAGACACAAGTCCATCAAGTCCAACCTATGTGTGTGATTATGTGTCAGTATTACATTGTATATCCCTGTATGTTGTGGTCATGCAGGTGCTTATCTAATAGTTTGTTGAAACTATCGATGCCCCCCGCTAAGACCACCGTCTGTGGAAGGGAATTCCACATCCTTGCCGCTCCTTCAGTAAAGAACCCTCTACGTAGTTTAAGGTTAAACCTCTTTTCTTCTAATTTTAATGAGTGGCCACGAGTCTTATTAAACTCCCTTCTGCAAAAAAGTTTTATCCCTTTGTGGGGTCACCAGTATGGTATTTGTAAATTGAAATCATATCCCCTCTCAAGCGTCTCTTCTCCAGAGAGAATAAGTTCAGTGCTCGCAACCTTTCCTCATAACTAATATCCTCCAGACCCTTTATTAGCTTTGTTGCCCTTCTTTGTACTCGCTCCATTTCCAGTACATCCTTCCTGAGGACTGGTGCCCAGAACTGGACAGCATACTCCAGGTGCGGCCAGACCAGAGTCTTGTAGAGCGGGAGAATTATCGTTTTATCTCTGGAGTTGATCCCCTTTTTAATGCCAATATTCTGTTTGTTTTGTTAGCAGCAGCTTGGCATTGCATGTCATTGCTGAGCCTATCATCTACTAGGACCCCCAGGTCCTTTTCCATCCTAGATTCCCCCAGAAGTTCTCCCCCCAGTGTATAGATTACATTCATATTTTTGCCACCCAAATGCATTATTTTACATTGAACCTCATTTGCCATGTAGTTGCCCACCCTATTAATTTGTTCAGATCTTTTTTGCAAGGTTTCCACATCCTGTGGAGACGTTATTGCCCTGCTTAGCTTTGTATCGTCTGCAAATACAGAGATTGAACTGTTTATCCCATCCTCCAGGTTGTTTATGAACAAATTAAATAGGATTGGTCCCAGCACAGAACCTTGGGGAACCCCACTACCCACCCCTGACCATTCTGAGTACTCCCCATTTATCACTACCCTCTGAACACGCCCTTCTAGCCAGTTTTCAATCCATGTACTCACCCTATGGTCCATGCCAATAGACCTTATTTTGTACAGTAAACATTTATGGGGAACTGTGTCAAATGCTTTTGCAAAATCCAGATACACCACGTTTATGGGCCTTCCTTTATCTAGATGGTAACTCACCTCCTCATAGAAGGTTAATAGATTGGTTTGGCAAGAACGATTCTTCATGAATCCATGCTTATCATCCCCTTCAAGAGCTTGCATACTATTGATGTTAGGCTAACTGGTCTGTAATTCCCATGGATGTATTTTGGGCCCTTTTTAAATATTGGTGCTACATTGGCTTTTCTCCAATCAGCTGGTACCATTCCAGTCAGTAGACTGTCAGTAAAAATTAGGAACAATGGTCTGGCAACTACTTGACTGAGTTCCTTAACCACTTCAGCCCCGGAAGGTTTTACCCCCTTCCTGACCAGAGCACTTTTTACAATTCGGCACTGCGTCGCTTTAACTGCTAATTGCGCGGTCATGCAATGCTGTACCCAAACGAAATTTGCGTCCTTTTCTTCCCACAAATAGAGCTTTCTTTTGATGGTATTTGATCACCTCTGCCGTTTTTATTTTTTGCGCTATACGCGGAAAAAGACCGAAAATTTTGAAAAAAAATGATATTTTCTACTTTTTGTTCTAAAAAAAATCCAATAAACTCAATTTTAGTCATACATTTAGGCCAAAATGTATTCGGCCACATGTCTTTGGTAAAAAAAATGTCAATAAGTGTATATTTATTGGTTTGCGCAAAAGTTATAGCGTCTACAAACTAGGGTACATTTTCTGGAATTTACACAGCCTTTAATTTATGACTGCCTATGTCGTTTCTTGAGGTGCTAAAATGGCAGGGCAGTACAAAACCCCCCCAAATGACCCCATTTTGGAAAGTAGACACCCCAAGGAATTTGCTGAGAGGCATGTTGAGCCCATTGAATATTCATTTTTTTTGTCCCAAGTGATTGAATAATGACAAAAAAAAAAAAAAAAAAAAAAAATTACAAAAAGTTGTCACTAAATGATATATTGCTCACACAGGCCATGGGCATATGTGGAATTGCACCCCAAAATACATTTAGCTGCTTCTCCTGAGTACGGGGATACCACATGTGTGGGACTTTTTGGGAGCCTAGCCGCGTACGGGGCCCCGAAAACCAAGCACCGCCTTCAGGATTTCTAAGGGCGTACATTTTTGATTTTACTCCTCACTACCTATCACAGTTTTGAAGGCCATAAAATGCCCAGATGACATAAAACCCCCCCAAATGACCCCATTTTGGAAAGTAGACACCCCAAGCTATTTGCTTTGAGGCATGTTGAGTCCATGGAATGTTTTATATTTTGACACAAGTTGCGGGAAAGTGACAAATTTTTTTTTTTTTTTTTTTTTTTTTTGCACAAAGTTGTCACTAAATGATATATTGCTCACACAGGCCATGGGCATATGTGGAATTGCACCCCAAAATACATTTAGCTGCTTCTCCTGAGTACGGGGATACCACATGTGTGGGACTTTTTAGGAGCCTAGCCGCGTACGGGACCCCGAAAACCAAGCACCGCCTTCAGGATTTCTAAGGGCGTACATTTTTGATTTTACTCCTCACTGCCTATCACAGTTTCGGAGGCCATGGAATGCCCAGGTGGCACAAACCCCCCCCAAATGACCCCATTTTGGAAAGTAGACACCCCAAGCTATTTGCTGAGAGGCATGGTGAGTATTTTGCAGCTCTCATTTGTTTTTGAAAATAAAGAAAGACGAGAAAAAAATTTTTTTTTTTTCTTTTTTCAATTTTCAAAACTTTGTGACAAAAAGTGAGGTCTGCAAAATACTCACTATACCTCTCATCAAAAAGCTTGGGGTGTCTACTTTCCAAAATGGGGTCATTTGGGGGGGTTTTGTGCCACCTGGGCATTCCATGGCCTCCGAAACTGTGATAGGCAGTGAAGAGTGAAATCAAAAATTTACGGCCTTAGAAAGCCTGAAGGCGGTGCTTGGTTTTCGGGGTCCCGTACGCGGCTAGGCTCCCAAAAAGTCCCACACATGTGGTATCCCCGTACTCAGGAGAAGCAACAGAATGTATTTTGGGGTGTAATTTCATATATTTCCATGGCATGTTTGAGCAATATATCATTTAGTGACAACTTTGCGCAAAAAAAAATAAAAAAAATAAAAAATTGTCTCTTTCCCGCAACTTGTGTCACAATATAAATTATTCCATGGACTCAACATGACTCTCAGCAAATAGCTTGGGGTGTCTACTTTCCAAAATGGGGTCATTTGGGGGGGGTTTGAACTGTCCTGGCATTTTATGCACAACATCTAGAAGCTTATGTCACACATCACCCACTCTTCTAACCACTTGAAGACAAAGCCCTTTCTGACACTTATTGTTTACATAAAAAAATAATTTTTTTTTGCAAGAAAATTACTTTGAACCCCCAAACATTATATATTTTTTTTAAAGCAAATGCCCTACAGATTAAAATGGTGGGTGTTTCATTTTTTTTTTTCACACAGTATTTGCGCAGCGATTTTTCAAACGCATTTTTTGGGGAAAAAACACACTTTTTTACATTTTAATGCACTAAAACACACTATATTGCCAAAATGTTTGATGAGATAAAAAAGATGATCTTAGGCCGAGTACATGGATACCAAACATGACATGCTTTAAAATTGCGCACAAACGTGCAGTGGCGACAAACTAAATACATTTTTAAAAGCCTTTACAGGTTACCACTTTAGATTTACAGAGGAGGTCTACTGCTAAACTTACTGCCCTCGATCTGACCTTCGCGGCGATACCTCACATGCATGGTGCAATTGCTGTTTACATTTGACGCCAGACCAACGCTTGCGTTCACCTTAGCGCGAGAGCAGGGGGGACAGGGGTGCTTTTTTTTTTTTTTTTTTTTTTTTCTTTATTATTATTATTTTTTTTATCTTATTTTTAAACTGTTCCTTTCATTTTTTTTTTTTTAAATCATTTTTATTGTTATCTCAGGGAATATAAATATCCCCTATGATAGCAATAGGTAGTGACAGGTACTCTTTTTTGCAAAAATTGGGGTCTATTAGACCCTAGATTTCTCCTCTGCCCTCAAAGCATCTGATCACACCAAGATCGGTGTGATAAAATGCTTTCCCAATTTCCCAATGGCGCTGTTTACATCCGGCGAAATCTACGTCATAAAATGCTCGTAGCTTCCGGTTTCTTAGGTCATAGAGATGTTTGGAGCCACTCTGGTCTCTGATCAGCTCTATGGTCAGCTGGCTGAATCACCGGCTGCATTTTCAGGTTCCCTGTTGAGACAGGAGAGCCAGAGAAAAACACGGAAGATGTTGGGGGGGGGGGGGGCATTCCCTCCCACTGCTTGTAAAAACAGTCTAGAGGCTAATTAGCCACTAGGATTGCTTTTACATGAAAGCCGACCGCTGGCTGAAAAGAATGATACCAAGATGATACCTAAAGCTGCAGGCATCATTCTGGTATAACCACTCAAAGTCGTGAATGGCGTACCTGAAGACAAAAAAATGGTTAACAATAAAGCACAGTAAAGTGTAAATAATTACACACCTGAAAAACAAACATGATAAAACATAATAACAATAACAATAACAATAACAATCAATAACAATAACAATAACAATAAAACATTGCAGAATAGAATACAGTAAAAAAGAGCAGAACAATAGAGAGAGAGAATAGAGAGAGAGAGAACAATAAAACAACAACTATTTTTTTTATTTCATATATTTTTTTTTTTTTTACACTTTTTTTGTAACTAACTTTTATAACTGTAACCGGTTCCAGGTTCGGGTCTCTCAAAATGCGATGGCATCTTGGGAGACCCTGTGAAAGTGCGCCTAGTCTGTGCAATGCTGTACCCTACGCTAATAGTCAACTAGTGCATGGTAGCGTTCAAAACATTCACCAATGCAAAGACCAGGATTGTCAGGACAGGAGGGACAATAATAGCGGGTGTCACGCCTATATCCGCACTTGCTGCAGACACAACATATTTTTTGGGGGGTTCGCTGGGTAGGGGTACTCGGGAGGACATAAAAATGCCTCTCATGCAGCCGACTGCATTTGGTTGGGGATGTGAATGGGGGAAGTACGGGCGCTGCAGAAGCGGTGGGTTCCCAATTAGGATTGGCGAATGCAGCAGGAAGGGCACTATGGGCACGACGGGCCTGTGTTTGTCTTTTTGGTGGCAGCGGGACACTACTTGTGCTTGTCACCTCACCAGCTTGAACTGCACTTATGGGACTCGCCACGTCACCACGTGTTACTGCAGTGCTGGTTTGACTACGACCGGGGTGTACTAGGCCGCTGGCGCTTGCCAGTTCACCAAAACGCTACCAAAAAAACTGTTAGCGATCGCAGGGATCAGGCCTGACTCTGCGAACGCTGCAGTTATGCGTTTAGTATTTTGTAAGTGACAGTGATCGATCGATACTGCACTTGGGTGGGCTGGGCCGGGCTGGGCGGAGGGGCAAAACGCAGGTGCTAGCAGGTATCTGGGCTGATCCCGCTAACACTGCGTTTTTGGGAACCCTAAACTGCTGGGGACACTAGTATAGATCAGATCGGATCAGATATTGATCCGATCAGATACTATACCACTAAGGGAGGCGTACGGTGCGTGCGTGGGTGTTAGCGGTACTGGCGCTAATCTGACGCTGCCTGGGGCTGGTGCTTGCCAGTTCACCAAAACGCTACCAAAAAAACTGTTAGCGATCGCAGGGATCAGGCCTGACTCTGCGAACGCTGCAGTTATGCGTTTAGTGTTTTGTAAGTGACAGTGATCGATCGATACTGCACTTGGGTGGGCTGGGCCGGGCGGAGGGGCAAAACGCAGGTGCTAGCAGGTATCTGGGCTGATCCCGCTAACACTGCGTTTTTGGGAACCCTAAACTGCTGGGGACGCTAGTATAGATCTGATCGGATCAGATATTGATCCGATCAGATACTATACCACTAAGGGAGGTATACGGTGCGTGCGTGGGTGTTAGCGGTACTGGCGCTAACCTGACGCTGCCTGGGGCTGGTGCTTGCCAGTTCACCAAAACGCTACCAAAAAAACTGTTAGCGATCGCAGGGATCAGGCCTGACTCTGCGAACGCTGCAGTTATGCGTTTAGTGTTTTGTAAGTGACAGTGATCGATCGATACTGCACTTGGGTGGGCTGGGCGGAGGGGCAAAACGCAGGTGCTAGCGGGTATCTGGGCTGATCCCGCTAACACTGTGTTTTTGGGAACCCTAAACTGCTGGGGACGCTAGTATAGATCTGATCGGATCAGATATTGATCCGTTCAGATACTATACCACTAAGGGAGGCGTATGCTGCGTGCGTGGGTGTTAGCGGTACTGGCGCTAATCTGACGCTGCCTGGGGCGACGCATATCACCGCCGGGCGATCGGGGGGCTAAACCTTTATTCGGTAATAAACGGCGGGTGCCCTGACACTATAAAAAATAAACAAACTAACCAGCGTCACCCGTAACAGTTATACGGTGATCAGTGGTGAAAGGGTTAACTAGGGGGCAATCAAGGGGTTAAAACATTTATTAGGTAGTATATGGGGGTCCCTGTCGCTATAAAATGCTGACGGCGAACCTAAATATTTACGTTCCTAACTAGCGTCACCAGCGACACTAATACAGCGATCAGAAAAATGATCGCTTAGCGACACTGGTGAGGGGGGGTGATCAAGGGGTTAAAACTTTATTAGGGGGGGTTAGGGGGGTATCCTAGACCTACAGGGGGGTAATACTCACTGCCCTAACACTAACTGTCACAAACTGACACTATGCAGTAATCAGAAAAAAAATACTGCTAATGTCAGTTTGTGACAGGGGGGGGGGGGTGATTGGGGGGGGATCGGGGGGCGATCGGGGGGGGATCGGGGGTGTAAAGTATGCCTGGCATGTTCTACTGTGTGTGTGAGTGTTGTGTGCACTTACATGTCATCTCCCCTCGGCGCTGGAACGGAAACTGCCAGACCGAGGAGAGATGACATCACATCCTCTGCCTGTGTGAAACGACACACAGGCAGAGGAGCATTCCCATTGGCTGGGAGCGATCGCGAGGGGGGGGCCACGATCGGATGGTCTCCCCCTCGCCTCCCGACGCTCCCAGTCAGATGCCGACCGCCGATGGCACCGGGGGGGGGTCCGATCGGACCCCCCGCCCGCGGGAGGCAGATCACGTACGGGTACGTGATTTTGCCTGCCCGTGCCGCTCTGCCGCAGTATATATGCGGTAGGCGGTCGGCAAGTGGTTAACCACTTGACCACTGGGCACTTAAACCCCCTTCCTAACCAGACCAATTTTCAGCTTTTGGTGCTCCCACATTTTGAATGACA
The DNA here is from genome assembly GCA_037952925.1 of Lithobates clamitans. NCBI lineage: Eukaryota > Metazoa > Chordata > Amphibia > Anura > Ranidae > Lithobates > Lithobates clamitans. The sequence continues at coordinate 295,541 of JBBGZY010000617.1, read as the reverse complement.
ATTACTCAGTCATGCAACACTGTACCTATATGAAATTTTTGTCCTTTTTTTCACACAAATAGAGCTTTCTTTTAGTGGTATTTAATCACCGCTGGGTTCTTTATTTTTTGCACTATAAAAGAAAAAAGACAGAAAAATCTGTAAAAAAATGCATTTTTCTTAGTTTCTGTTATAAAATTTTGCAAATTAGTAATTTTTCTTCATATATTTTGGCCAAAATTTATACCGCTACATATCTTTGGTAAAAATAACCCAAATCGGTGGATATTATTTGGTCTTTGCGAAAGTTATAGAGTCCAAAAGCTATGGTGCCAATATCTGAAAACTGATCACACCTGAAGTACTGACGGCCTATCTAATTTCTTGAGACCCTAACATGCCAGAAAAGTACAAATACTCCCCAAATGGCCCCTTTTTGGAAAGAAGACATTCCAAGGTATTTAGAAAGATGCATGGTGAGTTTTTTGAAGTTGCCATTTTTTCCCACAATTCTTTGCAAAATCAAGTTTTGTTTTTTTTCACAAAATTGTCATATTCGCAGGTTATTTCTCACACACCGCATATGCATACCACAAATTACACTCCAAAACACATTCTGCTATTACTCCCGAGTGTGGCGATACCAGATGTGTGAGACTTTTACACAGCGTGGCCACATACAGAGGCCCAACATGCACGGAGCACCTTCGGGCGTTCTGGAGCACCCAGGCCAATGCTGACATTTCTCTCCTACATGTAAAAATCATCATTTATTAGCTAGAAAATTACATAGAACCCCAAAACATTATATATGTTTTTTAGCAAAGACCCTAGAGAATACAATGGCGGTCATTGCAACTTTTTATCTCGCACAGTATTTGCGCAGCAATTTTTTGAATGCTTTTTTGTGAAAAAAAAAAACAGTTTTGTGCTTTAAAAAAAAACAAAACAGCAAAGTTAGCCCAATGTTTTTGCATAATATAAAAGATGAAGTTACGCCAAGTAAATAGATACCCAACATGTCCCCTATCAAAATTGCACGCGCTTGTGGAATGGCGCCAAACTTCGGTACTCAAAAATCCCCATAGGTGACGCTTTAAAAATTTTTACTGGTTACATGTTTTGAGTTACAGAGGAGGTCTAGGGCCAAAATTATTGCTCTCACTCTACCGATCGCACTGATACCTCACATGTGTGGTTTGAACACCGTTTTCATATGTAGGCGGGGCTTACGTATGCGTTCGCTTCTGCATGCGAGCACACAGGGACAGGGGCGCTTTAAATTTTTTTTTTTTTTTTATTGTTCATTTTACTTTATTTTAGTTTGATGCTTTTTTAAAAAAAAAAAAAAAACTTTTTTGACCTCTTTTTTTATTCCTATTACAAGGAATGTAAACATCCCTTATAATAGGAATATGGCATGACAGGTCCTCTTTACAGTGAGATATGGGGTCAATAAGACCTCACATCTCACCTCTAGGCTGGGAATCCTGAAATAAATTTAAAAAAAAAAAAGATCCTGGCTTCGATCGTAGCGGTGAGTCGGTAGAAGCACCGGAGGGTGGCGGGAGGGGGGTCATGCCCTCTCGCCTCCCGTAAGAACGATCAAGCAGTAGAACAGCCGCTATGATCGTTCCTATGGTGTAGGGAATCGCCGGCTAAAAAAGCTGATATCTGAATGATGCCTGTAACTGCAGGCATCATTCAGATATCCCAACACAAAGTCAAGAACGTCGTATGACAGCCGGCGGGCAGGAAGTAGTTAAAACGCATTTTTTTTTTTTTTTTTTTTTAACACAAAGTTGTCCATTTATACATTATTTCTAACACATAGCATGTACATACCAAAAATGACACCCCGAAATAGATTCTGCTCCTCCTGAGTATGGCGATACCACATGTGTGAGACTTCCACAGCCTGGCCACATACAGAGGCCAAATATGGCTTAGCATGGCAGAGTATGGCAGGGTATGGCCGAGCATGGCAGGGTATGGCAGGGTATGGCCGAGCATGGCAGGGTATGGCGGGGTATGGCGGAGTATGGCAGGGTATGGCAGGGTATGGCGGGGTATGGCGGGGTATGGCGGGGTATGGCGGGGTATGGCGGGGTATGGCAGAGTATGGCGGGGTATGGCAGAGTATGGCGGGGTATGGCAGAGTATGGCGGGGTATTGCAGGGTATTGCACAGTGTTGGGGGGTATTGCCGAGTATTGCGGGGGGTATTGCGGGGTATTTCAGAGTATTGCACATTATTCTGGGGCATTGCAGAGTATTGCAGGGCATTGCAGAGCGTTAGGGATGGCTGAGCATGGATGGCTGGATGTCACTGGTTAGCGCTGTGGGCACTACACAACCAGCCCACAGAGCTCCAGCCATCCATCCATCCCCCTCTCCGCTCACAGTGTACCGATCGGTACACAGGAGGGGAGGAGAGGAACCGGCGTCATGAGATGACGCCGGTTTGTTTACATGTGATCGCTCCGTCATTTGACAGAGCAATCACATGGTAAACGGCCACGATCAGCGGCCATTTACCAGGATCCGTGATGCGCCGGGTCCAGAGGATATGTTCAAGTGCGCGCCCCAGGGGGCACGCTAGAGGGGAACTCTGGGAAGACGTCATATGACGTGATCCCAGAGTTAAGCAACCGCCCTGCAGCCGTCATTCGGCTATGGGCCGGTTGTAAAGTGGTTAAGTACCCTCGGGTGCAAGCCATCTGGTCCCGGTGATTTAATAATGTTTAGTTTCCCAAGTCTAATTTTAGTTCTGTCCTCTGTTAACCATGGAGGTGCTTCCTGTGATGTGTCATGAGCATAAACACTGCAGTTTTGGTTACTGAAGCCCCCTGATTCCCTAGTGAAGACTGAGGAGAGGAATAAATTCAATACCTTCGCCATATACCCTTGAATGTTTGCCAGCCAATCATGAGAGCTGTTGAACCAGGTCTCTGAAATTCCCACAAAATTCAAATCCTCCTCGTACAACAGTATCTCTAGTTCACCCATCTTGTCCGCTGGGCTTCTGGCATTGGTGAACATGCCACGTAGTTTAGACCAGTTGCATATTAGCAACTATGACTTGCTACTACTAGGACTTGCTACTATACTTACCTTAGGTTTATATGTTTTGGTCACCCTACCACTAATGCCCCCAATACTGCCCTCTTGAATATGTTCCGCGCTGACTATCTCTACCTCTGGACCCCCCCCATCGCCTAGATTAAAAACCCTGCTAAAATGCTGTTTTTCTTTTCCTTGCATGTCCCCCTCAGATCTACAGCGACTACACTTCCAAGTGCACTTGTAGGGCAAAGTGGATTTGCCCTTAGTAAATAACCCCCATAGGATAACATGCTGGGGAGTTTACTGGCTGCAGAAAAAAAAAGTCTGAAGCCAAAAACAGCAGCTGTAAAAACATCCAGTGTGCATGAGGCCTTATAGGTAAGGCATGATAGAGGTATTATAACCCGTATTAGCACCTTTTATTGTTAAACTGCCACTCCACGCCAAAACAATTGTTTATATGTCGGCTGACAGTAAAGGTCAGTACACCCAAAAGTCATGTTTAACTTATACATTGAGCCTGGTGGGCTGAGTCTCCCCATCAAACTCCCGGTGACAGGACAGAGCTCTACCTTGTTTACATAGGCTGAGGTCTGTCCTGTGACTCTCTTCACTGATCAGTGGGTGCCAGCGGACATGCAATGGCTGGCACCCGCTGATCGGCTTGTTATGTGTCTTATCGCAGCACAGCCTGGGAGCCAAGCGACACACGAGCGTGCCCCCCTACCCGGATGTGCTGCTCTGCCGCTGTAGTATTGTGGCTGGTAAGCAGTTAAACCCAACCAGGCGAACAATGATCACATTCAGTTATTTTATCTATTTAGGTGTTGCCGGGGCTGGAAGACTGTTTACAGAAGACGTTGTTAAGGCAATGAGTGCAATTAATGAGAGGCCGGTCATATTCGCTCTCAGTAATCCAACCACACAGGCGGAGTGTACGGCAGAGGAAGCGTATACATGGTCAGAGGTAATTACATTGCAGATTAAAGACTAATTTAACGTTTAGTTTTAAATCCACTAAATGTATTCCTAGTTATTTAAAACAAAAGGTGTGCAAGGTTTGCCACAGGCTGAAAAGAAAAGCCCGCCCCTTGCCAGAATGCTGTAGAGTACACTTGCTCATTTTGTGGAAGTAGTTTTCTGAGATCAGACACACCCCCTACTGAAAGCTCTCCTATTAACTGGGAGGACACACCCCCTACTGAGAGCTCTCCTATTAACCGGGAGGACACACCCCTCTACTGACAGCTCTCCTATTAACCAGAAGGACACACCTCCTACTGAGAGCACTCCTATTAACCGGGAGGACACACCCCCTACTGAGAGATCTCCTATTAACCGGGAGGACACACCCCCTACTGAGAGCTTTCCTATTAACCAGGAGGACACACCCCCTACTGAAAGCTCTCCTATTAACTGGGAGGACACACCCCCTACTGAGAGCTCCCCTATTAACTGGGAGGACACACCCCCTACTGAGAGCTCCCCTATTAACCAGGAGGACACACCCCCTACTGAGAGCTCTCCTATTAACTGGGAGGACACACCCCCTACTGAGAGCACTCCTATTAACCGGGAGGACACACCCCCTACTGAGAGCTTTCCTATTAACCGGGAGGACACACCCCCTACTGAGAGCTCTCCTATTAACTGGTAGGACACACCCCCCACTGAGAGCTCTCGTATTAACTGGGAGGACACACCCCCTACTGAGAGCTCCCCTATTAACCGGGAGGACACACCCCCTACTGAGAGCTTTCCTATTAACTGGGAGGACACACCCCCTACTGAGAGCTCTCCTATTAACCGGGAGGACACACCCCCTACTGAGAGCTTTCTTATTAACCAGGAGGACACACCCCCTACTGAGAGCACTCCTATTAACCGTGATGACCCCCCCCTTTAAAAAGAGAGCCCCCTTATTAACTAGGAAGACACACCCCCTACTGGGAACTATCCTATTGCCCGGGGAGGACACACCCTCTACTGAGAGCTACCAGAAGAGTTGAAGCTGTTATAGCTGAAAAGGGTGGGCCAACTGAATATTGAACCCTACGGACTAAGACTGGAATTCCATCAAAGTCCATGTGTGTGTAAAGTCCCAATACTTTTGGTAATCTAGTGTATCTGGGGTATGGATTCCACTGCATTGTGTTAAGGCAACACCAAAAAAGGCAGCAGCTTGGAGCTGTCTTCAGTTATGTGCTCAGTTATGTTCTTCTCTATACCTCTAGTTGGTAATTCTTTTCCTTTTTGTTTATTATTAATGACTCTTCCTTCCTAATTTTAGGGCCGCTGTCTATTTGCCAGTGGAAGTCCCTTTGATAAGGTGACCTTAAGTGACGGGCGATCCTTTAAACCCGGCCAGGGTAACAATGCCTACGTTTTTCCAGGTACAGAAAAAAAGTAAAACTTGAACAATGATGGAATATTTTATCTTTATCATACAAACATATTATTGTTTAAAGCTGAACCAAACAGCTAAATATACAGACAAAAAAAATACATGTATATTTTACACCAACATGATGCACACAAACAAAAGATTTTTTATGTGCATCCAGTCCTCAGCTTTACACTGCTCTGCCCCACAGCACAATCATGGGAGGTTTTTCTCAGTGTTCTCCTTACCCTTTTACTAGACAGTGAGTAGTAGTAGTAGTAGTAGTAGTAGTAGTAGTAGTAGTCTGATGAACTGATCTTTCTCTGTAATGCATGCACATTACCCCATGATTTATCCTTTTAATAACACTGCAAGTACAGAAATCTACCAGTCAATCTGCTAGAAATGTAGTCGGCCCCTAGGGCCTCATTTAGACTTGCAGTTGGGGGGGGCAGCAAAAATGCATGGTTGAGCTGTTTTTTTGCCACCTGTCAAACGCCCCCCTTCCTTAACCACTTCAGCCCCGGAAGATTTTACCCCCTTCCTGACCAGAGCATTTTTTGCTATTCCGTATTGCGTCGCTTTAGCTGACAATTGCGCAGTCATGTGACATTGTAGGTAAACAAAATTGACGTCCTTTTTTTTCCCCCCACAAATAGAGCTTTCTTTTGGTGGTATTTGATCACCTCGGCGGTTTTTATTTTTTGCGCTATAAACAAAAAAAGAGCAACAATTTAGAAAAAAAAAAAGCTATATTTTTTTTTACTTTTTGCTATAATAAATATCCCCAAAAAATATATATAAAAAAATCTTTCTCAGTTTAGGCCGATATGTATTCTTCTACATATTTTTGGTAAAAAAAATTGCAATAAGCGTATATAGATTGGTTTGCGCAAAAGTTATAGCATCTACAAAATAGGGGATAGTTTTATGGCATTTTTATTATTATTATTTTTTTTTAATTTAGTAATGGCGGTGATCTGCGATTTTTTTTTTTTTTTTTTTTTTTTTTTTTTTTATCGTGACTGCGACATTATGGCGGGCACATTTCACACTATTTTGGGACCATTGTCATTAATACAGTGATCAGTGCTATAAAAATGCATTGACTACTGTGTAAATGACACTGGCAGGGAAGGGGTTAAACACTAGGGGGTGATCAAGGGGTTAAGTGTGTCCTAGGGAGGTGTTCACACTGGGGGGGGGGATGGGCTACCACCGACATGACAGCAATCACTGCTCCCGATGGCAGGGAGCAGTGGATCTCTATCATAACACAAGGCAGAACGGGGAAATGCCTAGTTTACATAGACATCTCCCTGTTCTGCCTCTAAACACCGAAATCACGGGCCGCCGCCGAACTTTGAGTTCCCGGGACCAGCGGGCACGCTCTCCCGATAGGCAGCAAATTTAAAGGGACGTACAGGTACGCCCATTGGCCTGCTTGTGCCATTCTGCCGAAGTACATCTGTGTGCAGCGGTTGGCAAGAGGTTAAAGGAGAAGTCAAAGCTCGTTTTGCTGTACTTCTGCTGTGGATCAGTGGAGTGCGGTTTGTTCTGCACTCCTGTGACCTGCTTTCAGCAGATAGTGGGCTGAAGCCCGCTATTGGCTGACATCACAGAGGCGGTCCAGACCGGGGAAAGTTTGCGACCATATGGTCAGGTTCCACCGATGCGCTGAGAGCCTGAACCAGCCGCTCCCGCCCCCCTCCATAGCCCAGCGCTCCAGTGAGTGCTGAAGGGAATGAGCAGTGAGCCCTGAGAACTGAGCCATCAGCAGTCTTTGATCGCTCTGTTCTCAGTCTTGGAGCTGACGGGGGACAGATGCAGCATTTCTGATGCTGTGTCTGTTCCCCGCCGACTCCAAGACTGGGAACTGAGCAATCAAAGACCACTAATCACTCGGACCGATGCTGCATCCACCTAGGTAAGTATGATTTCTAAGAAGAAGGAAAAAAAAAGTCTCTTTTAAGTTGCAATAGACAGAGGACGGGGGGTGTTTTTATACCGCAGCAGCTTAACTTTGCCCAACTTGTAACGATCGGTGGGTGGCAAGCTCTGCAAACGTTACACTTTACTGGGGAAGCGCCACAAACGCATCACAACCACGTGCAATGCATGCGGTTGTAGCGTGCTGAAATCTCAAGAGGCATGGTCAGCTCTGCCTGCACTGTATGTAGAGAAAAAGGATCTTGGGAGATGTAGTTCTGGGGGTTCAGTAGGAACAGAGCTCCTAGTAGTTGCCCCTGCAAATAATTTAGAAGCCTGGTGTTAATTTCACATGGGTTATTAAAATCTGAACAAGAAAAACGAAATAATGCTGGGATATGATCTTGGGCGGGAGCGGGAGGTTTGGGGGTATACAGTGGAGCCTTGGTTAACGAGTAACGCGGTTTACGAGCGTTTTGAAAGAAGAGCAACTTTTTTTTTTTTTTTAAATCCTGACTCGGTTTGTGAGTGTTGTCTCGCAAAACGAGCAGAATTTAAGCTAATGGGGTTTGCAGTACCGCATTTGGCCAGAGGTGCGGGGGGCGCCGGTGACACTCGGAACGATTTGGAGCTGCTCGGAAATACTCCGTTCCTGAGTGTTTCCGAGCCTTTCCGAGTTCAGCCGAGCTGTCCCTGAGTATTTCCAAGGCTCTCCGGCGCCCCCCCAACCTATGGCCACATGCGGTATTGCATGCAATAGAAGTCAATGCTGAACAAATTATCTTTGTTTCTGTTGACTTCTATGGGGAAACTCGCTTTGATATGCGAGTGCTTTGGATTACAAGCATTCTCCTGGAACGGATTACGCTCGTAATCCAAGGTTCCACTGTATTTGGGTCATGTCTAGACATACACTGTTTAAAAAAAACTTGCTTGAGATACTTTGAGATACTCTGTTGAAACATGGAGGTCATCGCAAGTACTTGCCTAATGGTGCCAGCGATGCCCCATGATACTGTTGATCGAGTAAAGTTAAGGACTAAGTATAAAATTGATGCGCTTTAAATAAATAGTGAACAATATGCTGCTGCGACTAAGCTTAAATCCAGGAATAAAAAATGCATACATGTGAATAAAATAGATAAATAATTATGGTGCTAATACATGTGTTAAAATTTCCAAAATAAATCTTCAAATTGGTGATGTGATGGTGAATATAAATAAAATAATAATGACACCCTGAGTACGTCCAGATAGAGATAAATAGTGGGGGAAAGTAAAAATAATTAAACAGTTTCTTCCCTTAATCCAGAATGATTGACTCACTGGGTTAGATCGTTTGTACCAGGATATTTAGTTTTTCTTGCATCCCACTTCAGCATTTACACTGCTGGTGATTCGGCTCTCAGGATAAAGGTTTTATGCAAAGCAAGCAAAGAAAAAATAGATCATTGTGCAGTGAACTTACTAGATAGTACATAAGCAAAACAGGGACAAGAGATACACTCACAAACTCCCGGTCTATTAGAAGCATTCAAATATGCAGATTGCAGTCAGCCGCTGTGGACGAAGTTTCCCATAGAGAAACAGCTGCTGTTAACCTTCAAGTGTATTGCAGCAATGAACGTCCTAAGCTCCTCCCACGCGTTACATCACTGACACGTGACTTTTTCAAGGATAAGTTAAGGAACCATCAGCATCTCTGACCACAAGAAACCCTTCATATTGCCCACAGGGAGGTTCGGAGAGTACAATTTCACAAGTGATGCTGGACATACAGAGCTTTTTATGGCTGCCCATGGACTTTTTAAATAGTATTTATCAAAGCTAGTGCAACTTAGAAAATAAACACATAGGGTCCGATCAGGTCCACCTAGTTCAGGTGGTTCTGATCAAACGGTCCATTCACCCCTATGGGCCTACCTCTGATCTGATCCAGCACAAAAAAAAAAAGGAAGGGGATCTGTCGTCCTTTATGTAGGCAGATCAGAGGGCAGTTAGGTGTAAATGGACAGCGGATTCAGTTTATCCCCGGCCATCCACAGAACAGAGCGGGCTTGGTGATAGGTCCGTGTCTGCTCCGTTTATGCAGAATGGACATGGACCTGTCGTCTGTCTGTTCTGCTTTGATCAGCAAACAGATCCCTTATTCCTCAAAACGGAGTTCACCCTGAAAGGGGCCTGATAAAAAATGTTGTCATGAAAATATGTCCTGCAGGAAGCGTGTAAATGTATCTAGTTTCAACCAACAGTTCGGCTACCCACACATTATACAATTTTTTTTTTTTTTTTGTACAATTTTTTCATTTAGATTTACCAAAACAATATAATATAAGGTCAAACCTAAACACTTTCAATTTGTATGCATTCAGGCAGCCCTTTGCACTTCATAGTTGAAGGTAAATCTAAAGGAAATTGAATTAAAAAATTGTATAATGTATGTAAAAAAACAACTTACCATGTGAATAAAAATGACATACCGTGAAATACTCAAAATCAAGTCTTTGTCATTCTCGCTGTCATTAAGCCATGTCCCCCTTACTCTTTTAGGCGTGGCTTTGGCGGTTATCCTCAGTGGGGTGCGGCACATAAGCGATCGTGTATTCCTTGAAGCTGCAAAGGTGAGGAATTCTGTAATATGTAGTATTTAGCTTTTATTTTAGCTGTTTTTTGTATGTTTTTTTTTTTTTTTTTTTTTTTATGGATATATTTAATCCTTGATTTACAAATAAACACATACAGTGGAACCTCAGATTACAAGCATAATCCGTTCCAGGAGAATGCTCATAATCCAAAGTACTCGCATATCAAAGCGAGTTTCCCCATTGAAGTCAATGGAAACGAAAATAATTTGTTCCGCATTGACTTCAATGGCATGCAATACCGCATGCGGCCAGAGGTGGGTGGGGCGCCCGAGAGCCTCGGAAACGGTCAGAAAGGCCCAAAGACACCTCGGCTGACCTCGCCAAACCTCGGAAAGACTCCGTTCCTGAGGTTTGTCGAGGTCAGCCGAGCTGTCCTCGGGCCTTTCCGTTCATTTCCGAACAGCGCCGCCTGGCTACGGTGCCCCCCCCCCCCACCTCGTTTTGCGAGACAACACTCGCAAACCAAGTTACGATTTTTAAAAATACAGTGCTCGTATTGCGAAATGATCGTTGACCGCGTTGCTCGCAATCCGAGGTTCCACTGTAATGCAGTGCAAAGGATTCCCAGAGCACCACAAGTTTGCTAAAGAGACAGCACAGCTTTTAGGAATCCATCCCTATGCAGTGTGCCCTCATCTTGAACACTCTATGTATGTGAATAATTCTTCATGTATGACTGTCACCAGTGTGCGTTCTGTATTTCCTATTGTTTTTGTTCTGTTTATTGCAATGTTCAGCATTTTATTGTGATATGACTGATATATGCACATGACACCTGATTTATTCTAATTGTTCTTGTACTGTATTGTACATCGCAGTAACTCCTTTGTTGCATATCCAAGTGCCATTATACTTGTGCATTTCCCCTTTTTTGTTGTATTTCTGGAAAATGTCAATAAAATTACCCTGTAAAAAAAAAAAAAGAGCATCCTGCCTTGAATCCGCCTTTTCTGAATGAGGGCCAATTCACACTGTGCAGTGACGAGATGTTTTACCACATGGTAAAACACACAAACGTTTCCTATGTGTCCCATTCACACTGCAACACAGCCCTGCGATGTGGTGCTGCCATAAAATGCAGACATGATGCATTTTATCAGAGCGCACCGGCCTGAATCGTACTGCAATGACGCGGTGCGCTGCCGCACATTGAAGTGCATGAAGTGTATGTTTTCTACACTTCAAATAAAACTCACGCAAAACCAAAAAAAAAAAAAAAGGAAGCCGTGCAATGCGATAAATTGTGCACCAAACTGCCCCCTAGTGAAGCCGGTAATGCATAGCGGCTAGATTGGTGAATCGCTCCCGCCGCTCGGCATTGCAGTGTGAATTGGCCCTAACACTTTGTATTGAGCCGTCCAGTGTTGGGATGATTCGCTGCTATATAAGAACATGTAATAAATAATAAAGGAAAGGGATGGTCGGCACTTAGGATGAAATCTAAAATAGTATTTCTTTAATAAATGCACGTACAAAGCTGTCTACGCGTTTCAGAGACAGTCTACGCGTTTTGGACGTTGGTCCTTGGTTATGGCTGAAGGTTGCAGCACCTATGCACCTGTTCTTGTAATAAATGACATATGTAAGATACATGTGTTTTTTATATACACATACATACATACATACATACACATACACAAAAATTTATATATATGTGTGTTTGGTGTGTGTGTGTGTGTGTGTGTATATATATATATATATATATAAAAATAAAATGTGTATGTATATACATTGTTTTTTATATCCTTTTAAAAAACATAATACAGATACATGGATTTTAACAGTTTTATTGATGTTGTTAATATGTACCTTTAAAAAAAAAAAAAAATCCCCAAAATATTGTTTGTTTTGTTAGTTTTTAATCTCGTTATTTCATTAACTGTTTTCCTTAGGCTTTGGCAGAACAGCTAACAGCTGAAGAGCTGGACCAGGGCCGTCTGTACCCTCCGCTGTCCAACATCCATGAAGTCTCCATATGCATCGCTGTTAAAGTAAGTGACGATTGTTCTGCTGCTTGTTGTGGGTCACATCACACTATTAAAGTGTATGCATAGCCAAAACTTTTTTATTTAAGTTTTTTGTATAGAGTGGTGGTGGAGGAAAGGAATAAACCCTCTATCATTTTTGTTTTGTTTTTTTGCTGTGTGTATCCTGCTGGGGAAATTTTCCCTTTTTTTTTTTCCCCCTTCACTTTCTGTCCTGGAGACATAATAGGAAGTTAAAGAAAATCCTCCTAATATCATGGTATTCCCATCTTAGAGAGTCGTCACCAGAACATTTGTTCCCATTGGAACATATTAGAGCTGCACGATACATCGTTAAAGAATCGAGATCACAATTCTACCCCCCCTCCTGATCTTAAAGTGGTGTTCCGGCCGAAATTATACTTTTTAAATAAAAATACCCCTATAATATACAAGCTTAATGTATTCTAGTAAAGTTAGTCTGTAAACTAAGGTCTGTTTTGTTAGTTTATAGCAGTAGTTTATAAAATAACAAACTTACAGCAGGCCGTGGCCATCTTAAGTGTGGGCATCTGAAGCCAGACTGTATTTCTTCCTGGATCTCATCCTTGCAGATCTCGCACATGCTCAGTGCAGCACAAGAAGTGTAATAGGTTTCAGGTCAGGTTTCCATAGCAACGGCAGTGTCAGAGGAAGTTGCCGCCCCTTCCCAGAAGGCATTTCAAACAGGAAATGATGCGATGGGCCGCGGCCAGGGAGGAGGAAGTGAAAAATAAACACAGCAGATATACAGTAAGTGCTGAGAAAAAAAAATTTAAAATATCCAATTCGTTTACAGTGCGCAGTTTAGTGAGGGATGCTGAAGAGTTGTAAAAGTGGGTGGAACTCCACTTTAACACAGAATTTTCCCATTCAGTACAGAGAATTCTCTGCTCACAGCTGACAGCTGTCAAAAAAAAAAAAAAAAAAAACAGGCAGCCTGCCAAGTTTAGCTTAGGCGGAGATAAAGAGAAACATTGTAACAATTTAGTTCTTTAGATCCAAGGGATGAACTTCGGTCTGTGAGTCCCCTTTCACACTAATGCCCCGTACATACGATCAGAAAATCGTACGGAAAATAATGCTTTCGAAGCGATCGTACGATAATCGGATCGTTAGTACAGAGCTTTTGACAGCCGATCATGACAGTTCATCCGATATTATTCTATCGGATGTGCATGAAAAAAAATTTCGTACGATTTTCGTTTTGATCGGTACAGCTATCATTTGAAAATGCAATACAAATGCATTACAACACATGACATCACTTCCGAATTTTTTCTCTGTCGTACGGGAATTTTCGTGACTTTAGTAAACTCATCAGATTCTATCTGAGATTAGCAAGCGAAAAAAAAAACAGATTCATTTGTGCGATAATCTCATCGTGTGTACAGGACTTTAGGCCCCTTTTACACTGGGGCGGTGGCGGTAAAACAGCGCTATTTTTAGCGCTGCTTTACCGTAGTTTTTGCGGCGGTATTCGCCCGCTAGCGGTGCGGTTTTAACCCCCGCTGGCGGCCGAAAAAGGGTTAAAACCGCTCGCATAGCGGTATAGCCGCGCTGCCCCATTGATTTCAATGGGCAGGAGCGGTTTAGGAGCGGTGAATACACCGATCCTTCACCGCTCCAAAGATGCGGTTTGCAGGAGTTTTTTTCTTTTCTTCTGCCAGCGCACCGCTTCAGTGTGAAAGATCTTGGGCTTTTACACTGAAGAAACAGTAGCAGCAGTTTTAGGTCAGTTTGCAGGCGCTGTTTTTAATGCAATAACGACTGCAAACCGCCCCAGTGTGAAAGAGCTCTAAAAGGAGGTTTTCAGGCATTTTAGCTCTAGAAATAACACCTGTAAAGCGCCTCCTATGCATTTCAGTGTAACCTTTCACACTGGGGCAGTGCGCTTGCGGGACGTTGGGAAAAGTCCTACAAGCAGCTTCTTTGAGGCGGTTTGAGAGCGCTCTATGCAGCACTCCCAAAACGCCCTGCCCATTGAAATCAATGAGCGATTCCAAAGCGCCTGAAAAGTGATTCGGAAGCACCGCAACATGGGAGTTTTTAACCCTTCTTTTGGGTTAAAAGCGCCACTTAAACGGGGCTAAAACGAAAGGGGTCATAATGAAGTCAGTTTAATCACTTAAAGACTAAACCTTTTTCTGACACTTGCTGCTTACAAATTAAAATCAGTATTTTTTGCTAGAAAATTACTTAGAACCCCCAAACATATTTTATATATATATATATATATATATAAATAATATATATAATTTTTTTTTTTTTTTAATAGAGACCCTAGAGAATAAAATGGCAGTTGTTGCAATATTTTATGTCATACGGTATTTGCGCAGCGGTCTTTCAAATGCAATTTTTTGGGAAAAAATACACTTTAATGAATTTTTAAAAAGAACTAAACAGCAAAGTTAGCCCATTTTTTTTTGTATAATGTGAAAGACGATGTTACGCAGGGAGAATCGTGATCTTTATTCTAAGCAAAAAAATTGTGATTCTCATTTTGGCCAGAATTGTGCAGCTCTAGATATATATCCACTCAACTTTTGGTTTCCTGACAAATCCATAATGTAGTCCCCCCCTCCCCCCCCCCTTGCTTTCTGTCCTGGGGACATAATCAGGACAAAGACGGGGTAAATCACTCTAGCAGGGAGACACAGACGGCAATAAAAATGTGGCAGAGGGTTTCACTTTGCCCCACTCTAGCCAAGATTTTTAAATACGTTTTGCCTTTTACATAGGCCCCCAACCAATGCAGGATTGTTAAATGCAAGAAATACATCCTAAAAACTTGTATTTGTTTTGTGAGAGGCAGAGGCCTTCTACAATAGAATAGTTGGTGCTGCATTTTTTTTATGTTGTCTACAACAGATTATCAAATGAATTTTATTTTCAATAATTTTTATTGATTTAAAACAAAATATAGACAATCAATACATAATGAGAAAAAACATTGGTTGCCATAGGTAAAATAACATTACAAAATCAGTAGAATATCAAGGGAGAATGACCTGAAAAAAAAAAAAGATCGTAGGGGGTAAAATACATATACATTGCTGTAGATATAATATACCACATAACACTGCAATCCAAAAGTCTCGAGAATTTTAGTGCACACAAACGCAATTTTTTGGGTGAAATTTAAAAGCCAAAGTTGCATTGAGTAAATAGATACCAAACAAGTCAGGCCTTAAAATTGTACATTGGTTTAACTCCATTTTGCAGCAGTACTAAACATGTGGTGTAATTGCTTTTTACATACACCCCCCCCCCCCCTTTTTTTCATTTAAAGCGGAGGTCCTGACGAATATTTTTTTTTTTTTTAAAGTCAGCAGCTACAAATACTGCAGCTGCTGACTTTTAAAATATGGACACTTACCTGTCCAGGGCGCCCGCGATGTCCTCACCCAAAGCCGATCTGTCCCTTGGCTCTCGGGTGGAGGCGCCGCCATCTTCGGTAAGGGAACCAGAAAGTGAAGCCTTGCAACCTGAGAACCCTGCAGGTGTAACAGCTGATTGATAATTATAAAACCACTTCCATACAGATTCACTCACACATATGGAAACAGACAAAGAAGCTGTTTCTTTAACCAGTTGCTGCCTGCCCACCGACGGAGGGACGGTGCAGCTCTCGTTCTGGGTGGACGTCATAAGACGGCGCACCAGAATGGCCGCTCAAGTGCGCCCCCAGGGGCATGCAGTGTGGCGATCGCGCTGTGTTGCTAGGACACGGCGCGACCCCGATCTCTGTAAAGAGCTGCTGGCGCGGCTTTTAAACCATGTGATTGGCTGTATCCAATCACACTAACAGTGTGTGGTGAGGAGAGCCGATCAGTGGCATCTCCTCGCAGGGGACAAGAAGATATGTAATCAGGTCACTGATCATCAGTACCCTCATTACACTAAAGCGCCACCAGAGCCAGCAATCGGTGCCCACCAGTGATGCCAATCAGTGCTGCCTATCGGTGCCCATAAGTGCAGTATATTAGTGCCACCTAATCAGTGCCCATAAGTGCCACCTCATCAGTGCCACCTCATCAGTGCAGCCTCAACAGTGCACATCAGTGAAGGAGAAAAATTACTTTTTTACAAAATTTACTGACCGAAACTAAGAAACCTTTCACTTACACACCCTTCCTGCCCAAGCCAATTTTCAGCTGACAGGGGCACTGACGATGGGCACTGGTAGGCAGCACTGATGGGCATTGATAGGCGGCACTGATGGGCACTCATGGGTGGCACTGATGGGCACTGAAAGGCTGCTGTACTTATGGGTGGCACTGATAGACGGCACTGCTGGGCACTGATAGGCTGCACTGATACGTGGTACTGATAGATGGCATTGTTAGGCATCACTGATGGCACTGGCAGGCATTGGGGATGGGCACTGATTGGCAGCTGCCTGGGCACTGATTGGCATTTCCCTGGTGGTCTAGGGTGACATACCTGGTGGTCCAGTGTGGTGGGCATCCAGGGGGGGGGGGCTACGCTGATAAACAATCAGCACAGACCCCCCCTGTCAGGAGAGCAGCCAATCGGCTCTCCTCTACTCACGTCTGTCAGACGCGAGTGAAGAAAAGCCGATCAACAGCTCTTCCTGTTTACATCGTGATCAGCTGTGATTGGACACGGCTGATCACGTGGTAAAGAGCCTCCGTCAGAGGGTCGTTACCGAGATCAGTGTAGTGGTGTGTCAGACTGACACACTGCACCACCGATTGCCGCCATGCACACCCCCACGGGCGCGCGCGCAGTTGTTCTGGAGGGCCGTCATATGATGTCCACCCAGAACGAGAGCTGCGCCACCCAGCCATCATTTGACGGCGGGCGGGAAATGGTTAAATGCCACCAAAAGAAGTCTCTATTTGTGTGAATAAAATGATAAAAATTACATCTGGGTGCAGTGTTGCATGACCGCGCAATTGTCATTGATAATGTGACAGCGCTGAAAGCTGAAAAATGGCCTGGGCAGGAAGGGGGTGAAAGTGCCCGGCATTGAGGTGGTTAAAATAACAAAAGGTAGGAATCTGCAACAAAATTTGTTAAAATCCCTGCAATGTACATAGATGACCCAGAGGGGAACAATAGTGGAGATACTCTTTTTAAATGTCATTCACAAATAAAAGAAGTCATATCAGTGAGTGAACTGCATTATGTTATCGCATGATTGTGTGATGTGGGAACCGCAGAGGGCGATGTTCTGAACCTGGGAATACACAGAGCAGTGCTTGGGAGCGAGCACGCCCCAGTGCCCCCATAGCAAGCGGCTTGCTATTAGGCACTGGTCAAGGGGGAGTAGCCAGGATCACCGGTTGGGGACCTAAGAAGAGGGGGATTGGAGCAAAACCATTACATAGAGCAGGTAAGTATGACATGTTTGTTTTACTTTTTTATTTTTAAAAGCTGAACCTTTATTCTCACCTTTAGTGCTAAATTTCTAGTTAGTGTAGCTTATAAACAGTCGTGCCATTTTAATGTATGATGTGATGCGATGCGATGTAATCTGTATAGATTAAAGCTCATACCCCTTGTCCACTTTTTTTTTTTTTTTCTTTTTCAGGTGATGGAGTTTGTGTACAGAAATGGCATGGCTTTCCAGTACCCAGAGCCGCTAGATAAGAACGCCTACGTGCGTTCCAAAGTGTGGACCACGGAGTACGACTCCTTCTTACCGGACGTCTACGACTGGCCAGAGTACGCATCCAAGCCTCATAAAATGTTCTGACCCGGCAGCTGACCCTTCCATCCTGAGAGATCACTTTATACGTGACCATGCATGAAAATTGGGTTCCGACCTTCAATTTTCTTGTGCCTTTTATAGCTTCCATATATCAATATATGCTGCCCTTGACAGAGAAAAAAAAATCTGTCCCATTACCTGAATGTCAAGTCTCACCAAAATGGATTCTTTTACTTTAATACGATGTTCCACCAAGCTCTGGTTTTCTGGTGCGATTTTTAAGGAACGCAAGCGGTGCAATTTTTTTATGCGAGCGAGTTCACATGCCATTCCAATGTGTTTTGGATGCACAAAACTGAACTGGAACAAAATTGAGTTGGGCTGAGCACTGCTCAGCTATTCACAGGAAGCTTTGTATTTCCTCAATGAATACAAAGCTGAGATAAAGAAGTGGGTGGCTGACATCACAATCTCCACCTCAACCAATTAGAAGAAGCCTTGTGTTCATTGGTCGAATACAATGTCTCCTGTGAATGGATGAACAGTGTTCAGCCCGACTCGATTTTTGTTCCGGGGGCGGGACGGGAAGCCCCATCTCGCTACCGAAACACAGCGCTGAATGCTATATGTAGCTGATGCCACATACAATTTTATACAGCACTCCCAGCTGGCACATGTATCAATGAAGCAAATAACTTGTTTAGAGCAGCTTGATCCAAACAAACTATTGATGCTTAGCGTTTTTGCGTGCCGCATTTGCACAGGCACAGCAGCCTATTCAAGTGAATGGGCTGCCGTGCCTGCGTTTCCGCAAAAAAAAAAAAAAAAAAAAAGGTGCTTGCACCTTTAAAAAAAAAAAAGCGACCCGCAGGGAAATCGCATGGTCTTTTTGACCATGCGATTTCCCTGTGGTTCCCGCGCACACACTGCGATTCTACATGCGTGGGGGGGCATTCAGAATGAATGGCACCCCCGTGTGACTCCGCAGAGCAGTGCGTTTTTTACTGCGGGTGCGGGAATCACTGCGATACATGCAGCCGCATGCAAAGGTGTGAACCGAGGGTCACAAGAAACCTGGAGTTAGGCTTCAAATGAAGTGAAATGCGATTGTTGCTAGAAGATATTACACTTTTGTTGGGGTATTGCCTTTCATGTTTATTGAATAGGCCTGACAATCTTGCAATATCCTCCATGTTTTGCACAACTCCAAAGAAAATGTGCACAGATTAATTTAATTTATAAAGAATATTACAAATTTTACATGGCATAGTATACCTATATGTTATAAAATAAGGGTTTTACAGTGATATATATATATATATTTATGAAATGTTAAATATATCGTTTATGTATCCAGTCCTGCCTCTCAGTATACTGTAGTGTAGGCATGGCTTTAGCACAACCTTATGAGCAATATCTCCCAGCATGCATTGTTGGGCTTTATCAGTTAGAGAACTGTAGTGCAGTATAGTATACTGCATTCTGTAAAATGTAATTTAATTGCATTTTTTTTTTTTTAAACTTTTGTTTGCAGTGGTTTAAACCGTTTGACACCAACCGTCCATTTGTAAATCTATTAAAAATCAAAAACAGTTTTTATCTGTTGAAAAAAAAAAAATCCAAACTGTGAAATTTTGACAGCAAGAGAATCGTTCTTAGAACATTCCCAAATATGTGTGTGAATTTTAATTTTACGTAATCTAATATTGCGTTACTATTTGCTCTGCAGTGCAGTGCAACCTGTTGGGATGTGTAGTCAGCCATTAAAGGCCGACTGAGTTATTGAGATTACTAATAAAAAGTCAGCAGTTTGTATGAAAACCACTTCACTCGGGGTCCGAAACTGACCTCACATTTTCCCCAAGTTTCTGAAACTTTCACATTTTGTTATTTTATTAGTTGTTGATTGTTGGTTGGGTTTTACCAGTTATCTGCTGGCATTGGGCAGGACATGCGGAAGTGTTTTATATACTTATACCTTCAATGGCCCTTTTTATTAGGTACAACTATAACCCCCTTTTTCCTTCAGCGAGTTCTTTGTACAGTAGGCCTAATAAGGTGCTGGAAACCTTTTTTGGGGGGTTTTAGTCCATATTGACTTCATAGCATCATATGCTTCACATTGATTGGCCACACATCCATGCTGTGAACCTCATCCCAAAGGATTCATGTGGACCATGTTAAATGCTGTCCTTCCCATCTCCATATGAGATTTGTCAACACAATCTTCAGCCTTGGTGTTGGCGTTTTGGTGGTCCCATTCCCACGCTAGCCTTCTTGACCTCTTAGCTGATGGGAGTGCAACCCATTGTGGTCTTCTGCTGCTCTTCAAGGTTCCACAATATAGTCTTTTGACTTCTTTTGTTAACAAGGTCTTTTTATACTCAGAACTATTTTATGTTTTTGGCACAGTTCTTTGTAAACTCTTGAGACTAGTGGTATGAAGGTCCCAGGAGGTCTCTGGTTGCTGAGATGCTGTAACTACCAACAATCACTCCATGGTATGAAAACCCCTTCACTCAGGGTCAGAAACTAATCTCACATTTTCCCCCAAGTTTCTGAAACTTTCAAATTTGTTATTTCATTAGGTGTTGCTTGTTGATTTGGTCTACCATTCATCTGCTAAAATTGGGCAGGACATGCTCAAGTGTTTTATATACCTATACCTTCAATGGCCATTTTATTAGGTAAACCTATAACCCCATTTTTCCTTCAGAGTTCTTTGTATAATAGGCCTAATAAGGTGCTGGAGACCTTTTCTTTGGAGTGTGTGGGGGGGGGGGGGTGTTCAGTTCATATTGACTTCATAGCATCACATCCTTCCTTCAAATTGGCTGGCCACACATCTATGCTGTGAACCTCATCCCAAAGGATTCATGTGGACCATGTTAAATGCTGTCCTTCCCATCTCCATATGAGATTTGTCACCACAATCTTCAGTGTTGGCGTTTTGGTGGTGCCATTCCAACGCTAGCCTTCTTGACCTCTTAGTTGATGGGAGTGCAACCCATTGTGGTCTTCTGCTGCTCTACAAGGTCCCACAATATTGTATGTTCAGAACTGCCCTCCTGCTGCAGTCTTTTGACTTCTCTTATTAACAAGGTCTTTTTACCCTCAGAACTCTTTTATGTTTTTGGCACAGTTCTTTGTAAACATCCTGAAACTAGTGGTATGAAGGTCCCAGGAGGTCTCTGGTTTCTGAGATGCTGTAACTACCAACAGTCATTTCATGGTCAAAGGCACTTGGCTCCACCATTCTAATGTTTGGGTTAGAAATATCGGAACCTCTTTGATCGCCTCCTTATTCATTTTTTGTTGAGTTGCAGCCACCATATTTATAGTAGGCTATTTCTGTTAATAAGCAGATGTTCCAAAAAAACATTTCCAGTGAGTGTTAATGATAATTAGATCAACAAGCAAAGTTGAACGAAGATATATTTTTGTCGATTTATTGGCCAGTTTTTCAAAAAGGTGCGATTTCTGTTTAGAGGTCAGTAATGCTTGTTACACTGCATTGTGTAGTGTCATGCATTTCCTTGTGTTGTGGCTACAATTGGTCATTGCTGGACAAAATTATTTTGTAGGGACTATCCATGTGAATGGGTATTCATGCAACCGTTAGTGAAGCATGAACAGGTTAGAAGACTCCACAGATTTTGGGTTATACTGTCTTTTATCCAAGTGATCATTGGGGGTTATTTACGAAAGTCAAATCCACTTTGCACTACAAGTGCAAAGTGCACTTGAAATTGCACTGAAAGTGCACTTGAAGTTCAGTCACTGTAGAGGGGGACGTGCAAGGAAAATAAAAAAAACAGCAGCTTAGCTTGCACATGATTGGATGATAAAATCAGCAGAGCTTCCCCTCATTTCAGAGCTACCCCTCAGATTTACAGTGACTGCACTTCCAAGTGCAATTTCAAGTGCACTTGTAGTTTTCACTTGTAGTGCAAAGTTGATTTGCCTTTCATGAAACCCCCATTATCTTTAGATATCAAACTGCACATGGCGCTAATATTGAATCGGTCCTGTTCTAACTATTTTTGAATGAGTGGTCGGTGTATCTCACACATGCTTTTGGTGTAAAGCAGTACAAAGGGCATTTATGGTGCACAATGTAAAGTAAGCCATGCCAGCCAATCAGATTTTAGTTCACAATAATGAAACGGCTTATATAAGAACATGTTCCGTGCATCAGCCTATTGAATTGGAGAGTTGCAGTGTTTTATGAAGTATTTCAGTTACTGCTTTTCTCTATGATATTTTCAAATAGGAAACTTTGAATATTTATTTTAAGCTAATGAGAATTTTATCTGCAAGTAACTTTTGACACTATGGTCGGATAATACTTAGTTGACGTCTTATGTTTTCCTGGTGTGTGAATTATATCTTCACTCTAATAACTGCCTCTGTGTCGGCATGCCGGGTGAACAGTGAGAACATTTTATACCACAAAAGTTGATTTTTTTTTTTTTTTTTTTTAATGGTGGGAACATGTTTACACTAGATGCTTGTCATTTTGCTGCACTCTACAGCACAAAAAACACAGCCATTACAAAAAAAAATGATCAGATTTCCTATAGCATATTACATTTAGGTGCGTGGAAAAATGCTGCATATCGTGATAAAGGGTGATGCTGTCAAAGTAAACGTGTTTTGAAAATGTTTGCTTTTTTCATGTTAAATTTTAGGTTTTCCTTAAAGTGGTTGTAAACCTCTGACATGAAATATGAACAAAGCATATCGCTCAATAGTGTGTGTACTTGTCTCAGACTAGAGCACTAAGTGTCATTTCTGTCTCCTTCCTTCCTCTGCTATGTGCACAAGTCACTACTGACAGGTTTTCCTGACACCAAGAGAAGAAAGGTGACAGGGGTGGGAGCTACAGCTGATTTCATAGCCTCCTTTCTATTCCTGTGTGCTGTGTGAAGGGGTGTGTCCCTTCCCTCCAATCACCTCTCAGGGCTCTCCTCACTGACTGCTTTTCAGAGCTGAGAGATCCTGTGTAAATTCTGCACTTTGGTTGTAGGAGAAAGATGGCTGCATATAAACAGGTACAACTTGTGTAGGATGATTTGTTTCATCTCTGTGTATCACCTAGGCCAGGTACTTCACTGGATATATGTGAGGGTTTACAACCACCTCAAGAAGATGACGCTATGCTTTTAAAATATTTGTCTTGCTTTCAAGAAAATAAAGGGAGAAAATAGAAAGAATTTAAAATCTTAGTAGCACAGAGGAATACTTAATGTTCATATCTGAGTAAAAATAAGACTACTGCCTTCACCCCCAAGAGCTTGCCCATACACCCTGTGTAGAAATGGGGCTCTTGGGAGATGTACTTCTGGGATTCTGCCTACATCAGTAGGAAATGAGCTCCCAGTAACTGCCCCTTCAAGAGTTTTATCAGCCTCATGATTTCACAGGGAAATAATAAAAGCTTTTTCTAACCAACGAAACAAGGTAAAATAAGAAACTAATGCTGGGACATGATCTAGATGCTACAGTTGAGGTATGGGTTTAAATTTTGGGTTGTGCCTGAACATCCCCTTTAGGGGGACTTTTATTGGTGGAATGATCAAAACCTTTCTTATCTTTATTATTACTCACTGTGTACAAAATCGGATAGAATGAACCCTTTGTATCTGGATTCTTTCCAGTATGGGGTCATTTTTAAGCCCATGAATGATTAATATTATTTTACCCAAGTTGGTCCTGATGGAGATTGGGTTAGCAGACTGATCCCAAATGTCTAGCCAATTCTTCAGTTCTCCAAGAAAATCATAAATCTATAGTCCAAGGATTTCTTCCACATTTTGAGACAACGTGTGTTGAAATGTTCCACTGGAAGCCACTTCCTCATTGACAAAAGCTATGCAATAAAGTCAAAGGACCAGTTTTATCTTTGAATGCTTTTTTTTTTTTTATATCCCATCAGTCTCCTGCTTTTTTGTCAACAAATTTACTAAGGCTCTTCAGTCCATCCAAAATTGGTGTTTTAATACAGGGGGTGGTCTGAGTCAGCGTCGGCCCACAACTTATTGGATGCTCCAACAGTGAGAGCTCCCTGCCATAATTCCCAGCTTGGTTCCTGTTCACTTAAAAGTTTTGGGTGTCCTGCTGTTCTTTGTGTGTTCAAGCTCTTCCTTTTTCCATTCTTCATAATCTGACTTTTAGATCCTCTTCACTACCTCCTGGGATGACCATTTCCCGGTCTCTCTAAGCCATCAAAAAAAAATGACTCTGCATATCCTAACCAGTCAGGCGACTTATTCCTCATTATCAAAGGCTGACCGAGATGTCTTCCCAGTCCCAACTCCTCAACACCATTGTTGAGATTAGAAAAATGGAACACCAACAGCTATAGGTACTATAGATTTGTTTAATAAAATATGGAATTCCTGGGACGTATCCTCTTTGGGTATGGTGCCATCATTCACTACCTCTTTATGATCTACCCTTTTTTACATTCTTCATGATACAAAATAAATAAAAATACAGCAGTGATGGTGAAAACCCTTCATAATGGACATAGCAGGGAGGCAAACCCTGGCACTTGCCGCAGAGATCTCACCTCTACAGCTCCCAAGGGAGAGAAGAAAACTATAAAATGGTTCTTCTGTCCAGCATCTACCAAAATCCAAAACTTCAGTTTTGGGCTGACGGGTCCTGATGTAACGTGCAATGTGGTGTCCTAGCCCTTAAGTTATGACGTGAGCCCTTTCTTCTGATAAAACCCAAATATATTATTAGTAAATACTCCTTTTTTAGTCTATTGTTCTTCTTGGTTAATCATCCCTTCTGGTGATGGGTTATCACCATTGTATGGAAACGGGTTTATTTCTGACCAAAATCATAATGCTTTGAAATGTTTCCCTATTACATTGTATTCTTCCCACCATTTTTAATTTCCGTCCAAAGCTGAAAATTCACAAGCACTGTGAATGACGTTGTGGTCAAGCACTACTTCCATCCACAATTCTCAGGGAAAGCTTTTAAAACCGTACTTTTTGGTTATTCCCATTGCAGTGGGATCTGTCACTTTCTCAAGCTGGCCATGCATGTTTTTTTTTTTTTCCCCCATTCAGGCAGCCGAAAACCAACCGATTCCTCCAACCACACAAACTGGATGGATGAAGGAATCCCTCCCCACGCTGGGACATTATATTCTGACAGCGGCACCTGGTGATTGGTTGCAGCCGCTGATCGATGGAATGTTTTCGACATGACTACTGTTGAGTGGTTAAGTCTGCACACTGATCAAAATTCTACCAGGCCTTGATAAAACCGGCCGCATTTCTATCAGTGTATGGCCAGCTTTAGAGAAACAGCAAATATTTTGTGCACTCTGAGATGGATGTAATTAATCTATTGTCTGCATTCATGTGAATACCTACTCGGCTCACAAAATGGCTGCCTGTGGGCCAGCAAATGAGGGAACAACTGAAAATGAAGGATCACTCAGAGCCATGCTTTTACAAAATTCAGATGTGACAGGTTTATGAGGATTTTCTGTTTAGCCTTATACATTGTTTTATGCTTTATTTAACATGTGAATTTCGTACTTTTTTTTACGTGATCAATAAATGAATATGACAAAATGACTGGTTTGATCTTTGAAACCATAATTTTGGGCGACGGGGTACAGATATGAATTTGTCATGTACTTATTTGTTTTGCAGTGGATTTGGATATATTACAATAAAGGAGTTGCTTCAAATATTTAAGGAATAATATCAATCGGTGAATCATGACTTGTACTTACACTATATGGCCAATAGTTTGTGGACAACCCTCAAAAAAAGAGGGAGTTCAGGTGTTTCCAGTGATGGGTTTCCCCGCATCCAATTTGCATGACAGGAGATTGTGACCGTCTCTCTATGGAGCTGGTTCACATATGTCTGTTGCAGCTCGCGAAGCGGCTTGCACAGGAGTGCTGTGTGTCTTTGGCTCCGTTTTAAATTTGGCCCCGATTTGTCCCTGAAAGGGAGAACAGGGACGCACCGGACCCCTGATGCGAGCCTCATCTGTTGGAGGTGTGAACCCAGCCTTCAGGGCATCTTGGTAATAAATTGGCAGGCTCTGAGTACAAGTCAGTTTGCACAAACTGGTTAACGAATTACCTCAAATAATTAGCACAGATTACAACATGCCTCCACTGAAACCGGTTTTCAGCTTTTATTTGATGATGATTTCTAGGTTTTTTTGTAATGATGCTTAATTGCTGTTATTACTCAGGTGTTTTCATAACCAATTTTGCGAGGGCAATCAGGAGATAGATGTTAACTTTGCTTTTATTAAAAGCTCATTTACGTCTTTGTGGTGTGTTACCACACATTATGTCATGGGCTGTGACCGCACCCTAATGTGATGAAATTTATACGTGACCCTTTTTTCTTTTTGTAGACAACACACAACCAAGCACAGTGCATTGCCATGTGTTACGACGTGTTACAATCAAATTGAATGGCAGTGCAGTAACATATGTTACGTGTGTTACTTGCACACATTACCACAACACAGAAATGTAACTGGGCCGTTTTGAGTTTTGTTTTTTTCCGCACATCTGAATGTAGAATGTGAATGTATTTCAGGCCATAAACCTTTTGGCCTTTGGAGTTATATTTAATAAAGCTGACACAAAAAAAAATCTTATTTGGATGTTCTTCAATTCTTTCTAATCCCAAGTCAAGGTAACCAAGCTTGACTGTGAAATATGCTGAGGCCTCCAGTAGTGATGAGCAAATTGGTTACCCAGATATCTTAGAATTAGTCCCCAGTGTGTCTTTCATTGAATGACAGTCAGAGACTGATAGGTTGATGACTACTTTTGCCTAAAAATGTATTATTTTAAATGTTCGAGTCAAATTGTCGATTCTGGGTAATTTCAGAAAAAGGCGTCTAGATTGGAATTCAATAGATTGGGAGGCTATGAATATTTATTGCAACCTAGCCAATCCTTGGGAGGCTGACCCAGAAGGTGTGGCTGAGAAGATAGATGTTTGGGAGGATGTGATAAGGGCTCTCTTCCCCTGGGGCTTCCCCTTGGGAAGGAGCCTGTGTGTGTTCCAGAACTACTGCTACTAGGACTCAGCAGGTGCCCTGTGCTGAGGGCCTGAAAGATGCTACATATTGAAGGTGGGCTGGAGAAGGAAACCTTCACTGAAGAGTGTTGCAGGGGAGCCGGACTGGAGCTGCTGCTGGGACAATGTGAGTAGGACCTTTTGCCCTTCGCTCCAGGTACGGAAGTGTTACTGAGAGTTAGACGCCAGAGGTTGCTGCTCAGGACTGCGACTGCTCTTAGAGTCACAGATTTGCTGGCTATCCCCTCTATACTTCGCATTATTTTTGGGGCTGCTACCATAGAGCTGGAACAAATAATTTTCAGGAAGTCGTCTTCCAAGATTCTACGTGTGCTTTTGAGTATCCTGCACCCTCATCCCTCCTTTCTGCATTTTCTGCAATAAAAGGTAAAAAAAAACCTCTAGCCTGGAACCTGAGTTTGTCAATGTGCTAATGGGACTGGAAACTGGGCAGACAGCCTCCAAACAGGTAAGGGGGACCCAATATATTTCCAGTAGCCCCTTCAGGGGTTAGCACATTTAAAAACAAATTTTTTACCTAAATTACTTATATGCTCCACCTTCTTTATCTCAGATTTACAGCAGAGCACCTACTTTTAACTAAATTCATTAATCGGCTGCCCCTTTCGCTCAAATTCAGTGCACAGCTGCACTGACTTCAGCATAAGTTCTAGACACCAGCATACAGAAACTATATGGTGTTCTTGTTTGATATAATGTAAGTTTTGAAGAGTTGATGCATATAGGTGAGGCAAAAGAGGGCTTAAGAGCATGACAGTTTTGACAGGTGCTTGGAGGAGGGTACTACACTGTGGTTGTAGGTCTTCACCTACAGCTTGCTGAAGGTCTTCTGAGCCCACTGAAGGTGTGGGCAGGGATATGTTCGTGGATCTGTAGGCTTCATGTTTGACACTCATCACATAGAGTGACCAAAAAAGATATCCCGTCATATATATGGGCAGCAGGGAAAGTCATTCTGAGAAGGACTGTGGATTTTTTCTAGGCAGGTAAGGTCATGATGTGACTCCAACAGTAATTGTTAGGGATGCAATATATACCAAAAGCCTCCAGTGTGTGTGAGACACATTTTAGAGTTCATATAAAAAAAGGGCTATTAAGTCTAAATTTTATGTCAATGGCAACAAGCGCAAAGTGCCAACCGCTGAAAAAGTCCTATAAAAATTCCAGCACCTCTTGGCGTGTGTGCACACTTAAGTGCTGAGAAGTCTAAAGTTGTATACTTGTGACCAGGAAAGGGATTCTTGAATCTGATTCCTGTTACTGATCCAGCTTGTTCCTTCATTCATCTGTGACACTTCCTTGTCTGCGCATCCACTCCTTTAACCACCACGGCTCATTCATTGACTGTTTCTCCAGCCTTACGCTCTGATACCTCGCTGCCTGCAAGTTGCTGACCTGACTTGTTCCTCCATAGCTGCCTTGGATTGTTCCTGACCTCTGCTTGGTGGCCTTCACCTCTCTATCGCTTTATACCACTTGATGACGGGGCTCTAAAGTTCCAGTTATACCAGTATCATCCGCCAAGACTTGGCCCACTTCTTCATCCCTAAACTCCCTGTCCTCCTACCCAGGGATGTTTGGACTAGAGCAGTAGAAGTGGCCACCTTCATCATCTTGGGTTCCCCACCCAGGTACGTACAGTTACATAGTTTGGTTGAAAAAGTCTATCTAGTTCAACCAAATAAAGGGGGGGATTTTTTTTTTTTAATTTACAAGCCTATACTGTATACACAATCTTATACCCACAGTTGATCCAAAAGGAAGGCAAAACAAAACAAAACAGCAAAGCAAGATCCAATTTGCTCCAGCAGGGGGAAAAAAAATCCTTCCTGATCCTCCAAGAGGCAATCAGATATCCCCTGGATCAACTTTACCTATAAATGTTAGTATCCAGTTATGTTATGCACATTTAGGCAAGAATCCGGCCTTTTTCAAAGCAATCTTCTGAGCTAGACAGAACCAGCTGTTGAGCGAGTCTGTTCCACATTTTCCCAGCTCTTACTGTGAAGAATCCTCTCTGCATTTGAAGATTAAATCTCTTTTTCTCCAAATATAAAGAGTACCCCCTTGTCCTCTGTGATGACCTTAAAGTGAATAACTCAACACCAAGTTCACTATATGGACCACTTATGTATTTGTACATGTTGATCATATCCCCACTTAATCTCCTCTTCTCAAAAGAGAATAAATTCAGTTCCTCTAATCTTTCCTCAAAGCTGAGCTCCCCCATGCCTCTTATCAGTTTGGTTGCCCTTCTCTGCACTTTCTCCAGTTCCCCGATTATCCTTTTTGTGAACTGGTGCCCAAAACTGAACTGCATATTCCAGAGGAGGTCTTAGATTTGTACTGGGGCAAAATTCTCTCTCTCTCTCTCACTTTGAAAACTGCAGCTTGGCATTACATGCTATTATTAAGCTCATGATCTACCAGAACACCCAGATCCTTCTCCACCATGGATTCCCCCAGTTGTACTCCCCCTAGTATGTATGATGCATGCATATTCTTAGCCCCTAAGTGCACAACTTTACATTTATCAACATTAAACCTCATCTGCCACATACAGTTAGGTCCATATATATTTGGACACCGACACAATTTTCATACTTTTTGCTCTGTATGTCACCAGAATATAGAGAAAGGGGAAGACACTACAAGAGAATGCTGCACACCCTGATAAGTATAATAAAGAAAAAAGGAAAAAGTCCCCCGTGTGGGGTTTTTTTTAGCACCAGAGGAGTGGAAAAGATACTACATATGATCAGAGATTAATTGGATTTTTATTTGATGACATGATAACAAAAAATTATGATAAAATATGGACTGTGGTACAGGAGATATAAAAGCAATAATACAGGAAAGAACACAATTTACATGGTTAACAAGCACTAAAAAAAGGTGGATGATGTTGAGCGAATCCTGACGCCAGAATAAAATTTGAACGAAACCATTCAAATGAATTTGAAGGGCAGACTTTCAGCTTTAATTCAAGGGGTTGAACATATATAACATTTTAGGAACTGCAACCATTTTTATATACAGTCCCCCTATTTTCAGGGGCCCAAATGTAATTGGACAAATGAATAGAATCATAAATAAAAGGTTCATTTTTAATATTTTGTTGCCTGAAGTCTGGAACCCATGGAAATTACCAAAGACTGGGTTTTCTCCTTTCTGATGCTTTGCCAGGCTCTATCTGCAGCGGTCTTCAGTTGTTCTTTGTGGGACTTTCTGCCTTTTTAGTTTTGCCTTCAGCAAGTGAAATGCATGCTCAATTGGGTTGACATCAGGTGATTGACTTGGCTGACTTTGGATGTACATAAAAAAAAGAGAGGATATTTGCGCTAACCTAAAACAAAGTGACGTGACTGTATGCAGCAGCTCTGATAGCTTAAATACTAAAAGCTCAAGATAAATGGAAAACAAAAAAAAGAGCGCGCATACAAAAAGCACATTTATAGAAATATATATAAGTAAATCTGTGCATACAAATCCGTAGTGCATATAATACATGTATCAGAAAATATTTAAAAAAATAAATTATATATAGATATATATAATATATCTATATATAGATATAGATATATATCTATATATAGATATATATATATATATATATATTATTAGACCATAAACAATAAAACGTCCATATGTTAATCTCTGAATTCCAAAGAAGCATCAGATCTTCAATTGATTAGGGTATTCCAACATTCTAATATGAGGAGTAATATGACAAGCTGCTTACCTGATTTGTAGGATCTCATATAATGGAGATCAAAAGCGCTTGTGCATCAGCCTGCCGGCAAACCCGCAATCCACCTGTGGTCTTCTCACAAGAAACAATAATCCACCCGCTGCAGACAGACCATCAGTAGGAATGCTCACTCCGGAGATCGCTCTGATTTGTAGAAACCTAAAAAGTCTCATTTAGTAGAGAACAGAAGAGGGCTTTCATGGTGTAGTATGTTCCAACGAAAAATGTATTTTTCAAGACGGATGACACAGGCTTTACATCCATAAAACCACAGCAAAAAAAAGAACAGATTGAAACAGCCATGGCTCAAGCCAGCTGGCTGTTCAGCGTGATGACGTCACAAGTTATGCTCCACCCAACGCGTTTCCCCATAGAAGGCATCGTGCGACATTGTACCCAAACAAAATTGACGCCCTTTTTTTCCCGCAAATAGAGCTTTCTTTTGGTGGTATTTGATCACCTCTGTGGTTTTTATTTTTTGCGCTATAAACAAAAAAAAAAGCGATAATTTTGAAAAAAAAAAAAAATTTTTTACTTTCTGCTATAATACATATCAAAGAAATATATATATAAAAAAAATGAATTTAGTCATCAGTTTAGGCCAATATGTATTCTTCAACATATATTTTTGGTAAAAAAATCCCAATAAGCGTATATTGATTGGTTTGCACAAAAGTTATCGCGTCTACAAAATAGATTTATGGACTTTAATTTTTTTATTATTTTTTTTGTAATGGCGGCATTCTGTGATTTTTAGCGGGACTGCGACATTGCGGTGGACAAATCTGACCCCAAGTGACACTTTTTGGGGACCAGTGACATTATTACAGTAATCAGTGCTAAAAAAAAAAATGCACTGATCAGTGTATAAATGACACTGGCAGGGAAGGGGTTAACACTAGGGGGCGAGCAAAGGGTGAACTGTGTTCCCTGGGTGTGTTCTAAATGTGTGGGGGATGGGCTCACTGGGACAACACAGATCGCTGTTCCTGATCACTAGGAACAGCAGATCTCAGTATTGTCTCCTGGCAGAACGGGGATCTGCCTTGTTTACATAGGCAGATCCCTATTCTGCCTCTCTGTGGAGCGATCGCGGGTGGCCGGCGGTCTGGCGGACATCAAGTCCACCGGACCCGTGGGCGCGCATCCCCACAGTATCTATTGCATGAAACGACATACAGGTACATCGTTTCACGCAATAGAGCCGCCCTGCCTTAGTATGTGGGCGGTCTTTAAGAGGTTAATCGCCTTCTGGGTTTTTTTTATTAGTACATGATTCATTCTTTTCTTACTTTTTTTTTTTATATGCAGTGACCAGAGCAATACAGTGTTACCATAATAACACTGTACTATTCTGGGGAGGTGATCAGGATTTTTTTTTTCTCCACACCGATTGCTTATAACACTGTTATGAGCAACCATGTTTTTCTGAATGAAAACTACTCATTCAGTGTTTACTATTGTGGTTAGCTGTGATTGGCCACAGCTAATCACATTGTACAGACGGGCTGTGATTAGGACATCTAAACCCACAAACAAAAATGTAATATACTGCAGTTTACCAGTCACTAGATGTGGTGGCTGCATTTGTTTTTAGTTGTGTCTTCTTTTATTTTTACCTGATAGTCAAGTAAGAAAGACACCCCCTGTTCTAGGTGTCAAGTGGATGTACAAGTGGATGTAAACCCAATGTCATCCTTTCTAAACTACTGCCATAGGGGTTATCTATAAGGATATACATGCCTCCTGCATGTATCTTTACCTGTCAAATGTCTCCCCTCTGTCTGTTATTAGACCCGAAAAACTTTAGATTCTGTGGGCGGGTCTGTTGTCTGGAGCTCAATGGGTGGAGTCGTGATGTCAGTAGACTCCCCGCCCACCTCTACACTCCTCTTGTCAATATGCATTTTTCTCCTGTGTATTTCTTACACTGAACTTCTGCTATGATCTCTAACATCCAGTGAAAAGACAGGAAAGTAACCACATGACTTCAGCATGCCAAATCATGCTGAGGTGTGGAACAGCCAATCCTTGCAGAGCTGCTGAAGAAAGGAGTGGGGGATGGAATTAAAAAATACTGCCTGTGTCTTAGGCTAGTGCACAAGATGTAAATCACCTGTCACTCACAGCAAGGAGGAGGAGCTGACAAAGTTTTTCTCTATTTGTCAAGTTTTATCTCACTGAACAATAAAAGAGGATTGCTCAGAGATGGATTAACTCTGTGTGGCAAGACTGGGCTCAAATAATAGGAAATCTTATACTCTACAGCAGTGATCTGCAATTAGCGGACCTCCAGCTGTTGCAAAACTACAAGTCCCATCATGCCTCTGCCTCTAGGTTTCATGCTCGTGGCTGTCAGAGTCTTGCTATGCCTCATGGGATTTGTAGTTCTGCAACAGCTGGAGGTCTGCTAATTTCATATCCCTGCTCTGCAGTATGATATAAAAAAAAAAAAAATCCGGGTTTACATCCACTTTAATGCACTGTATCCATGGAGGAGGATATGTTTATTGTCATGCTTTAAAGCAGGGGTCATCAAACTTTCTAAACAAAGGGCCAGTTTACTGTCCATCAGACTTCAGGAGGGCCAGGCTGTGGCCAGTAGAAGTAGAAAATGCCCCAGTGTCACTGGGTGTCTCAGGCTTGGCAAGCAGTGGGAGTAAAGAAAATGATATAGCGCCCGGTCAGTAGGAGGAGGGGGAAGAATGGTCCCCCATCATTGTTGTCGGTGGGAGGAATGGTGCCCCATCATTGTTGTCGGTGGGAGAAATGGTGCCCCATCATTGTTGTCGGTGGGAGGAATGGTGCCCCATCATTGTTGTCGGTGGGAGGAATGGTGCCCCATCATTGTTGTCGGTGGGAGGAATGGTGCCCCATCATTGTTGTCGGTGGGAGGAATGGTGCCCCATCATTGTTGTCGGTGGGAGGAATGGTGCCCCATCATTGTTGTCGGTGGGAGGAATGGTGCCCCATCATTGTTGTCGGTGGGAGGAATGGTGCCCCATCATTGTTGTCGGTGGGAGGAATGGTGCCCCATCATTGTTGTCGGTGGGAGGAATGGTGCCCCATCATTGTTGTCGGTGGGAGGAATGGTCCCCCATCATTGTTGTCGGTGGGAGGAATGGTGCCCAATCGTTGTCGGTGGGAGGAATGGTGCCCCATCATTGTTGTCGGTGGGAGGAATGGTCCCCCATCATTGTTGTCGGTGGGAGGAATGGTGCCCAATCGTTGTCGGTGGGAGGAATGGTGCCCCATCATTGGTGTCGGCGGGAGGAATGGTGCCCCGTCATTGGTGTCGGCGGGAGGAATGGTGCCCCGTCATTGGTGTCGGCGGGAGGAATGGGGCCCCGTCATTGGTGTCGGCGGGAGGAATGGGGCCCCATCATTGGTGTCGGCGGGAGGAATGGGGCCCCATCGCTGGCGTCGGTGGGAGGAATGGTGCCCCATCATTGGTGTCGGCGGGAGGAATGGTGCCCCGTCATTGGTGTCGGCGGGAGGAATGGTGCCCCGTCATTGGTGTCGGCGGGAGGAATGGGGCCCCGTCATTGGTGTCGGCGGGAGGAATGGGGCCCCATCATTGGTGTCGGCGGGAGGAATGGGGCCCCATCGCTGGCGTCGGTGGGAGGAATGGGGCCCCATCATTGGTGTCAGTGGGAGGAATGATGACCAATTGTTTGTGTCAGTAGGGGGGAACTGGTGACCCAGTGAAAGGAGAAATGACTCATCGTTGGTGTCAATGAGAGAACAAATGCCCCACCTAATTAGATTGTAAGCTCTTATGAGCAGGGTCCTCCTAACCCTCTTGTATGTCATTGTGTTGTAACTGTCACCCTTTTATATTGTAAAGTGCTGTGCAAACTGTTGGAGCTATATAAATCCTGTATTATAATAATAATAATAATGCCCCATCATTGATGTCAGTGGAAGTAAAAAAAAAAACCCATTGTTGATGTCAGTGGGGGTGGGGAGGGGGGGGCGGAAACGACTAGTGCCTCATCATTGTGGCAATGGAAAGCGAAATGCCCCACCATTGGTGTCAATGGAAGGAAAATTGTCTCATTATTGGCGTCAGTAGTAGTAAAAATGCCCCATCATTGGTGTCGGTGGAAGGAATAGCTCCTCGTATCAGTTTGGGTAACAGTGCCCCAAGGGCCGCATACAGACAAGCAAAGGGCCGCATTCGGGACACAGTTTGGAGACCACTGCTGTAAAGGAAAGGAGTAATGAGGAAATATGGATGGTGCCATAGCTGACTTTCCTGGAGTTCATGCGGATCCAATGGATCCCTACTTTGGGACACTCACCTGAAATATACAGATCAGGAGTTCTGAATCTACAATCTGCGCGTTTGGTTTTTTTTTTCAAACATAACCAAAAAGCACAGAGGATAGAGTTGGTCCTGGCATTCTGTGTATTTGAGTGTTTTTATTGCTGTCTGTGTCACTGTTGGGGAGATCTGCCCCACTTGTTGTGTTATTAAAAACCTGACAGAGGTTCTTACCATTCACTTCATATTCACAAAAAAAGTATAAATTTTGTGCTTGAAAATGTCAGTAATTGAATTGTATTGGAGCGCGGGAGGCTCCAGTGGAGCTGTCGGGAGCTGAGCTGTTGCTCATCCGATGGGGATGCGGCGCTGTATGTTGTGTTACTGCAGACTCATTTCATATTCTATGTTAAAACCCAACCTGGGGCAGTTAAAAATACCAAAAATTGTGTCGCCAGCCCCAACCCGAAATATGCTCATTTTGTCAAGGGGATGATCTAAAAATGACCTTTTACCACATTGCTACTACCAGTAGTGATGACTGGTCCCAAATACCCTCCCTGTTTGTAGATGGTGTGCAGCGTGGCACGGCAGCAATAATTTACACAGTCAGTCAGGTGCCATAGAGAACTTGTATTGAAGTAAGGCGAGGACCACCCAACTGGGTGCACCAACGTTTTTCAGCAAAGATAGTGGAGCAATGCTCAGCTGGACTGACAGAGTCTGTAAAGAGGGCAGAATGCAGCCCATCTCATGCTCAATTGGGAAGATGTCTAGAGGAGTGGCAGACCTTACGCTTTCCCTCCTCAACAGAAACATTTCCCTACCGCTAGTACTGTTCCCAACAGGCGGGGTACCTCTCCCTTCACTGCCCACTGGCAAATGCACACCAAAACTGGGAGCCAGGGCCTTAAATAGGCTCTGTCTAACCCAAGGTGGCCGCCAGAGTCACATGGGGCAGCAGCATCCAATTGGATAGCTCCCCAAGTGGCGCAGGAAGCCATAGAGGAAGCCTGTTCCTCATGACTTCCTCTCCCAACAAGATCGCCACGATGGGAGAGTGCCACCCGTCAGAGAAAATAGACTGCACCTGCTTACAAGTCTCTGACTGGTCAAACTTGAAGCCAGGTGTAGGCAATCTTCCCACCTGTAGGTGGCACTGTGCCGGTGCTACAAGGAAAGAGGAGTCTGATAAGGGAAATTGTTCCTTTTATGGACGCTCAGTCCTCTCTGGGAAGGTAGGTGTAAGATTTCATGCCAAATTCCCATGA
The DNA here is from genome assembly GCA_037952925.1 of Lithobates clamitans. Taxonomy (NCBI): domain Eukaryota; kingdom Metazoa; phylum Chordata; class Amphibia; order Anura; family Ranidae; genus Lithobates; species Lithobates clamitans. The sequence goes on along the minus strand of JBBGZY010000617.1, from coordinate 259,464 downwards.
GCATTCAGGTGGCCATCTCAACAAGAGAGCTTTTTAAATAGGGGATCCCAAATCATTCAGGTGAGCTTTGAGCGAGTGGCAGGTTAGGGCAAGGATCCCGCTGGTTAGGGACCATGCTTAGCGCAGAGAAAGGTTCCTGGTGAGTAAGGACAAAGTAAGGGACATCATCTGGTGCTGTCTAATCCTTCCGAGGATTCCTTCCAGTAAGCCAGTACAAGATACTGCTAACCCTTTCAGCACAGCCTGTCTTCCGGTAACATTACCATAAACTATACTACAGAAAACTGGGTTGAAACGGTTGCATTCACCAGTGTGCCATAGCGTTCTTCCATTGTGATTGCTATAACTCTGAAAAATTACTATAAAACTACTACAGTGCTAAAGGACGTGTGTGTGTGTGTGTGTGTGTGTGTGTGGTTCCTCCTAAATGGCTACCTTGTTGGAGGCGCCTGCACCCTGCCTATCCTCTTGCCTATGTCATCACCTACAATGCAGGACCAGTGGTCCTGCATTGTACATAATGATGTCTGAGTGCCCGTTCATATTCCAGAGTAGGACAGAAGAGGACCAGAGCACAGACTGCTTTGGGACCATGAAGTAAGATGAGCAATAAATGCTCCTTTTAAGAACATCCCTCAAACAAAGTGACCAGTATATTCTCCATAAGTTGGTGGGGGGATTGTGGAGAAGCCCACAATTTTTTGTATCTTTTTCAGTGTGTCTTGAGTTCCAAGCTTCCTGTAACCACTTGTCGACTGCAATACGTATATATGCGTTGCACTTTTCAAGTGGTTTACCATTACCGGGGTTATGGCTGAAGCTATCCGCCATAACCCTGGGATTTTTTTTTTTTTTAGCCGTTGGCTGGCTTTTTTTCATGAAAGGCTGGAACACTTTTAGAAACCCCCCCCCCCAGTGTTTCTCTGGCTTACTATTCTTACCGGCGTGCCCGAAAAACGATCAGACTGGGTGGCTGGCTGGTCACAGAGGAGGCAATAAAAGACTAGATCATCTTTGATCACCTCTATGGCCTTAGAGGACCAGAGCGACGTCATGATGTCACTTCCGGGCCAGGGTGGAAGTAAACTTTTTTTTTTTTTTTTTAAGCAGAGGATCAAAAAAATTTTTTTTTGTTTTTTTTTTTGTTTTTGATCTTTTGCTTTTAAAGGTAAAGGAAGGATTTGGAGTCTTTTTGGAGCCAGATCTCGCCATAAAGAGGACCTGTCATCCTTATTTCTATTATAAGGGATGTTTTTACATTCCTTGTAATAGGAATAAAAGTGATAAAAAAAAAAAATTGAAGGGACAGTGTAAAAATAAAATAAATAAGAAAAGAAAAAATGTAAGCGCCCCCATCCCTCCGTGCTTGGTATGCATATGTATGTCGCACACGCATAGGTAAACGGTGTTCGCACCACACATGTGCGGTATTGCCACGAATTCATTCTAAAGATAAAAAAAAGTAAAATAAAAAGCGCCCCCGTCCCCGCGAACGCATACATAAGTCGCGCCCACATATGTAAACTGTGTTCAAATCGCACATGTGAGGTATTGCCGTGTGCGTTAGAGCAACAATTCTAGACCTCCTCTGTAACTCTAAACAGGTAACCTGTAAAAAAAAAAATGTAAAACATCGCCTATGGAGATTTTTAAGTACCATCGTTTGTCGCCATTCCACGAGCATGCGCATTTTTTAAAGTGTGATATCTTGGGTATATATTTACTCGGTGTAACATCATCTTCCATATTTTACCAAAAAATTGGGGTTTTGTTTTTTGTTTTTCATTCGTTAAAGTGTATTTTTTCCCAAAAAATTATGTTTGAAAATCCGCTAAACAAATACCGCGTGATATAAAAAAATTGCAACAATCGCCATTTATTCTGTAGGGTGTCTGCTCTCTCTCTCTCTCTATATATAATATATATATATATATATATATATATACCGGTATATATTTATATATATATATATATATAGAGTTTGGGGGTTAGAAGTAATTTTCTAGCAAAAAAAATAATGATTTGGAGTGGGCAACAAAAATAGGTTCTTGGTCTTGACCCGTTGGGGTGAGGCTGAAACTTGCCTTCATTCTGTATCTTAAAATTGCAGATAAGCTATAGAGCAGAAACAATGCAAATCTATTATTTTTATTCCTCCCTCTCTCTTCCAGTGTATCAAAGGCGTTTGAAGAAATCTGAAAATCGACACAATGAAAGCTGTAGCCACTACAAGAATGGGGCTCCTTCACTGTCACCATCGAAGCTTTACACGCCATTCTTCTGTAGTCTATTGTCATTTCAATGAATTGTAACTACAAGCTGTTTTGCATTTCCATTGTAAAGTAAAAGTTGATATTTGAATAAAAAAAACAGATCTTGGCAGTGCTGGTTAATTCTGTATGGTGCAATCTGCATAGCAACACGGTAAACAGGGTACGAGCCATGGAGACTGTGGCCCAGGCAGAGGGCGAAGGACTGGTCGCCCGTATTCCCTGTGACTGGTCTTTTTCCTATTACTGACTTACCATGTCTTGTTCTGCACTGCAGTGCTGGGACAAGGTAATCTAGAGCCCAGGGAGAGGATGCCAAATCACCCCCCCCCCCCCCAAGATGTATGAGCATCATGTATCAGCAACCCCCCCCCCACCAAAAAAAATAATCTAAATGCTTACGTCTAAGCATAAATCCCCCCCTCCTCCTAATACAAATCAACCCTCTGGAGAATCCCCCCCTCAGCACTATTCTTTGACCCCATCCTCCAAATCACACACACACACACAAATGCGCTCAACCCCCCCCCCCCCCAAAAAAAAAAAAATCCCCCCTCCTAGTACAAATCCTCTACCCCTCAAATCTCCCCTCTGAGTACACATCCTCTCCCACTCACTTCAAATCCCCCCCCGCCCATAACGAAACCCCCCCACATCCCTACTAACACAAATCCTTCCCCCAAAATATGTTCCCCTCCCAACACAATTACCTTACCCCCGCTACCATATCACCTCTTCTAGCACAAATCCCCCTTCCTAGCGCAATTCCTCCCCCCCCATCCTTCCTCCCAACACAAATCCCTCTAAATCACCACTCCTAGTACACCCCCTCAAATTTCCCCTTGGAATCCATGCATCCGGCGTACCGAAAGTAGATTAGGGCGCCAGACGCATTGATAGGGGGGGGGGTGGCGCCTGTGCGCTCCTATTGGATGGGTAGCTTCCCTTGCCCCTAATCTCCTCATGGCGCCCTCGCCCCTCACAAGATACCACAGTGCCCAAGGCACCCCCTCCCCTCCTGCCCACCCCTTTTTCCGGCCCTTCTGCACTGGGTCTCTGTCTGGGAGGTGGCCACCTCGTTGGAGGAGCAGGTCTCTAAACTGCATCCTGGGGCCAGATGTGGCCCTTTCCTCACCTTTGATCCAGCCCTTCAGGCACTATTCCTCCCACTGACACCAACGATGGGTGAATTTTCCTCCTCCTAATACCATCAGGGCACTGTTTACTTCCTCTGACACCAGGACGTTTTCTACACCCACAGTCCGGCCCTCAAGTCTAAAGGACAGTAAACTGGCCCTTAGTTTGGAAAGTTTAAAGACCTCTGCTTTACGGTCTCCGATTATATGCCAGGACCCCAGCGGTGGTTCCAATGATTAGCTGCGAGAGGCAGACCCATTGAAAGCAATGGGAGGCTGCCAGCTGCTGCAGCTAATCGTGGCTGTTCACATGCAATTGTTCATGCAGCTATCATCAGGGCCAGTGCAAGAATCCCTGCCCCCCCCCCAATCTTCGTGCCCTTAGGTGGCTGCCTAAGCAGCCTTATGCCAGTGCTAACACTTGCATATGTGTGTGATCGGTCTGGACGCACTCATATGCGATTGCTGCATGACTGATTACTATCAACTGGGTGCAATTAACTGCAGGAGTCAGCAGCTACCCATTGCTTTTAATGTGGCTGCCTCTTGCAGCTAATTGTGGGACCCCACACTAGGGTTCTCACATATAATCGCAGGCAGGGTACATTTGCGAGTATGAATGTACCCTAAGACTATTTCCAGTTCTTGTCCCTGCTTCCTACCTAACAAAAGTGAATAGATAATAGATAGGTGTACCTGTTTTACTGATGATTAGGAGTTCCAGACATAAGGATCTCCAATATAGGGGTAATCTGTTTACATCTTGAGTTAATATTAAACACTGCTCTCTTATTCCACTACAATATGGATCTCTGGTCTTTCCTTAAATTACTAAAATTTAAAACTTTTCTTTTTTTTTATTTCAATTTGGATGTAAGGCTGAGGATTTAGAACCACCATTACGTTTTTATTGCTGTCTGCCACCTTCACCCTCTCTAACTGTCCTGATCACTTCTGTCACAGGGAACAAAACGGAGGATAAATCCAAAATTTTGAGTTGTCACCAGAACAGGAATTTGAGGGAAATCTTCCAATGGGGACACCTTATACCATGACAACTAACAGGAGATTTCCTTGCTTTTGGAAAAATATCCTCTCACTTCCTGTTGAGTCTACTGGACAGGAAATGATGGGGACCCCCCCCCCCCCCAAATAACATACAGATGGCAAAAAATACCCCCAAACAGCAAATTGAATCATTTTCTACTATATCCAAAATGAAAGAAAAGTTTTGGCTTTATATATACTGTAAGCGCCCTCTAGTGGTAGCCAGGAGCAGCTGCTGCAGGAAAGATGATCAGGCTTCTTTTTAGGCTGCAGGTCCCTGTGTGTGTGTGTGTGTGTGTGTGTATATATGTGTATGTGTATATATATGTGTGTGTATGTGTATATATGTGTGTGTGTGTATGTGTATATATATATATATATGTGTGTGTGTATGTGTATATATATATGTGTGTGTGTGTGTGTGTGTGTGTGTATGTGGGCTCATTCACACCAGTGAGTGTGCGTTAAGGTGCTTATAATGCACAGGCTTTGTAATGTGTTCCTAACGTATTACAAACGTTTTTTTCTGTTTGTTTTTTAAACTTTTATTGTGACGCGTTCTACCATGTCAGACATGGTGCGCAAAAGTGCAATATGTCCTAATTTTTTGCAGTGCGTTGGTGTGAACTGAAGCGATAGGACCAGTGGCGGAGGGTCCATAAGGGCGCACGGGCACCGCCCCCTCTCTCCAGCCACCCCCCTCTATCACCAATAGATAGATTCATGCATTGCACAAATCTATCCATGGCCGCCCCTTCCACCCCCTATTCAGGCGTCCGGCCCCTTTTTGGGCGCAGGGTGCCTGAATTACAGAGGCTTGGGGGGTGGTTTTGAAGCACCTGACTAGAGCCATAGGCTCTAATAGGAGTCAAAAAAGGTGACCTGCAAGCACCATGCTGGACGCTCGCAGGTCACTCAGCTGTATTAGAAAAGCGAATGACTATTGGCTTTCCTAACACTAAACAGCCTCTCCGCCAATCAGGTGCTTGGATCTGTTACCCGTCACCTGATTGGCTGAAACGATAGGCGCTGTGATTGGACGCCAGACATCCAATCATAGCAGGGGACGGGAAAAGACATCGAGGAGCTGTACCACCGAGACAGGGTAGATGCAGACGGCGGGGGGCACACTGGCAGCATTTGATATGGCACAGTGGGTGCGTTTGATGGGGCACAGTGGGTGCAACTGATGGGCACAGCGGCGGCAGTTGATAGGCACAGTGGTTGCAACTGATGGGCACAGTGGCCGCATTTGATGGCACAGTGGCCGCATTTGATGGGCACAATGGAGGCAATTGATGGGTACAGTGGCTGCATTTTATGGGGCACAGTGGCTGCATTTTATGGCACAGTGGCAGCAATTGATGGGCACAGGGGCTGCATTTGGGCACAGTGGTGGCGATTAATGGCACAGTGGTGGCGATTAATGGCACAGTGGCTGCGTTTGATGGGCACAGTGACGGAAATTGATGGGCACAGTAGCTGCATTTTATGGGGCACGGTGGCTGCATTTGATGGCACAGTGGCTGCGTTTGATGGGCACAGTGGCTGCGTTTGATGGGCACAGTGGCTGCGTTTGATGGGCACAGTGGCTGCGATTGATGGCACAGTGGTGGCGATTGATGCCACAGTGGTGGCGATTGATGGCCACAGTGGCTGCGTTTGATGGGCACAGTGGCTGTGATTGATGGCACAGTGGTGGCGATTGATGGCACAGTGGTGGCGATTGATGGGCACAGTGGCTGCGTTTGATGGGCACAGTGGTGGCGATTGATGGGGGGTTTTTTTACAGAATTTTTCAGTTTGTTTGCACCCCCCAAAAAATGTTGAGCACCAGCCACCACTGGAAAGGACATAAGCAAATTGCCTTGTTTATGTGTTTGTTGCCCAGCGCTACCCAACAGGCTCTTTGTGTGAACGAACCCTAAAACTCTTGGTTATCCGCAAAACAGGTACTCTTTACAGTTGATCTTTTTGTTAGGAGAAATTTATTGTTAGAATTTACATATTTGCTCCCTTTTGTTCCCTTACATATCCCATTGGAAGGGTTTTATTATATCTGTTGATCCTGCCAGAAATCTGGTGAGCTGATATCTTCATGTAATGTCTGCCTCTGCATTGTTATCAGTTAACAATGTTCCCTGCTATCTCCATGGACTGTTACCAGTATTCCTTACAAAGTGATATGTAATCCTAACTTACTTCCTGTCCTAGGGTGACAACACGGCTCAATACAGTTGTCACCCTGGGACAGGAAGTGAGTTAATAGCAGGATTACCAGGTTAAAATAAAGGGAAAAAATGGTGAAAGAGGAAACTAATGCAGCAACCACAAATATGCTTAGAGTATAACTAAAGGCTCCTGTATGACAGCCCAAAAAAGTCCTAAAATTATGTATCTATGTATATATTTGCATATTTTTTTTATACGTTTGAATGTATTGTTAAATGATTTGTTTTTCTGTTCAATGTAGTGAGACCTGTTTCTATAACCCCGACCCCCAATGTGTGTTCTGAAGAAGCGATCCAGTGAAACGCGTAAACACACAGGGGCTCACGCATTCTTCTGATGTCATACTGTTGAACGTCATTTGTTATTTGGGTATATGTGACTCCCTCTTTTCTGGCCATCCCTTGGCTGTTAGCGGACATATGCCCCTTTTTAATGATTATATCTTGTATGTTTATATGTCATTTTTATGTATGAATAAAATATTATTTTTAACCAATATTGTTGATCCAATCTGCCTTTAAAGTCTGACCTAGTGGGTATTTTTTTTTTCTTTGTTTTTGTTCAAATGATCTATACGGATTTGGCATGTGAGTGATAACCCTTTTAACTAAGTCCTAAAATCCAGTTAAAATTTAAAAAGAGAAAGTGTAATAATGAAAAAATAAAAGTAAAATAACATTTAAAAAAAAATAAAAAGAGAAAGTGTAATAATGAAAAAATAAAAGTGAAATAAAAATAAAAAATTTAAAAAGACAAAGTGTAATAATGAAAAAATAAAAGTGAAGTAAAAATAAAAAATTTAAAAAGACAAAGTGTAATAATGAAAAAATAAAAGTAAAATAAAAATTTTTAAAAAAATTAAAAAGAGAAAGTGTAATAATGAAAGAATAAAATAAAAATAAAAATTTAAAAAGAGAAAGTGTAATAATGAAAAAATAAAAGTAAAATCAAAAATAAAAATTTAAAAAAGAGAAAGCGTAATAATGAAAAAATAAAAGTGCAATAAAAAAATTTTAAAAATTAAAAAGACAAAGTGTAATAATGAAAAAATTAAATAAAAATAAAAATTTAAAAAGAGAAAGTGTAATAATGAAAAAATAAAAGTGAAGTAAAAATAAAAAAAATTAAAAAGACAAAAGTGTAATAATGAAAAAATAGAAGTAAAATAAAAATTTTTTTAAAAATTAAAAAGAGAAAGTGTAATAATGAAAAAATAAAAGTAAAATCAAAAATAAAAATTTAAAAAAGAGAAAGCGTAATAATGAAAAAATAAAAGTACAATAAAAAAATTTTAAAAATTAAAAAGAGAAAGTGTAATAATGAAAAAATAAAAGTAAAATCAAAAATAAAAATTTAAAAAAGAGAAAGCGTAATAATGAAAAAATAAAAGTGCAATAAAAAAATTTTAAAAATTAAAAAGACAAAGTGTAATAATGAAAAAATTAAATAAAAATAAAAATTTAAAAAGAGAAAGTGTAATAATGAAAAAATAAAAGTGAAGTAAAAATAAAAAAAATTAAAAAGACAAAAGTGTAATAATGAAAAAATAGAAGTAAAATAAAAATTTTTTTAAAAATTAAAAAGAGAAAGTGTAATAATGAAAAAATAAAAGTAAAATCAAAAATAAAAATTTAAAAAAGAGAAAGCGTAATAATGAAAAAATAAAAGTACAATAAAAAAATTTTAAAAATTAAAAAGAGAAAGTGTAATAATGAAAAAATAAAAGTAAAATGAACAATAAAATAAGCTATATATATATATAGATAGATAGATAGATAGATAGATACATATTCGGCATTCAAATCGCACATGAGTATCGCCGTGTGCGTTAGAGCAAGAGCAACTTCTAGCACTAGACCTCTGTAACTCTAAACATATAACCTGTAAAAAAATTTAAAGCGACGCCTATGGAGATTTATAAGTACTTAAGTTTGGCGTCATTCCACGTGTGTGCACAATTTTAAAGTGTGACATGTTAGGTATCTATTTACTCGCTGTAACATCATCTTTCATAGAATACTAAAAAATTGGGCTGACTTTACTTTTTTTTTTTTTTCAATTTGTGAACCTGGTTTTTATTTTTTATTTTTTTAAACGCGTTTGAAAAATTGCTGCGCAAATACTGTGTGGCATAAAAACTTGCAACAACCGCCATTTTATTTCCCGGGATGTCTGCTAAAAAGACATATATAATGTTTGGGGGTTCTGAGTAATTTTCTAGCAAAAAAAAAAAAAAATGATGATTTTTACATATAGGAGAGAAATGTCAGAATAGGCTGACATATACTGTCGTCCTATCGGATAGTGTCCGCTCCGTACTGCGCAGGCGCAGCGCTTGCGCAGTACGGAGCAGAAGGAGATGCCGAAAGTGTCCGAAGTTGATCAGCTGACCATCAGCTGTACACGGCGCTCGGGCACTTGTTAGCGATGGCTGTGTAAGAGGGCCCCTCGCCATGCTTCGGGCACGGCCTCGCTCCGCTCGGCAACTATTTATTCTCACTCTATGTCCACTTGGATAGTAGGGAATGATCCTGGACATAGGGTGAGAATAAAAGCGCAGGCGCCGTGTACAGCTGATGATCAGCTGTTAAACTTCGGAGACTTTCGGCGTCTCGTTTGTCCTCCGTACTGCGCCTGCGCAGTACAGGGCGGACACTATATGATAGGGGACTGTATTTGACAAGACACCGGCATGGAACTGGTTAATAACGTATAAGAGGTCTATCCGGGTCCGCCCCTCCCCCCGATCTCACCTCTGAGCAGAGCCATGTGTAATCTGGAATACAACTGTCACCTCGCTGGGCCTGTTCTCCTTCACAGCCTCATTATTAGGGTCAAAGTCCTCCTATCCCCGCCCAACCCGAACCACGGCTCCTCCCATCCCCGCCCAACGGCTCCTCCCATCCCCGCCCCTGACCCCTCCCAACCGGCAACAGGCCCCGCCCACATCGCGTTCTTCCTAGGTAGCTCCGATGAATGCCTCCCGTCGAATAATGCCTCCTTTGTTACGTCACACCAGCTGATTTCCCGATCAGCTGGCGTGACGTGAGACGCCAGAACACGGCCCCTCCCACCATACAATGCACGCCTCTCCAGACTGGACACAGCTCCGCCCACATTACATCCACACCCCGCCTCCAGCCAAAAGTCAGCTCCTCCCACGTTCCATCCCCGTGCCTCCAGACTGATCACGGCTACCTATAGCAGCACCGATTCTCCCCTTCAAGCAGCAGCTCATTTTATCATCCACTGTTGGGCTCCTCCCTATCATGCCACCACCTCCTCCGGTAGCCACGCCCCGGTTCCCTGGCTTCTCTCCTCTCGGACAGCTTTCGCATGCACTCGCCCCGCCTCCATCTCCTCATTGGCTATCAGCGCAGTGCCGCCCCTCTCCCTGTCAGCGCCGATTCTTCACCGCTAGACTTCAGACTGGCCAACGTTCAGCTCCGCCCCTATGCCGCATCCCCGCCTCTAATCACGCCTCCGTTCCTGTTTCCTCCTCCCTGGTGTTTCCCCCGCCCCGCCTCCATCTCCTCATTGGCTCTGGGTGCAGTGTGGCTCCTCCCTCTAATCATGTAGCTGTCACCTTTTCCCCCAGTTATCTCTGTGTGTGATTGGTTGGAGGGCAGAGGAGACCCCCAATGTCTCCATAAAGAGGACCTGTCACCTGCCCAGAGATAACACATGTGGGTTTGTTGCAACCCCCCCCTTGTCATAGCAAGAAAGTGACATAAAGAAGTGAAAAAGAAATAAATAAATGCAATACAAAAATAAACTAAAAGTAACCCCTGTTGCCAATTTTTTTGAGGCCCCACATATACGAATGTATGAATGTAAACACACACATCGGGGGGTGCCTACATATGAAAACGCTGATTGCCATACACATGTATAGATCACCGCACAGGGCAATAATTCTACCACCAGACCTCCTCCGTAACACTAAACCGATGACCTATAGCAGGCTTTTAAAGTGTGGAAATATAGGGGGCTGAAGTTTGTCGCCTTTTTCACAGGCGCACTCAAATTTAAAGTTTGACATGTTGGGTATCTATTTACTCGGTGGAACCCCGTCTTTTATATTTTACCAAAAAAGAAAAAATGGGTAATTTATTGCATTTTTGTGCTCTAAAGTTAACTTTGGTGTATTTTTTACTGAAATTTTGCGTTTCCTAGTCCTTTGCTGTAATATCGTGTGACATAAAAATTTGGAACTACCACTATTTTATCCTCTGGGATGTCTGCTTTCAGAAAATATATAATGTTTTGGGGGTTTTATGTCAAATTCAGACCTAAAATTATTTTTTTAAGTCTGTGTGCCAAAAAAAATGCAAAAATAGCTCTGGCAGTGAAAGTGTTAACATGTCACCTATGGAAAGTTTGAATACCATAGCTTGCTGCCATTCCACAGGTGTGCGCAATTTAAATTCTTGCTCTGTTTGGTCTCTTTCTACTCGACACAACTTTATATTCTAACAAACAAAAAAAAACAAAAAATAGGGTATTAAATTGTGTTTGTGTGCTCTAAAATTCATTCAAGTGTATTTTTTCTTGAAAATTTGCACTTGATCAACAGCTGCGCGAATATCGTGTGACATTAAAAATTGCAACGGCCACCATTTTATTCTCCAGGGCCCCTGCTTTCAGAAAATATATCATGTTTTGGGGTTCTAATGTACTTTAATAGCAAAAAATATACTGTATGTGAAAAATATCAAAATTGCTTCAGACAGCAAGCGGTTAAAAAAAAAAATGCTCATGTTCATTTCGTAAAGTTTTTTGAAAAAAAAAAAAAAAAGTGTCAGTTTGTCAGTTGGTCTGATGACCTCATAGTAGGGCAGAATCTCAGGTTATGTAAACAGCTGCCAGAGCAGCAGTCTGCATCAGTTTGAAGCAGGAGACGACAGAGAAGTATCTTCTAGGTGAATCTTCAGCGATATTCAGATTGATTTTATTTCTAGTGAATTTATATGATTGTATACAGCGATAGAATCGCATCTACAACTAAAACTACAACTACAACCAGCTCAACAACCAACCTGAAAATGATAGCAGGAAGGAAAAGACGAGCAGAATCTCCAGCAGGAGGTAAGTCACCCATCATTATTTATTTATTTTTTTTATTTTTTTTATTTAAAGATATGACACAGATACAAATATACTGATAAACTGTAATAAACGCAAACACATCATATTATTGTTACCACAATGGAGATTCCATTCATTTTCACTGAGGATTTTATATTTAACTGCAAAATAAAAATAATTATTTCCAGCAAAGGGAAAGTCTATGAAGAGCTTCCCATCACATCTAATAGATAGGAAATAGGAGTTTATATTTCATAGTAATAATCATTTCAAAATAGTATCAGGAAAAAATGTGATTTTCCCGGTGAATGATAGGACTCAATCACACAGCTTTACCACAAGGAGAAGGGATCTATTTTTAGACATAACTGTCAAAATTCAAATCTGGTTGGATCCAGCTGACAATAACTGTGACTTGTTGAGCAGTAAGGCTCCTTGTTGTGCAGTGCTAGCTCTGTGAATGGAGCCCATTGCTATCACAGGCGGTTATTATTATGCCAGTTTTTGGTAAATGATAGAGGAAAAGTGAAGCTCCTGGTGTCACCGAGGAAGGAAGTGAGTGGAAATCTTCCCATTTGTTCCTCAGGAAGCAATAAAACCTACAGAGGCTCTAAGATTTCCCTGCTCTATGCAAAACAAACCAAGAAAATGTTTCAGTTTGGCCTTCCATTATGTTCACCAAGAGATTCTGCCACCTCCCAGGCTGGCCACACACACAGCGGTTTTCTAGATATTTCTAGTATTCCTAAATAGGTTATAGATAAATACATACAGGCATCCTCCTAACATCCCTCCCATACACCACCAATCATTACTCCTCTCACCCTCACTGTTTCCAATGAAAATATAAAAGTGCGGAAACTTTTTGAACATCGTGTATATAAATATGTGGCAATAGATCTGGTGGGGGGTTAATTCTCCATTTTGGATATTGAATGTATTTTATATTATGGAGAATGTAATAGGGGAACATTCTGTCCATCTCTACTCCTACTAAGGACAAAGTCCCCAGATCACCGCTGTGATTTAATACTTATGATTCTTCAGCCTGAAATTTATAGAAATAACATTTGGAATTTGTCTTTAGTATTGATCATGAGAGAAGCAATTCTTGTTTACTAATCATCCTTGTATTATTCTTATTGCAGACGTATATGAACCAATTGCGCGTAGGCTTAGATCTATGGAGCCCATCGCTATGAGGACCAGATCTAAGTCCCCAGAGGTCCCAAGTCAGCCTCAGCTACCTCCTCTGGCACGCATTACTAAGAGGTCCAGATCTAAGACCCCAGAGGTCCAAAGTCAGCATCAGCTACCTCCTCTGGCACGGATCACTATGAGGACCAGATCTAAGACCCCAGAGGTCCCAAGTCAGCCTCAGCTACCTCCTCTGGCACGGATCACTATGAGGACCAGATCTAAGTCCCCAGAGGACCAATGCCAGTGTCAGCTACCTCCTCTGGCACGCATCACTAAGAGGACCAGATCTAAGACCCCAGAGGACCAATGCCAGTGTCAGCTACCATCTCTGGCACCCATCATTAAGAGGATCAGAACAAAGTCCCCAGAGGGCCGATGCCAGCATCAGCTTCCACCAAGATCAGCATCACCATCAGATTGGTGTCCCACTCCAATAGGTAAGCAATGCATGAACCAATAATAGATTTCTTCCATAACAAATATTAATTTTGTCACTTAGCAAAATTGACTTTTATTTTATTTTTTTTAATTAAAGTTTTTTTTTTCAATGCCCCCAAAATTAAAATAATTATTTCCATCAAAGGGGAAAGTCTGTAAAGCATCTCCAATCCGATATTATTTATAGGAAATAGGAGCTTGTATTTCTATGGGACTGTGTCGATGGGCTTTGGCCTTGTGTTGGTGGCTTCAGTTTGAGACACTTCTGAGATCATTCAGAATTCATTGACCTGCAGCTGACCTACTTCTGACTTGCATTTACCTGCCTTAAGTGGGATTTCCATTCCCATAATTGTAAAATTCGCTGGAAGCAAACATAAGCCCATCAACACAGGCCCTTCAACTAGTGGCAAGAATGTCTTTTTTCCCAGATTCGGCTCAATTCACACAGCTTTCTTACAAGGATAAGGTGCTCTGATTTTAGACATGTAATTATCATTTTGTAATTACATTGGACTCAGCCTAAAATATTTTTTTTTTAGAAAATAAGGCTCTGTATTCTGGAGTGTTGGCTTTGTGAACCGAGTTGTTCAATATACAAATTGCTGGTGATCTTATTTGTAATGGAAATCTGGTCAGATATTGGATATTAAATATATTTTAAATTATGGAGAATGTAATTGGGGAACTAAGGTGACAATGTCCCCAGATCACCGGTGTGATTTAATATTTCTATATAAAAACCCTTGAAATTTATAGAAATAACATTTGGAATTTGTCTTGAGCGTTGGTCAGGAGGGACGCAATTCTAAACCTTACTAAACATCACTTTCTCATTATTATTGCAGATCATATTGCTAAGCGTTTGGGGTTGAGGTCCAAAACACCACTGAAAGATCAATTTGTGCTGGCCGAGAAACGGAGAATTGTGACAGCAAGAAGATCCATTCATAGTAGGCAGCAAGAGGGGGAGAGAACCGGATCTCCAGTGGTTCCGGGCATTGCAGAAACCCCATCAAATCGTGGATCTCAGCAGAAGGGGGAGAGAACCAGATCTCCAGTGGTTCCGGGCATTGCAGAGACCCCATCAGATCGTGGATCTCAGCAGGAGGGGGAGAGAACCGGATCTCCAGTGGTTCCGGGCATTGCAGAGACCCCATCAGATCGTGGATCTCAGCAGGAGGGGGAGAGAACCGGATCTCCAGTGGTTCCGGGCATTGCAGAGACCCCATCAGATCGTGCATCTCAGCAGGAGGGGGAGAGAACCGGATCTCCAGTGGCTCCGGTCACTGCAGAGACCCCCAATGACCAGACAACCCCTCCCACTGAAGAGCCAATGGAGGCGGACATAAAATGGGCCATCGAGTCTGACCCAGAAACTGGCGAAGCTGGACGATGGTGGTAAGTGTCTTACATCAGTCAGTCTTTTCTCCCACTTTTACTATTGCAGAGTCATTTACAGTTTATTTTGTCGATTTCCATTAAGAACCCCTAATATAATTACTCTTTTCTCTTATACAGGATGGCTTATTCACGTTGCACCGAAAACGACCAACCATGGAAACTATCTTATGATTTCGGAGTAGAAGCCAATGGCAAATGGAGGTAAGTGTCTTACACCAGTCAGTTCTTTTGCCCACTTTTACATTTTCAGAGTAATAGTGATTGATTTTATTAGCTGGAGAAGTCATTTAGAGCTTATTTTCTTCATTTCCTTTGAGAAAATGTTAACATTTCTCTCCTCTTACCTACAGCATTGAAACTCCTTTTACTGAGCAAGAGATGGCGGGCTCTCCATGGAGCATGTCCTGCGAAGAAGACGAAGCCTTCAGCATCATAAGTCCACATTCCACCCAGTCGAGAATTCCATGGAACATCTCTTTTGAAGAAGGGCGAGAAGCCTTTTCCAGATTAAGGTAAGTGTCTTACATCAGTTTGTTCTCCCACATTTACAATTGTTGAGTAAGGCTTCTTCCATGCAAGACGGTCATACAGCGAAAGGTTGGCAGCAGCCGCGGCGGCATGGCTATATATGCAAATCTGAATTCGGGTCAGTGCATAAGTCCCAGTACACACTATAACATTAAAATTTGTTTATGTATCCATGCAGCAAGCCTGTCATTGATTTGTACAGGCTGGCTTTACTTGTCGCACCCGCGCAGAGAAATATACCTGAAAGTATGCTGTATAACACCCTTGAAGCCCTATGCAAACGATCTAAAGGCAATTGTATTTATTAGAAGAATCATTTAGAGTTTATTTATAATATTTCTTTTAAGAAACCCTTTCTGATATAATTTCTCTTTTCTCACATACAGGGCCAGGATTCTACAACGAGACTTAAACCTCTCTCTATGTACCATCTCGTGAGGAGAGGGGGGCGGGTTGAGAGAGAGGTGGGAGTGAGAGAGAGGAGGGGCTGAGGGGGGGTTGAGAGAGAGGGGAGAGTGAGAGACAGGAGCGAGTGAGAGAGAGGGAACAGTGAGAAAGAGGGGGAGTGTTAGAGAGGAGGGGCTGAGATGGGGGGGTTGAGAAAGGGGGGAGTGAGAGAGAGGAGAGAGTGAGAGAGAGGGGATAGTGAGAGAGGGGGGAGTGAGAGAGAGGGGATAGTGAGAGAGAGGAGGGGATGAGAGGGGGGTTGAGAGAGAGGGGGGAGTGAGAGAGAGAGGGGGGATAGTGAGAGAGAGGGGGGAGTGAGAGAGAGGAGGGGCTGAGGGGGGGGTTGAAAGAGAGGAGAAAGTGAGAGGGGGGAGTGAGAGAGAGGTGGGGCTGAGAGGGGGGTTGAGAGAGAGGGGATAGTGAGAGAGAGGGGAGCGAGAGAGAGGAGGGGCTGGAGAGGGGGGTTGAGAGAGAGGGGGAAGTGAGAGGGGATAGTGAGAGAAGGGAGGAGTAAGAGAGAGGAGGGGCTGAGAGGGGGGTTGAGAGAGAGGGGAAGTGAGAGAGAGGGGGGAGTGAGGGGGAGGAGGGGCTGAGAGGGGGTTTGAGAGAGAGGGGGGAGTGGGAGAGAGGAGAGAGTGAGAGAGAGGGAATAGTGAGGGAGAGGGGGGAGTGAGAGAGAGGAGGGGCTGAAAGGGGGGTTGAGAGAGAGGGGTGAGTGAGAAAGAGGGGAGAGTGAGAGAGAGAGGGTGAGGGGAGGAGAGTGAGAGAGGAGGGGGCAACGGAAACCAATCTCTACATTACTAGGTCACATGACCTAGAGGGCCAATTGTATGGAGCGAATCAGGTCACATGGTCAGAACCAGATATCGCTGGCCACGTAACCAGAAGAAACTAGGGATGCACCGAAATTTCGGCATCAGAAACATATCGGCCGAAAATGGCCTTTTCGGCAAAATGCCGAAAGAGAATTCTTGCCGATAATGGCGCCGAAAATCGCGCATGCGCAGTAGCGGTGGGCGGCGTGCACGTTCCTCGCAGTTAAGACGCCGCACTCAGTTCAATTATCTTTTTGGTACAAGTCAGATGTACTGCAGTGCAGACATAACTACCTTGCATGGCAAGAGCTGCACCGTAAAAAAAAAAAAAAAAAAAAAAATTGGTTAATTTTTTATTTTTTAAAGCTGCCTTCTGGGGTTTAGCTTTTCGTCCTTTTTTCTCCCCTTAGATTTCACTCCCACTATAAAAAATCATTCTATGCTATTATTCTGCGCTACCAGCAAAGGTGGACCATGTCTGCAGCGTGGAAATATTTTAAAATTTCTGATAAAGACCCCAAATTTGTAATTTGTAGTCTTTGCTCAGCAGAAATTTCAAGAGGGGGTACTGTGCCGAAGCATTTTTCAACAACAGGTTTAATACACCACCTGAAAACACGTCATCCAGTTCAGCATTCTGATTACAAGAAAACAGCGCCACTTTCAAAAAGTGCCTCAGGCTTAACACCATCTGTGGCCACAGTCTTTTAAAAGGTTAAAAAATTTACAAGTGACAGTCCCAAAGCTCGTGCCATTACAGATAAAATTATGGAGTTTATTGCATTAGACAACCAGCCATTCTCTGTTGTGGAGGACGTTGGATTCCGTAGGCTCATGCAACATATTGAGCCGCGTTACTCACTACCAAGAAGGCGCTACTTTGCAGATACCTGTCTACCTGAATTGTTTTGCAGTGTTAGAAAACACGTTCATGAGCTCATGACTACTGACATCATAGCAATCAGTTTTACTACCGACATTTGGAGTTCAGACGTCAGTCCAACGAGCATGCTTAGCCTGACAGCACAGTGAATAGATGACAAATTTCAATTGCAAAACATCCTACTTAACGCACGTGAGTTTGTTGGATCACATACTGCAGCAGCAATATCTGATGCTTTAAAAACCATGCTTGACACTTGGCACATTGAGAAGTCTAAAGTGCATTTGATTGTCCGAGATAATGCGCGGAACATGGCAAAGGCAATGTTGGAAGTGAACTTCAAAGCATACCGAGCATGGCACACACGCTACAATTGGCTGTGAATGAAGAATTGCTGAGTCAGCGCACCATATCTGATATCGTATCAAAAGGAAGAAAAATTGTGGGTCACTTTAAGCATTCTCCGCTTGCTTATTCCAGATTACAATCTTTGCAGATGCAGTTTGGAATGGCACCGAAACGACTGCAGCCACTCGTTGGAACAGCACCTACTATATGCTACAAAGTCTTTTTGAACAAAAGCGTGTTTTAGCTGCATACATTGCAGATTACGAGCTGCCAGCAACACTGAGTGCACATCAGTGGACTTTAGTTGAAAATAGTTTGTCTCTTCTATCTCCATTTGAACAGTTAACAAAAGAAATAAGCTCAGCTAATGCTTCCATTGCTGAAGTTATCCCCTTGATTGCTGCACTGAAGCGTCTGCTTGGAAAAGAGGTAGAAACAGACCATGGCGTACAAACGGCTAAAACCACTCTACTGGAGGCCGTTACCAACCGGTTTCAAGACACCGAGTCCAACCCTCTGTACTGCATTGCAACAGTTCTAGATCCTCGATTTAAAGAGCATTACTTTAATGTGGAGAAAAAGCAGCGAGCACGGGAAATGATACCGGCACAAATGGAAGTGGTGGAAGCATCTAGTGAAGGAGTTTCGAGGTGTCGCACAGAGGAAAGTGAGAAACGGTCGCATACAAATGAAGAGGAACACACTCCCTCCATATCTGATATGTTTGAAGAAATTTTACACGAATGCACTCCAATCAATAGCGGTGCCACAACAAGTGCAGCTACCCAACAGCTGGACATTTATTTAGCTGAACAGCCTATTGCCAGAAGCGACAATCCCCTTGAGTACTGGCGCATCAACAAAGAACGTTTTCCCTTGCTTGCACAGATTGCACGCAGATATTTATCTGCCCCAAGCACCAGTACAGAGAGTGAGAGACTATTTAGTCTAGCATCTCATATTCTTGATGAGAAGAGAAACCGTCTCTCCTGTGAGAAAGCTGAACAGCTTTTGTTCTTAAAGCGAAATCTGCCACTTTTACTGAAATAGATTTAAAAATCCGTAGCATAGACCAATTCATTTACCATGTTGAACATAGTAAATTAATTGGTATTGGACTGTGCCATTGGACAATTGGAACATACAACATAGTATGACTGACTACCTAGTATGTTCCAATTGTCTAGTTGTGCCATGTTTTGGTTGTTCATTGTAGTTCTTCTACAGTTTTTTGCACTTCAATTTAAGAGAGAACTCCAGCTTTTGAACCACTGTACCATAGTTTGTTGCTGTTGGGCTAAACTATGTCTCTCCCTAAGCTGTCAGCCCACTGCATGTGCAAATGCAAAACTGTATGTTCTGTATCTGTGGCTGTTTACATATTACAGTACTATACTGCACTGTGTTCCGGGTATGGGCGGTGACTTCCATAAACACAGACTAGTCTACATTGCTTGCTGTGATTGGCTGAGCATCGCTGCTGTAGACTAGTCTGTGTTCCACTTCCAGGATGTCTCCGCCCATACTCGGGGCCGGAACACAGTGCGGTCTACTGTATGACTAGTATGTATCTAACCCGCAGCTACATACATACACTTTTATATGGCACATCCAGCCACTGACACCTTAGGGAGAGAACTTGGGGAAAAAAAACTAATAGTTCTCATTTAAGTTGAAAGAAAATAATAAAATAAACATTTTTTTTATAGCATAGCAGATAGCACTGTACTATGTTATATTTACAGAAACTGTGAAACAGAATAACGGCCTTCTGCCATATTTCTGTTATGGTTATCATAATGGGGGATTTTAATTATCCAGACATAGACTGGGCGGAGGGAACCACGCATTCATTTAAGGCTCGCCAGTTCCTTAATGTCTTGCAGGACAATTTTATGGGTCAGATGGTAGACGCACCAACTACAAATAAAGCATTACTGGATCTACTGATTACCAACAATACAGACCTGATCACGGATGTGGAATTTGCAGACGATACTAAGCTAAGCAGGGCAATAACTTCTCCGCAGGATGTGGAAACCTTGCAAAAAAATCTGAACAAATTAATGGGGTGGGCAACTACATGGCAAATGAGGTTCAATGTAGAAAAATGTAAAATAATTCATTTGGGTGGCAAAAATATGAATGCAATCTATACACTGGGGGGAGAACCTCTGGGGGAATCTAAGATGGAAAAGGACCTGGGGGTCCCAGTAGATGATAGGCTCGGCAATGGCATGCAATGCCAAGCTGCTGCTAACAAAGCAAACAGAATATTGGCATGCATTAAAAAGGGGATCAACTCCAGAGATAACACGATAATTCTCCCACTCTACAAGACTCTGGTCCGGCCGCACCTGGAGTATGCTGTCCAGTTCTGGGCACCAGTCCTCGGCAAGGATGTACTGGAAATGGAGCAAGTACAAAGAAGGGCAACAAAGCTAATAAAGGGTCTGGAGGATCTTAGTTATGAGGAAAGGTTGTGAGCACTGAACTTATTCTCTCTAGAGAAGAGACGCTTGAGAGGGGATATGATTTCAATATACAAATACCGTACTGGTGACCCCACAATAGGGATAAAACTTTTTCGCAGAAGAGAGTTTAATAAGACTCGTGGCCACTCATTAAAATTAGAAGAAAAGAGGTTTAACCTTAAACTACGTAGAGGGTTCTTTACTGTAAGAGCGGCAAGGATGTGGAATTCCCTTCCACAGGCGGTGGTCTCAGCGGGGAGCATCGATAGCTTCAAGAAACTATTAGATAAGCACCAGAATGACCACAACATACAGGGATATACAATGTAATACTGACACATAATCACACATAGGTTGGACTTGATGGACTTGTGTCTTTTTTCAACCTCACCTACTATGTAACTATGTGACTATGTTAGTTGAGAGAGTTGTTCTTTATAGTACTACTTACTTATACATAGTTGGTTCTGTTGTTGGGCCAAATTATGTCATTGTCTCTCCCTAAGCTTTCAGCCCGCTGCATGTGCAAAACTGTATGTTCTGTATCTGTGGCTGTCTACATACTACACTACCGCACTGTGTTCCGGGTATGGGCGGTGACTTCCATAAACACAGACTAGTCTACATTGCTTGCTGTGATTGGCTGAGACTAGTCTGTGTTCCAGGATGTCTCCGCCCATACTCGGGGCCGGAACACAGTGCGGTCTACTGTATTGACTAGTATGTATCTAACCCGCAGCTACATACATACACTTTTATATGGCACATCCAGCCGCTGACACCTTAGGGAGAGAACTTGGGGAAAAAAACTAATAGTTCTCATTTAAGTTTAAAGAAAATAATACAATAAAAATTTTATTATAGCGTATCACTGTACTATGTTATATTTACAGAAACTGTGAAAAAGAATAACAGCCTTCCGCGACAATTTTTTTTTTAAATCAATTTTTAAATATTTTTTTACAGTGCTTCTGGGGAAGGGGGTGGGGGGAATGTGGCAGTGGATGGTGTCAGTAGTTTTTTATTTTTACGTATTGATTTTTTTACAATTTAATTTGTTTTTCATTTTTTTCACAATGCTTTTTTTTGGGGGGGGGGGGGTTGGGGCAGCGCATCCGGCGGGAGAGGAGAGGAGGGGAGCCGGCTGCGGGAGACAAGGGTGGCGGAGGAGGAGGACAGGAGGGGCAGAGGAGAACACGGGGCCGGAGAAGAATGGGGGGGGGTGGAGAAGGACAAGGAGCCAGAGACCTGATCCGAGCCTGAGATCAGCCCCTCGTAAACCACTTCAACCAACAGTTTGCAGCCTTGTTTATTCCCGATCAAGATGTCTGCATTGATGAATCCCTGATTAAATTTTCTGTCCGCTTTGTGTTCAAACAGTATCTCCACAGCAAGCGCGCCAGATATGGGGTCAAGATAGGCTCTATGACAGGGCAATAGGCTATACATATAGTTTCCTGGTTTACGAGGGAAAAGATAGAAGCGTGGAGCCCGGTGACTGCCCAGACTACAAAGGGAGCAGCAGCAAGATTGTTTGGGACTTGGTGTCACCCTTGTTTGGAAAGGGGTACCATTTATATATGGACAACTTTTATACAAGCATGCCACTTTTTAGACACCTCTTTCGATTAGAAATTGGCACATGTGGCACCGTTTGATCTAATTGCTGGGGCTTCCGCCAATGGCTTGTAGATACCCAACTTAGATGGGGGGAGAGAGAGCCTCCAATAAATTGCTTGCCTGAGTTGGAAGGACAAACAGAATGTTTTCGTCCTGTCTTTCATTCACGCAGACACAGCAGTCCAAATTACTACAACGACTGGTGTTGTTGAGAAGCCCCTCTGTGTCCACAAATACAACCTTAAAATGAGAGGGGTAGACTTCAACGACCAGATGATAGGGCCATACTTAATTGCCCGTAAGGCCAGATGCTGGTACAAAAGTGTCTGTATACCTATTCCAATTAGCTCTGTTCAACGCTTATGTACTATACAAAGAGTCTGGAAGAACTGGATCCTTCTAAAATTCCAGGAAAAAATCATCACAGCCCTTCTGTATCCATAGGGTGCTGTGGCCCAATTTCCCAATTTAAATTCAGAGAGCCGGCTGCATGAGAGGCATTTTCCGGATGTCCTCCCTGGTACCCCTACTCAACGAGCACCCCAAAAAAAATGCTGTGTCTGTAGCAAGCACAGATATAGGCATGGCACCTGCTATTATTGTCCCTCCTGTCCTGACCAACCTGGTCTTTATCATCGGGGACTGTTTCCGTCGCTGCAACACACACTAGTGAAGTATTAGCATAGGGTACAGCACGGCACAGTCCTAGGGCACACTTTCACACAGGGACTCGAAAGATGTTAGATGGCCATCACATTTTGAGAGACCCTAACCTGGAATCTTTATAGTTACAAATGAAAGTAATAAAAAAAAAAAAAACCATTAAAAAAAAGGGTAGTTTCATTATTTATTTGATCGTTTTACTGTATTTTATTCTATACTGTTGTTTTATTGTTACTGTGTTTTATCGTGTTTGCTTTGCAGGTATGTCATTCTATTGTTTTACTGTACTATTATTGTGTTTTATTGTTAACCATTCTTTGCTTTGCAGGTGTGCCATTCAGCTGCAGCACTGATTTGTTTATTTTGATAGCAACAGGGTTTGCTCTCACAATATGTAAATCAGCGACTCCAGCGCTGTGGGAGGTGATTTCACCACCGCAGTTAAAAAAAAAGAGCATATATGCCAAAGCATAGGGGCAGGGGTGGACATAGGGGCGGATTGCCCCTATGCTTCAGCATATATTTTTTAGCCTTTTTTGGCACAGTTTGCAATAAAAAAAAGTTGTTTTATTGAGCTAATGTTTAATTAATACTGTGATTTATTGTTAATTGTTTGCTTTGCAGATATGCCATTCAGCTGCAGCACTGATTTATTTATTTTGACAGCAACAGGGTTTGCTCTCACGATACGTAAATACGTGACTCCAGCGCTGTAGGAGGTGATTTCACCACCACATTCAAAAAAAGAGCATATATGCTGAAGCATAGGGGCAGGGGTGGACATAGGGGCGGATCGCCCCTATGCTTCGGCATATATTTTTATTTACTTTTCTTGGCAGAGATTTCTTCATCCACATCGATCGATGTTAATGGAGGAATCTGTTAGGTTCTCCTTTTTCGTTCAGCCCACGGGCTGAACAAAAAAAAGAAAGGTGCATGTATGCCCATCATTAGAAGTGGGTGGATACAGGGCGGTATTCTAATGGTGGGTATACAACCAATCAATCAATGTGAATGGAGGAATTTGTTAGGTTCTCTTCTTTCATTTAACCCATAGGCTGCATAAAAAAAAGAACATTACAATATATTCCCAACAAGGACCAGCGAGGTACTGGTATGTTGCTGGACTTTGAGTGGTTATACTGGAATGATGCCTGCAGGTTTAGGTATCATCTTGGTATCGTTTTTTTCAGCTGACCGTCAGCTTTCATGTTAAAGCAATCCTAGCGGCTAATTAGCCACTAGACTGCTTTTACAAGCAGTGGGAGGGAATGTACCCCCCCAACCCCCTCCCGCTGTCTTCCATGGTTTTCTCGGGCTCTCCTGTCCCACCGGAAAACCTGAGAATGCAACCCGGTGGTTCCTCCAGCTGATCATAGAGCTCATCGGAGACCAGAACGGCTCCAATCATCTCTATGCCATAAGAAACCGGAAGCTACAAGCATTCCATGACTTCGGTTTCGGATATAAACCATGCCATTGGAGAATTAGGAAAGCATCTTATCACACCAATCTTGGTATGGTCAGATGCTTTAAGGGCAGAGGAGAGATCTAGAGTCTAATGGACACCAAATTTTTCAAAAAAGAGGACCTGCTATCATAGGGGATATTTACATTCCCTGTGATAACAATAAAAATGATAAAAAATAAATAAAAGGAAAGGGACAATGTTAAATAAAATAAAAAAGCAAAATAAATTATTAAAAATAAATAAATAAAATTAAAGCACGTGAGGTATCACCGTGAATGTCAGATCGAGGTCAGGTAATTCTAGTAGTAGACCTCTTCTGTAAATCCAAAGTGGTAACCTGTAAAGGTTTTTAAAAGCTTTTAAAAGTGTATGTAGTTTGTTGCCGCTGCACAGTTGTGTGGAATTTTAACCACTTAAGGACCGAGCCTCTTTCTGAGATTTGTTGTTTACAAGTTAAAAACAGTTTTTTTGCTAGAAAATTACTTAGAACCCCCAAACATTATACTTTTTTTTTTCTAACACCCTAGAGAATAAAATGGTGGTCATTGCAATACTTTCTGTCACACGGTATTTGCGTAGCAGTCTTACAAGCGCACTTTTTTTGGAAAAATACACTTTTTTGAATGAAAAAATAAGACAACAGTAAAGTTAGCCCAAATTTCTTTTTATATTGTGAAAGATAATGTTATGGCGAGTAAATTAAAAACACTTGCCGACCTCCTCACGACTATATACGTCAGCAGAATGGCACAGGCAGGCAGAGTAACGTATGGGTACGTTACTCCCCTCCTGCGGGCGGGGGGGCGCGATCGTAGTGTCCTGCTGCCACCAAGAAGACAAAGACAGGCCCGTTGTGCCCATAGTGTCCTTCCTGCAGAATCTGCCAGTCCTAATTGGGAGCCCACCACTTCTGCACCCGTACTTTCCCCATTCACTGGCCAACTCGGAATTCAGGTGAAAACAGTTGATTTTACGGCACTTGATTTTTATTCGCTGTTTTTCACGGAAGATCTCTATAGATCTTTTGTGGACCAAAGCAATTTGTATGCTGGTCAATTCATCACCGCTAATCCCCAGTTGTCCTCCCTTGCCAGAGATTGGAAACCAATTACGGTTTCCGAATTTAAGATCTTTCTGGGCCTTTCCCTCCTCATGGGCGTGACTAAAAAGAGTGAGTTGCGGTCATATTGGTCCACTGACCCAATTCACCATACGCCCGTGTTCTCTGCTTTCATGGCCAGGGCACGATATGACCAGATCTTGCGGTTCATGCACTTCAACGACAATGAACTCTGTTGTCCTCACGGAGACCCTGAATACGATCGGCTTTACAAAATTCGGCCCCTCGTAAACCACTTCAACCAACGTTTTGCAGCCTTGTTTACTCCCGATCAAATTGTCAGCGTTGATGAGTCCCTGATTACATTTTCTGGCCGCTTGTCTTTCAAACAGAATCTTCCCAGCAAGCGTGCCAGATGTGGGGCCAAGATGTATAAGGTCTGTGACAGGGCCACAGGCTATACATATAGTTTTAAGGTTTACGAGGGAAGAGATAGTCACGTAGAGCCGCCGAACTACCCAGATTACTTAGGGAACGCTGGCAAGATTGTGTGGGACTTGGTGTCACCCTTATTCGGAAAGGGGTACCACTTGTATGTGGACAATTATTACACGAGCGTGCCACTTTTTAGTCACTTGTTTGATCTTCAGATTGGAGCATGTGGCATCGTGCAATCTAATCGCCAGGGCTTACGCCAGAGGCTTGTAGATTCCCGTCTTAGGCTGGGGGAGAGAGCCTGCTTGAAGTGTAATAATTTGCTCGTTGTGAAGTGGAGGGCTAATAAGAATGTTTTCGTTCTGTCCTCCCTTCACGCAGACACGACAGTCCAAATTCCTTACGGCAACTGGTGTTGTGGAGAAACCCCTCTGTGTCCACGAATATAACCAAAATATGGGAGGGGTGGACCTCAACGACCAGTTGTTGGCGCCGTACCTAGTTGCCCATAAAGCCAGACTCTGGTACAAAAAAGTGTCTGTTTATTTATTTCAATTGGCTGAACACTCATGTGCTATACAGAGCTTCAGGACGGACTGGGTCCTTCCTTAAATTCCAGAAAGAGATCGTCAGATCTTCCCAATCCAAATGCAGTAAGCCGGCTGCATAAGAGGCATTTTCTTTATGCCATCCCGAGTACCCCTACCCAACGAGCCCCCCAAAGAAGAAGTCTTGTCTGTAGCAAGCGCGGATATAGGTGTGACACCCGCTATTATTGTCCCTCCTATCCTGACAATCCTGGTCTTTGCATAGGTGAATGTTTTGAACGCTTCCATACACTAGTGGAGTTTTAGCGTAGCTCTTGCTCTTTTTTACTATATTCTATTCTGCAATGTTTTATTGTTATTATGTTTTATCATGTTTGCTTTTCAGGTATGTCATTTTTTTATACTTTACTGTTTACTGTGTTTTATTGTTAACCATTTTTTTGTTTTCAGGTACGTCATTCAGCTGCAGTGCGGATTTATTTATGTCGACAGCAACAGCGTTTGCTCCCATGATACATAAAGCTGTGACTCCAGCGCTGTAGGAGGTGATTTCACCACCACAGTTAAAAAAAAGAGCATATATGCTGAAGCATGGGGGCAGCAGGGGTGGAAGAGCGATTTGCTCCTAACTTTTGGGGCGGATGCCCCCATGCTTCGGCATATATATATATTTTAGGCACAGATTGCGTTAAAAAATGTTTTATTTTTTACTATGTTTTTTTTTGTATTTGCTTTGCAGGTATGGTATGTCTTACTGTTATACTGTAATGATTTTTTTTTTTTTTATTAACCATCATTTGCTTAGCAGGTACACCATTCAATTGCAGCGCGGATTTATTTATCTTGACAGCAACAGCGTTTGCTCCCACGATACATAAAGCCGTGACTCCAGCGCTGTAGGAGGTTATTTCACCACCACAGTTAAAATGGTACATGTATGCCCATCATTAAAAGTGGGTGGATGAAGGGAGGTATTCTAATGGTGGGCATACCCACTGATCAATCCCCTTTTTTCGTTCAGCCCACAGACTGCATGAAAAAAAAAGATTACAATATATGCCCAACAAGGACCAGCAACATACTGGTATGTTGCTGGACTTTGAGTGGTTATACCAGAATGATGCCTACAGGTTTAGGTATCATCTTGGTATCATTCTTTTCAGCCAGCAGTTGGCTTTCATGTAAAAGCAATCCCAGCAGCTAATTAGTCTCTAGACTGCTTTAACAAGCAGTAGGAGGAAATGTCACCCCCCCCCACCGTCTTCCATGGTTTTCCCTGGCTCTCCTGTCCCACCTGAGAATGTGAGAATGCAGTTGGTGATTCCGCCAGCTAACCATAGAGCTGATCAGAGACCAGAACGGCTCCAATCATCTCTATGGCCTAAGAAACCGGAAGCTACGAGCATTTCATGACTTAGATTTCAACGGATATAAACAGCGCCATTGGGAAATTGGGAAAGCATTTTATCACACCAATCTTGGTGTGGTCAGATGCTTTGGGGGCACAGGAGAGATCTAGGGTCTAATAGACCCCAATTTTTTCAAAAAAGAGTACCTGTCACTACCTATTGCTATCATAGGGGATATTTATATTCCCTGAGATAACAATAAAAATGATTAAAGAAATTAAAAATGAAAGGAACAGTATAAAAATAAAATAAAAACGCAAAATAATTAATTTAATTAAAAAAAAAAGCCCCCCTGTCCTCCCTGCTCTCGCGCAAAGGCGAACGCAAGCGTCAGTCTGGCATATGTGAGGTATCATCACGAAGGTCAGATCGAGGGCAGTAATTTTAGCAGTAGAACTCCTCCGTAAATCTAAAGTGGTAACCTGTAAAGGCTTTTAAAAATGTATATAGTTTGTCGCCGCTGCATGTTTGTGCGCAATTTTAAAGCATGTCGTGTTTGGTATCCATGTACTCAGCCTAAGATCATCTTTTTTATTTCATCAAATATTTGGGCAATATAGTGTGCTTTAGTGAATTAAAATTAAAAAAGTGTGTTTAAAAAAAAGAAAAAAAAACCTCTAAAAACTGAAAAATCGCTGCGCAAATACTGTGTGAAAAAATGCAACACCCACCATTTTAATCTGTAGGGCCTTTGCTTTGTTGTGCATAAAATGACCCCATTTTGGAAATGAGACATCCCAAGCTTTTTGCAGAGAGGCATGTTGAGTCCATGGAATATTTTTTATTTTGCCACTAGTTTCAGGAAAATGACAAACAAATTATTTCTTTTTTACACAAAGTACTTCTCCTAAGTATGGGGATACCACATTTGTGGGACTTTTTGGGAGCCTAGCCGCTTACGGGACCCCGAAAACCAATCACCGCCTTCAGGCTTTCTAAGAGCGTAAATTGTTGATTTCACTCCTCACTACCTATCACAGTTTCGGAAGCCATGAAATGCCTAAAGATAGCACAAAACCCCCAAATGACCCCTTTTCGGAAAGTAGACACCCCAAGTCTCTTACATGTGGTATCCCCATACTTGGAAGAAGTAGCAGAATGTGTTTTGGGGTGTAATTTCACATATACCCACGGCATGTGTGAGAAATTTCTCATTCAAGTGACAACTTTGTGTAATAAAACTAATTTTTTTGTCGAATTTCCAAAAACTTGTGGCAATAAATAATATCTACTATGGACTCAACATGCCTCACAGCAAAAACCTTGGGATTTCTACTTTCCAAAAAGGGGCAATTTGGTCTTTTTTGTACTACCCTGGCATTTTAGCACCTCAAGAAATGTGATAGGCAGTCGGAAAGTAAAAGCTGCCTTAATTCCAGTATATACAGTGCCTTGAAAAAGTATTCATACCCCTTGACATTTTCCACATTTTGTCACGTTACAACCAAAAACGTAAATGTATTTTATTGGAATTTTTTGTGCTAGACCAACTGGAAGTGGCACATAATTGTGAAGTGGCGTGCATTTGTGTTCAGCCCCTCGGAGTCAATACTTTGTAGAACCACCTTTCACTGCAATTACAGCTGCAAGTCTTTTTGGGGATGTCTCTACCAGCTTTGCACATCTAGAGAGGGACATTTTTGCCCATTCTTCTTTGCAAAATAGCTCAACCTCTGTCAGATTAGATGGAGAGCATCTGTGAACAGCAATTTTCAAGTCTTGCCACAGATTCTCAATTGGATTTAGGTCTGGACTTTGACTGGGCCATTCTAACACATGAATGTGCTTTGATCTAAACCATTCCTTTGAAGCTCTGGTTGTATGTTTAGGGTTGTTGTCCTGCTGGAAGGTGAACCTCCGCCCCAGTCTCAAGTCTTTTGCAGACTCTAACAGGTTTTCTAAGATTGCCCTGTATTTGGCTCCATCCATCTTCCCATCAACTCTGACCAGCTTCCCTGTCCCTGCTGAAGAAAATCAGCCCCACAACATGATGCTGCCACCACCATGTTTCACGGTGGGGATGGTGTGTTCAGAGTGATGTGCAGTGTTAGTTTTCTGCCACACATAGCATTTTGCTTTTAGGCCAAAAAGTTTAATTTTGGTCTCATCTGACCAGAGCACCTTCTTCCACATGTTTGCTGTGTCCCCCGCATGGCTTCTTGCAAACTGCAAACGGGACTTCTTAAGACTTTCTTCCAACAACGGCTTTCTTCTTTTCACTCTTCCATAAAGGCCAGATTTGTGGAGAGCACGACTAATAGTTGTCATGTGGACAGATTCTCCCACCTAAACTGTGGATCTCTGAAGCTCCTCCAGAGTTACCAACTGAAAATTTAAACTGTTAGTAATGCAGGACTGTAAATAGCCATTTATTGACTATGTATCATTACTGCTAGATAAAAGTGTGCCTGTCATATGTAGCCTCACTGTGCCCATCACAGTAGGCCAATCACATCAACATTTCAAGTAAAAGAGAACAAAACCACTTAAAATAAGGTGTTCTTATCAGAGCCCCCTTTTACATCAGATGTCCCAATCAAATCCCCCTTTATATTGGTGTCCCCATCAGCATCCCCCTATACATCAGGTGTCCCAATCAGAGTCCCCCTTCACATTAGATGTCCCCATCAAAGTCCCCCTATACATCAGGTGTCCCCATCAAAGTCCCCCTTTACATTAGCTGTCCCCATAAGAGTCCTCCTTTACTTCAGATGTCCCCATCAGAGTCCCCCTTTACATCAGAGTCCTCCTTTACATTAGATGTCACCATCGGAGCCCCCCTTTACATTAGATGTCCCCATCAGAGTCCTCCTTTACATTAGATGTCCCCATCAGAGTCCTCCTTTACATTAGATGTCCTCATCAGAGTCCGCCTATACATTAAATGTCCCCATCAGAGCCCTCCTTTACATTAGATGTTCCCATCAGAGTCCTCCTTTACATTAGATGTCCTCATCAGAGTCCGCCTATACATTAAATGTCCCCATCAGAGTCCTCCTTTACATCAGATGTTCCCATCAGAGTCCTCCTTTACATCAGAGTACCCCTCTACATTATATGTCCCCATCAGAGTCCGCCTATACATTAAATGTCCCCATCAGAGTCCTCCTTTACATTAGATGTCCCCATCAGAGTCCGCCTATACATTAAATGTCCCCATCAGAGTCCTCCTTTACATCAGATGTTCCCATCAGAGTCCTCCTTTACATCAGAGTACCCCTCTACATTATATGTCCCCATCAGAGTCCGCCTATACATTAAATGTCCCCATCAGAGTCCTCCTTTACATTAGATGTCCCCATCAGAGCCCTCCTTAACTTTAGATGTCCCCATCAGAGTCCTCCTTTACATTAGATGTCCCCATCAGAGTCCTCCTTTACATTACATGTCCCCATCAGAGCCCTCCTTAACTTTAGATGTCCCCATCAGAGTCCTCCTTTACATTACATGTCCCCATCAGAGTCTTCCTTTACATTAGATGTCCCCATCAGAGTCCTCCTTTACATTACATGTCCCCTTCAGAGTCTTCCTTTACATTAGATGTCCCCATTAGAGTCCTCCTTTACATTAGATGTCCCCATCAGAGTCCTCCTTTACATTAGATGTCCCCATCAGAGCCCTCATTTACATTAGATGTCCCCATCAGAGTCCTCCTTTACATTACCTGTACCCATCAGAGTCCTCCTTTACATTAGATGTTCCCATCAGAGTCCTCCTTTACATTAGATGTTCCCATCAGAGTCCTCCTTTACATTACATGTCCCCATCAGAGTCCTCCTTTACATTACATGTCCCCTTCAGAGTCTTCCTTTACATTAGATGTCCCCATTAGAGTCCTCCTTTACATTAGATGTCCCCATCAGAGCCCTCATTTACATTAGATGTCCCCATCAGAGTCCTCCTTTACATTACCTGTACCCATCAGAGTCCTCCTTTACATTAGATGTTCCCATCAGAGCCCCCCTTTACATTAGATGTTCCCATCAGAGTCCTCCTTTACATTACATGTCCCCATCAGAGTCCTCCTTTACATTACATGTCCCCTTCAGAGTCTTCCTTTACATTAGATGTCCCCATTAGAGTCCTCCTTTACATTAGATGTCCCCATCAGAGCCCTCATTTACATTAGATGTCCCCATCAGAGTCCTCCTTTACATTACCTGTACCCATCAGAGTCCTCCTTTACATTAGATGTTCCCATCAGAGCCCCCCTTTACATTAGATGTCCCCATCAGAGTCCTCCTTTACATTAGATGTCCCCATGAGAGCCCCCCTTTACATTACATGTCCCCATCAGAGTCCCCCTTTACATCAGATGTCACCATCAGAGTCCCCTTTAGATCAGATGTTCCCATCAGAGTCCTCTTTTACATCAGAGTCCCCCTCAACATTAGATGTCCCCATCAGAGCCCCCCTTTACATCAGATGTCCCCCCCTCCCCTCCTCGTACTCACAGCTCTCACAGCAAGTCGCCTGTCATCCACCTTCGGACTGGTCGAGATGAATCAGAGAACCCGGAAGTGAAGGCACAGGACCCTCCAATCACACACCACAGCAGGGAACAATGCTATAGAGGGAGTGTTCAGGGTGCAGAGTTCTGCGCCCCGAGGATTTCCTAAAGGAAGCCAATAGAGCTTCTTGTTTGCAATGATGTGATTGCAAGCACGTCATGCTTCCCATACACCTGTGTGTCCGGCGTCTCGCACACACTTAAAGGGCCAGTATTTTTGTTTTTAGTAGCTTTGCCATTCTGATGATGTCACTGCCCTTTCTCTTCTTTGGGGGCAGCGATGGGCGGGCAGGCAGGCCGCCACTGGTTAGGGGTATCAGAGTAAAGGGGGCTGAATACAAATACATGCCACACTTTGCACATATTTATTTGTAAAATTGTTTGAAAACAATTGATTATTTTCCTTCCACTTCACAATTATGTGCCACTTTGTGTTGGTCTATCACATAAAATCCCAATAAAATACATTTACTTTTTTTGGTTGTAACATGACAAAATGTGGAAAATTTCAAGGGGTATGAATACTTTTTCAAGGCACTGTATACAATAAGTTTGCAGACGCTATAACTTTTACACAAAACAATTCATATACACTTATTGGGATTTTTTTTTTTTTACATCTAGCAAGAATACATTTTGGCATAAATTTATGGCAAAATTTGATTTTATTGGATATTTTTTATAACACAAAGTAGAAAATATTGGGTTTTTTTTTTTAAAAATTAGTCTTTTTTCGATGATATAAAAAAAAAACCCAGTGGTGATCAAATACCACCAAAAGAAAGCTCTATTTGTGTGAAAAAATATGTAAATTCTATTTGTGTAGATTGTTGCACAACCAAGCAATTGCCAATTAAAGTAGCACAGTGCAGAATAGCAAAAAAAAAAAATGCTCTGGCCATGTAGGGGGTAAAACCTTCTAGAGCTCAAGTGGTTAAGAGGCTTTCCAAATTCTAAGTAGTGTTTTCTGATAGCCACTCACAATGGGGCTCATTGGCAGCAGGTTGTGCAGATGCTTTCCATTCTCTAATCTGCTCCATGTCTATAGCTGTGTTCTAGTGGGGGTTTTATCAGTGGTGTCCCTCCAACTCTGGCTGTCCATCACACACATGACAATTTAATACTAACAAATGCCCCCAAAATTCTGTTCCCCTCGAGCTATGGCTGGGGTGGACCACTCAATTGCCGACTCCTCTGCCTCTCTTCTTCTCAGTTTACTTGTTAATCTGTAAATGTTGTCAATCATCAGATACATAACGTGCTCTTTTTTTTTTTTGTCATTGACCTGCAAATTGTGGAGACATGAGGGTGGCATCACATTCAGCAGGACTTCCCCATTCCTTCTACTCACTTTTGGGTTGTCAAACCTCATTATCAGCACACTATATTCTTCCCACGAAACACCAATAAAGCACTATATGCTTCTCACTGACCGGGGCAGATATTCCTCCCGCTGGTCACCGATGCAGGAACATTTTTATTACTCCTACTGACTCACAGACATCCCAAGTCTCCCGTGAGTCACGGGAGTCTCCCGCATTTGGTTGCGAGGCTCACGGACACCCGCAAGCGCCGTACGATCTCCAAGCTGGGCCTGTCACTCAGCCACAGACAGAAGACAGAGCAGCCCAAGCGGCCGAATAGAGTACGGCCACAGCGGCCACCTCAATCTTCTGTCAGTGCCTCAGCGGTAGTTCACAGAGAGCAGGGGAGGGGGCAGCACGGAGCCCGCAAAATGCAGTCTGGGCAGTCAGCAGAAGGCCGAGGCTGCAGGTGCAGCTAAGTATTGGGTTGGGGTTGGAGTAGGAGCGGCAGCGCTGAGATCCCCAGAGTGTGAATCGGATGTGAGCTGGTTGGCAGGTACAATAAGTCCTTCTCCCCAATGCAATTATGGACAATTAATTAAACTGGCTGCCAGTAGATTGTCTGATGAGCCTGCGCTGGTGGACACTGAAGAGGTGATACTGAAGGAAACTCATGGGCTGCACTGGTGGGCACTGATAGGCTGCAGTGGTGGGCACTGATGAGGTGGCACTGATAGGCTGAGCTGGTGGGCATTGGTAGGGCTGCATTTAATTGGCCCTGATCAGGCTGCATTTAAATGGCACTGGTAAGGCTGCATTTAATTGGCACCGATCAGGCTGCAATTTATTAGCACTGGTAAGGCTGCATTTCATTGGCACCGGTAAGGTTGCATTTCATGGGAGGGGTGGGGGACACTGATGAGGTGGCACTGATGGACAGTGATAGGCTGCACTGATGTGCACTGATAGGCTGCACTGGTGGGCACTGATGAGGTGGCACCGATAGGCTGAACTGGTGGGCAGTGGTAAGGCTGCATTTAATTGGCCCTGATCAGGCTGCATTTGATTGGCCTCTCTTGTTGCTGCACTGATGAGGCTACACTAATGGACACTGATGAGGCTGCACTGATGAGACTTCGCTGATGAAACTGCACTGATGGGCACTGCTGAGGCTGCATTTAATTGGCACTGATCAGGCTGCATTTCATTGGCACTGGTCAGGCTGCATTCAATTGGCACTGGTAAGGCTGCATTTCATTGGCACCGGTAAGGCTGCATTTCATTGGGGTGGGGGGGCACCTCCCTGAAATGAATTTGCCACCTCCCTGAAATGAGTTCTTGCAGGTTGGGATGTCTGACATACAGAACTGTATTGCGTCTCAACTGTATTGTACAATCTCAAAACATTCTTCTTTAGATTTACAAAAATCATGTAATATGAAGACAAACCTAAACATTCCATCCAATTTGTATCCAATCAGGCAGGCTCTTCCTTTACAGACTTAATGGTAGATTTACAGGAGATTGTACAATCAGATTGTATAGTGTATAGGCAGCTTTAGAGAAAAGTTACCAATCTTGTTATGACATGTTTTTTGAAGATGGGGCCCGGGCCTCTTCTATAGTAGGGTGAGAATGTATAGATGTGGCAGTGAAAACATACACCTGTTTATACAGATCTAGGAATCGGACATAAGCAGGGCCATTCGCACAACGTTTGCATTAACGTGCATTATCAGAACATCTGAACATATGCATCTGCTCTACATGTAGTGCCACTCATTATGAGCGGAGTTTCTTCATTTATTCACAGCAGAACAAAATGCAGCACAGCTCTCCAGAACATATTAGGAGCATTGCTTTGGCACCTTCTCCCCAGTTTCTTCTGGGTGCTGGTCTTTGCCAATCTTAATTGGTCAGCATAGGGTAATGCCACTCCTGTGCATCCTGCGCTACCATGTGATCCGGGGCAGGCAAATGCGCTGCATTTGCGATCTACATTTGGGGTGTAATACATTCATACCTGCAGCAGATTGCACACCCAGTGCGTTTTGAATGCAGTGTGGAAAACGCACACGAAATGTGGGTTTCCTGCACTGTTTTGGTGTGAACAGGCCCTTAAAGCGGTAGTAAACCGCTGCAAAAAAAAACAAAAAAAAAAAACCTCCTGTAATGCCTGGTACACACGATGTGATTATCGGACGAATAGTTGTCCGTTTATTTTTTTTTTTGCATGCTAATCTCAGATCGAACCTGAAATGTTACTAAAGTCACGAAAATTCTCGTAAGACAGAATAAAAATTCGGAAGGGATGTAATGTGTTCCACATTATGGAATACTTACCTTAGAACAAAGCCCTTCCAGCAGCGCCCGGTCACCGCTGAGAGGGCTGGCATCTTCTCCTGGTCTTTTTTTTGGGTTCCCGGGCTCCGGTGTTCTCTTAGAATACCGCTACCCATCAGAAAATGCAACGGAAGTGATGTTGCAAACAAAAAATGCTTATTGCGCATGCGCTATGTGTTCCAACATGGCCGCTATGTTTTTTAATAGGTTTCCTAATCTGACAAAACACGAAGGCGGCAGCGGACATCTTGTTACACCCAGGCAAGTCTTGAATTACGCATGCATTTGCAAATGTGTGCAGACTAAACCCCTGCTTTTAACGCATACTGTTAGACAGTTTTACTTGGTTGTCTGCGGGCTGGTCGGTAAGTTAAGCTTGGTTTATTCCTTGGATTTATCCTTGGCCTTGTTTATACCTGTTGTTAACCTTCCAATGCTTCTTACTGATAGCCAGCTATAGATGGGGACAAGTGGCGTCTTTTTTGTATCACTGTTGTGTTTTTTGGTCAGGCAATGCACTGACACCTTTACAGCCATTGTGCTATATGCTGGGTGTTCAGTGCGCCCCTGTACCTTTAAAGCGGTTGTATACCCGCTGTTTTTTTTTTTTCTCTACATCTGCAAGGGAAAAGGCATAATGAGCTAGTATGTACCGCATACTAGCTCATTATGAGATACTTACCTTAGAACGAGGCGCCGGCATCTCACACGGTCCACGCCGAGGGAGCTGACATTTCCCCTCGGCGTGTCTTCCGGGTATCGCTGCTCCGGCGCTGTGAGTGGCCGGAGACGCGATGTCGGCACTCATGCGCGCGGGAGACTTCTGTCCGGCAAGCTCCGGAGTTTGCCGGGCTGTCTGCCGAGAATCCCCTGTGCGCATGCGCCGCTGCAGTCGGCTCATTGCGAGGGGAATATCTCCTAAACCGTACAGGTTTTTACCTACAGGTAAGCCTTATTATATTTGCAAATTTGCACAGGCAAATTTGGGCAGGCTTATGCTACAGGCTAGGCCTGTCTGTTTTGATCTGGGGGCTGGGAGTGGTCAGAGTAGCAGTGGGTGTGATCACCTGGGCTCCAGTTCTGAGGCGCCTCCCCTGCTTCCAAGAAGAATGTTCTGGAGGAGAGGCTGGGCCTAGATCTAGAGTGGCAGGCAGCACATGTAGGAGCCCTGACCAATCCCTAACTGGTGTTGGCAGGGGCCGGGCCTCCTATATGAGCTGAGGTCACATGCTGCTGGGGGGGAGAATTTGGCTGGGTGAAGTGAGGAATGGAGTGCTAGATAGCTGCAGGAGGACACCCCCATCGGGGGGGGGGGGGGTGTACCAATCGCAGGAGGAGGCCCAAGGAGAGCTGTGAAGGAACATTGCCTCTACAGGTCATTGGCAATGTCTCTGTCGGTGGCAGGAAACTCCTGGAGTAGAGGGGCAGGAGAAGCTGTCGGAACGCATGGTCCGGACAAGTTCCTCATCAAGGACTCAGGGCTGGAAGGATAGTGAGTGTTACCACAGTGGATGGCTAGAGGTACCAGGGACTCTGGAAGGGAACTCTGCTTTTACACGGTCACTAGCAGAGTCTTCATCATGCACACGGTGGATGGTGAAGAGTCCTGGATCAGAGAAAAGACTGGGGGGATCTGTGTCAAATCAGTAGGGCTGGATGGCACATGGTTTGCATGTTGGGCTGGCTGGGAGCAGTAGTCCATTTCCTAGAAGATAGACTTTAACATACTAGGCCTTCGGGCCTACAAGTTTGTGCAGGAGGAATCAAGTTTGGGCAGGAAGTGAAGAGATCTAAAACCATTTCTTTTACATGGTCAAAAGTGATGTTTCTGTCCCTCACACGGTGATGGATGGAGAACTCTTAGGAACAGTAGTCTGCATGGAGATGCAGAGGGAGCAACAGTCTGCAGGGAGCTGCAGGAGAAGATTTATGCTTAGTCAAGCATGCGCATATAATTTTCAGACTCTAACTTTGTTCAAAGTGTATTGAATTCTTTAAATATGATGGCAATTATTAATTCCATGGGCATCCCATATCCCAATCCCTATCCAAGTTATACTCCCCAATAAAAAAAAACAAAGCTTGCAAAAGACTGTTCATTGTCTCTGGAAAGGATGCTGAAGTCTGGCAGTGGGGTGATTTGGCGGATTGTTTGTCAGTAGTCCTAACACCATGGCTACATCTGGATTTTGCAAAAGCATTTGACACAGTTCCCCATAAACGTTTACTGTACGAAGTAAGGTCCGTTGGCATGGACCATAGGGTGAGTACATGGATTGAGTTCAGAGGGTGGTGATAAATGGGGAGTACTCGGAATGGTCGGGGATGGGTAGTGGGGTTCCCCAGGGTTCTGTGCTGGGACCAATCCTATTTAATTTATTCATAAATGACCTGGAGAATGGGGTAAACAGTTCAATCTCTGTATTTGCGGACGATACTAAGCTAAGCAGGGCAATAACTTCTCCGCAGGATGTGGAAACCTTGCAAAAAGATCTGAACAAATGAATGGGGTGGGCAACTACATGGCAAATGAGGTTCAATGTAGAAAAATGTAAAATAATGCATTTGGGTGGCAAAAATATGAATGCAATCTATACACTAGGGGGAGAACCTCTGGGGGAATCTAGGATGGAAAAGGACCTGGGGGTCCTAGTAGATGATAGGCTCAGCAATGGCATGCAATGCCAAGCTGCTGCTAACAAAGCAAAGGGAATATTGGCATGCATTAAAAAGGGGATTAAAGGGGTTGTAAACCCTCGTGTTTTTTCCCCTAATGCATCCTATGCATTAAGGTGAAAAATTTCTGGCACTGAGCAGCCCCTCAGGCACCTTGTTTTACTCACCTGAGCCTATTTGTTCCCTCTACCTCTCTGGCCGGGTTCTCGGCTCTTGATTGAATAGATTGATAGCAGTGTAGCCATTGACTCCCGCTGCTGTCAATCAAATCCAATGATGCGGGCCCCAGGGGGGGCAGGCCGAGTCTGGCATTCTGTGATTATGGATGCAAAAGTTGGACTTGGGAGCACACCCGCAAGGTAACCCTCTGGGAGGGCACTTCTACTATGGGGTTTACCGATGCCGGGAGGAGCTGATATGTATGATGTAAGGGGCCCCAAAATTTCTGATGGCGGCCCTGCTGCTACTGCTACTACTACTGCTACTATGAAGAAGAAATAATTTTGAATATGATTATTAGCAACAATTAATAATAATAATAATAATAATAATAATAACTAGAAAATGCATTTCCCGGGGAAAATGCGTGGGAATGCTGAATTGCTAAAACGGACCCCAGCAAAACTGTCCCCATCATCTTGTCATCAAAACTGCTCCATCATATTGCCACCATCAAAAATGCCCCCATCAAAACTGCCCCATCATATTGCCACCATCAAAAATGCCCCCATCAAAACTGCCCCATCATATTGCCACCTTTAAAACTGCTCCATCAAAATTGTCCCCATCAAAACTGCCCCATCATATTGCCACCATCAAAAATGCCCCCATCAAAACTGCCCCATCATATTGCCACCATTAAAACTGCTCCATCAAAATTGTCCCCATCAAAACTGCCCCATCATATTGCCACCATCAAAACTGCCCCATCAAAATTGTCCCCATTAAAACTGCCCCATCATATTGCCACCATCAAAAATGCCCCCATCAAAACTGCCCCATCAGAATTGCCCCATCATATTGCCACCATCAAAACTGCCGCATCAGAATTGTCCCATCAAAACTGCCCCATCATATTACCACCATCAAAACTGCCCCATCAGAATTGCCACCATCAAAACTGCCCCATCATATTCCTCTATTATAAATCAGTACATGGTGTGTCTGTCCCCTCCCCCGGGCTCTGTAATCAGAGCTGAGATGCTCCAGCCACCTCCCCCCTTGTGTATAACAGAAGCTTTGGTAACCATGGCAACAAAGCAACACAGTACACTCTGATTAATGGCTAAAATTTCCTGAAATGACCTCTAAACAAAAAGCTTTTTCTCAAAAACTGTAAAAGATATCAAACTGAAAAGATATAGCCAGGTAGCTGAATATTTTGTGAACATTTTAAAGTTTGTTTGGCGTCTGTAGGTGAAAGTATGAAGGAGCTGAAACTTTTGGGAGCGGAAGAAGATTTTAAGGATCTAAAGCATGCTCCCATTGACTTCAATGTTAAAAAAGTGATAAAAAGCTTAATATTTTAAAAAGTATAAATGGTAGAAAAAAAGTTGAAAAAATCCCATCATCAGCTGAAAGAGACGAACATTTTAATAGTTGAATGGTTTTAATAGCTGAAAGTATGCAGAAGTTACGCAGAGCCAAAAAACGTACGGAATAAAAATAAATAAGATCGAATAACAATAGTGGGACTGCTAAAGCATTCCCACTAATAAATGTACCACTTTTTGACCATGAGCCATCAGTGCAGTGATATGTGTAGCCCACAGTGACAGTGATGCTGAAATGTTCATCTGTACACTACAAATAATATGTGATGCAGGATCTGACAGGTAAAGTTTTCCACGGATAGTAAAATTTCATGGACAAGAAAAAAAATACAATTTTTAAATAACATTTTTATCAGGAATTTTTATTAAAAAAAAGCAAAAAAAAAAAAAGTCACATTTTCAGAAGGTGCAGGCTCTTGAACAACTGAAAAATGTCAGCATGCTCCTAAATAATTTGACAAATATGTCAGATTTCAGTTGCCAATAATGACAATATGTTTAATTGCCAATTACCTGTACTGACCTGTAGATAAACAGATAACACACGACCACCCCAGATGGAATATTGGCAATTGCTCCTGTTGCGCGGTGGTGCGACGTTGTACCCAAACAAAATTGACGTCATTTTTTCCCCCCACAAATAGAGCTTTCTTTTGGTGGTATTTGATCACCTCTGCGGTTTTTATTTTTTGCGCTATAAACAAAAAAAAGAGCGACAATTTTGAAAAAAACACATTATTTTTTGCTTTTTGCTATAATAAATATCCCCCAAAAATATCTAAAAAAACATTTTTTTTCCTCAGTTTAGGCCGATACGTATTCTTCTACATATTTTTGGCAAAAAAAAAAAAATCGCAATATGCGTTTATTGATTGGTTTGCGCAAAAGTTATAGCGTCTACAAAAATAAGCGATAGTTTTATGGCATTTTTATTAATATTTTCTTTTTTACTAGTAATGGCGGTGACTGCGACATTATGGCGGACACGTCGGACAATTTTGGTGTGATTTTGGGACCATTCACATTTATACAGCGATCAGTGCGATAAAAAATTGCATTGATTACTGTGCAAATGTGACTGGCAGTGAAGGGGTTAACACTAGGTGGCACTGTAGGGGTTAAGTGTGTCCTAGAGATGTGTTCTAACTGCAGGGGGGATGGGCTATGTGTGACACGACACTGATCACTGCTCCCGATCACAGGGAGCTATGATCAGTGACACTATCACTAGGTAGAACGGGAAGATGCTTGTTTACATCAGCATCTCCCCGTTCTTCCTCTCCGTGAGACGATCGCGGGTATCCCCGCAGACATCGAGTCCACGGGACCCGCGATCACACTCACGGAGCTCCCGGCCGGCGTGCGCACGCGATGGCACAGCGGCAAATTCAAAGGGACGTACAGGTACGCCCATTTGCCCATTCTGCCAACGTACATCGGTGTGCGCCGGTCGGGAACCGGTTAAAGCATCGAGCTTAACATGACAGCCAGGCTAGTAGCACTTTCAAAAGGTGATCAGCATTAGCAGGCTTGGTATTTGAATCTGAATTTAAATTGACTTGATTTAAATCAAATTCACACTGTTTAGTGTCCCCTCAGTTCTCTGTGTGTCTCCTTTATTAGTGTCCCCTCAGTTCTCTGTGTGTCTCCTTTATTAGTGTCCCCTCAGTTCTCTGTGTGTCTCCTTTATTAGTGTCCCCTCAGTTCTCTGTGTGTCTCCTTTATTAGTATCCCCTCAGTTCTCTCTGTCTCCTTCATCAACGTCCTCTCAGTTCCCTGTGTGTCACCGTTATTAACGTCCCCTCAGTTCCCTGTGTCACCTTCATTACTGTTCCCTCAGTTGTTCCCCTGTGTTACCTTCATATCCCCTCACTTGTCAGCTTCTTTACTGTCCCCCACTTGTGTCACCTTCTTCATTACTGTCCCCTAATTGTGTCAACTTCTCCTTCATTACTGCCCCCCATTTGTGCCACCTTTTTCTTCAATACTGCCCCCCATTTGTGTCACCTTCTTCTTCAATACTGCCCCCCATTTGTGTCACCTTCTTCTTCAATACTGCCCCCCATTTGTGTCACCTTCTTCTTCAATACTGCCCCCCATTTGTGTCACCTTCTTCTTCAATACTGCCCCCCATTTGTGTCACCTTCTTATTCAATACTGCCCCCCATTTGTGTCACCTTCTTATTCAATACTGCCCCCCATTTGTGTCACCTTCTTCTTCAATACTGCCCCCCATTTGTGTCACCTTCTTATTCAATACTGCCCCCCATTTGTGTCACCTTCTTCTTTATTACGGTCCCCTCAGTTGTTCCCCTGTATCACCTTCATATCCCCCACTTGACAGCTTCATGTATTACTGCCCCCCCACTTGTCAGCTTCATGTATTACTGTGACATTAATAAATGAGGCTGACAAGTGGGGGATGGTAATAAATGGGGCTGACAAGTGGGGGACAATAATAAATGAGGCTGACAAGTGGGGGATGGTAATAAATGAGGCTGACAAGTGGGGGATGGTAATAAATTAGGCTGACAAGTGGGGAACAGTAATAAATTAGGCTTAAAAAAGGTTCCCGATAAGGGATTTGTTTTACAGGTACAAAAACATGGAACATTTCTTATTGGCATATTTCTTGCCATATTTTGTTCGAACACACATGAAAAAAAAAAACTCCCAACGACTGGGAATCACTTTCGATAAATGAGGACTATCGTCCACAATCTGACAGGCCTCTTAACATGACAAACTATTTGCCTATTGTTGCCTGCATTTAGTGCTACGAACCGTCGTAGCTATACGTTGGCTCGCGGGATCGGGATAGCAGGCTGCACCGTGGTGGTGCCGATGCTCGTGACCGGCGGTCGCGAGGACCGCCGGCCACGAGCGATCGCGGGCACGAGAGGCAGAACAGGGACGTGTGTGTGTGTAAACACACAAATCCCTGTTCTGTGAGGAGTGACAGATCGTGAGTTCCTAATAGCTAGGAATCACTATCTGTCACTTCCCCTACGTCAGTCCCCTCCCCCTACAGTTAGAAACACACTGAGGGAACACAGGTAACCCCCTGATCGCCTCCTAGTGTTAACCCCTTCCCTGTCAGTGACATTTTTACAGTAATCAATGCATTTTTATAGCACTGATTGCTGTATAAGTGTCAATGGTCCCAAAAATGTGTCAAAAGTGTC
This sequence comes from Lithobates clamitans, assembly GCA_037952925.1. NCBI lineage: Eukaryota > Metazoa > Chordata > Amphibia > Anura > Ranidae > Lithobates > Lithobates clamitans. Next base: position 216,377 of record JBBGZY010000617.1, on the reverse strand, counting down.
CGATATGTCCGCCATAATGTTGCAGTCCCGATAAAAATCGCAGATCGCCGCCATTACTAGTAAAAATAATGATAATAATAATAAAAATGCTATAAATCTATTCCCTATTTTGTAGACGCTATAACTTTTGCGCAAACCAATCAATATACGCTTGTTGTGATTTTTTTTACCAAAAATATGTAGAAGAATATGTATCGGCCTAAACTGAGGAAAATTTTGCTTTTTTAAAAGAAAAATGGGGATATTTATTATAGCAAAAAGTACAAAATATTGTGTTTTTTTTTCAAAATTGTTGCTCTTTTTTTTGTTTATAGCACAAAAAATAAAAACCGCAGAGGTGATCAAATACCACCAAAAGAAAGCTCTATTTGCGGGAAAAAAAGGGCGTCAATTTTGTTTGGGTCCAACATCGCACGACCACGCAATTGTCAGTTAAATCGGCGCAGTGCCGAATCGCAAAAAATGGCCCGGTCATTCAGCAGCCAAATCTTCCGGGGCTGAAGTGATATACATAGTTACATAGTTAGTCAGGTTGAAAAAAGACACAAGTCCATCCAGTTCAACCATTAAAAAAAAAATAAAAAATATCGTACAATCCAATATACCCAATACTATACCCACAGTTGATACAGAGGAAGGCAAAAAACCCCAGCAGAGCATGCTCCAATTTTCTACAGCGGAGGAGGAGAGTAGGTAGGTGGCAGCTCTGGGTAAGGCCTCGCTCAGCCTCTGACTGACTCTGCAAATATGAAGTCATTGGTTGCTAGACACGAGACGTGGCGGCCCTAGCAACCAGTTTGGCAATTGTTTATTAGGGTGGCTGTGTGTCCCTTTTTCATTCCGTATTGTCCCGGAATGAAGGCGCCCGGGACACGGGACACAAATATGAATTGAAGGACAATCCCGGGCAATCCGGGACACGTGTGCACCCTATTGCCGCTGCTTTTAAAATTAAACATCTTACCAGTCAGGCGGAGTTATAAGTACTGTTTTTCACTTTAACCCTTTCATGACTAAGCCTATTTCTGACATTTGGTGTTTACAAGTGAAAATCTGTATTTTTTGCTAGAAAATTACTTAGAACCCCCAAACATTATGTATATCTTTTTAGCAGAGAATCTAGAGAATAAAATGGCGATTGTTGCAATATTTTATGTCACACGGTATTTGTGCAGCAGTCTTTTAACCACTTTCCGACCGGCGCACGCTACTATACGTCGGCAGAATGGCACGGCTGGGCACATGGGGGTACAGGTACGTCCCTTTAAATTTGCCGCCGTGCCATCGTGTGCGCGTGAGTCGGGTCGCGGGTCCCGCGGACTCGATCGGATACCCGCGATCGCCTCACGGAGAGGATGAACGGGGAGATGCTGATGTAAACAGCATCTTCCCGTTCTGCCTAGTGACAGTGTCACTGATCTCTGCTCCCTGTCATCGGGAGCAGAGATCAGTGACGTGTCACAGCTAGCCCATCCCCCCTACAGTTAGAATCACTCCCCAGTACTGACTTAACCCCTCCCCGCCCCCTAGTGGTTAACCTCTTCACTGCCAGTGTCATTTACACAGGAATCAGTGCATTTTTATAGCACTGATTGCTGTATAAATGACAATGGTCCCAAAAATGTGTCAAAAATGTCCGATGTGTCCGCCATAATGTCGCAGTCACGATAAAAATCACTGATCGCCACCATTACTAGTAAAAAAAAAAAATATTAATAAAAATGCCATAAAACTATCCCCCATTTTGTAAACACTATAACTTTTGCGCAAACCAATCAATAAACGCTTATTGCGATTTTTTTTTACCAAAAATATGTAGAAGAATACGGATCGGCCTAAACTGAGGGAAAAAATTTTTTTTTATATATTTTTGGGGGATATTTATTATAGCAAAATGTAAAAAATAATGCGTTTTTTCAAAATTGTCGCTCTTATTTTGTTTAAGTAATTTGTTTGTATAAAAATCGCAGAGGTGATCAAATACCACCAAAAGAAAGCTCTATTTGTGGGAAAAAAAGGACGTCAATGTTGTTTGGGAGCCACGTTGCATGACCGCGCAATTGTCAGTTAAAGCGACACAGTGCCGAATCGCAAAAAGTGCTCTGGTCAGGAAGGGGTTAAAATCCTCCGGGGCTGAAGCGGTTAAACGCAACTTTTTTGGGAAAAAGACACTTTCATGAATTAAAAAAAAACTAAACAGTAAAGTTATCCCAATTTTTTTGTATAATGTGAAAGATGATGTTACGCCGAGTAAATAGATACCAAACTTGTCACACTTTAAAATTGCACACACGGAATGGCGACAAACTAGGGTACCTAAAAATCTCCATAGGCGACATTTAAAAAAAATATAACGGTTACCAGGTTAGAGTTACAGAGGAGGTCTAGTGATAGAATTATTTCTCTCACTCTGACGATCGCGGCGATACCTCACATATGTGATTTGAACACCGTTTACATATGCGGGCGCGACTTCCGTATGCGTGAGCTCGCGGGGACGGGGGTGCTTTAAAAATTTTTTTTTTAATTTCATTTATTTTTATTTTTTTTACATTGTGTTTTTTTTATCACTTTTATTGCTGCCACAAGGAATGTAAACATCCCTTGTGACAGTAATAGGTGGTGACAGGTACTCTTTATGGAGGGATCGTTTTCGGCGATTCTGAATACTGCATATTTTTTTAAAACCGGCGCCATTGGCAGCCGAGTAAAAGCCGAGTGACGTTGTGACATCACTTCCGTGTTTACAGAGAGAAGACTGGAACAAAGTCGTTTCCGGCTAAGTGCCAGTCTCTCTCTAGCCGCCGGAAGAGGCGGATCAATGATCGGGACCCCCGGTGAGTCGAGAAGCCCAGTAAGAGCGGTGGAAGGCGGCGGGAGGGGGGGATGTCCCCTCCCGCTCCTCCGGGATAACAACCGAGCGGCTTTTAGTCCCATGGGTTATCCCTGGATAGCTGATCGCCGGCTCTAAAAAATGGTACCAGGATGATGCCTGCAGCTGCGGCGGGCATCATCCTGGTATAACCTCCTAAAGCTGAGGCCGCGTATCTGCATAAGCTCGGCGGGAAGGGGATATAACCTCTGTTTACTGTTAAAAATAAGTGTAAAATGCAAAACTCCGGTGGGTCTAACAAGATGTCCGCTTTACACCTTCTCATTGTATCCTTATTATGGAGGGGTGTGGGGTGTAGCAAGATGGCGGCGATGGAATACATACACATACACATACACATACACATACAAGCCAAATCTGACAACACACCGCAAAAAATGTCCTGGTCATTAAGGGGGTAAATCCTTCCGGGGGCTGAAGTGTTTTTTTTTTTTTCCAGTGGGTGGGGGGGTGAGGGTAATATTTATTCCATGGGAATTTCCATTCACACTTATTTGTATTTGGGGTGAGGGTTTTCTCTTTTTTTTTTGTTATTATCTTTTTATTGACAGATGCACAAAAGATGGCAATTACAGGTAGATAAACAGCCATGCTATATCACAGTTAGGGTAATAACAGTCAGTGTAAATACTACAATCTAACATTTATCTGTTTATAGGATTGAAAAAAGCAGTTTTGTGCAATCAATAAAGATTTCAAAACCTTTTGAGAAAGTAGTAACTACTAAATGATGGCCTATATCTTAAACGGTGTTCGGCCGTGACGAAGTGCATCAATTTTTGAGCTTAAAGTGGAGTTCCACCCACTTTTACAACTTTTCAGCATCCCTCACTAAACTGTGCACTGTAAATGAATTGGATATTTTTTTACTTTTTTTCTCAGCACCTACTGTATATCTGCTGTATTCATTTTTCACTTCCTTCTCCCTGGCCGTGGCCCATCGCATCATTTCCTGTTTGCAATGCCTTCTGGGAAGGGGCGGCAACTTCCTCTGACACTGCCGTTGCTATGGAAACCTGACCTGAAACCTATTACACTGCTTGCGCTGCACTGAGCATGTGCGAGATCTGCAAGGATGAGATCCAGGAAGAAATACAGTCTGGCTTCAGATGCCCACACTTAAGATGGCCACGGCCTGCTGTAATTTTATAAAATAACAAACTACTGCTATAAACTAACAAAACAGACCTTCGTTTACTGACTAACTTTACTAGAATACATTAAGCTTGTGTATTATAGGTGTATTTTTATTTAAAAAGTATAATTTCGGCCGGAACACCACTTTAACCACTTAAATTCCCAGCCATAGTAATATGACGTCCACAGATGGGATCTCCCATCCTGGGTGGACGTCATATGACCGCCTGGGCTTCCCGGCCGTCTAGGGGGCGCGCACGCCCGCTGCGTTGCTCGGGACCCGGTGCGTGTGCACCGTCTGTCCGTGTTCATCCAATCCGCTCTGCAGACGGATAGAAAAATAGGATTTTCTTCCGTCCGCAGAATCGGACGAGAGCGGAGGCGGACAACATCGGGTGTTAGCGGATGTACATCCGCTGACACCCGCTATCCCATAGGGATGCATGTATGTCCGTATTTCATCCGAAAACGGATGGATGAAATACGGACATACGGTCCGCATGTGTGAAAGGGGCCTAAGAAAAAATTATAATGGGAAAAGATAAAAAAAAAAAAAGGGGGGGGGGAGAATGGTCAGGGTTTTTTAAGTACATGACCAGGGTGAGGAAATCATTTTGGCTAACAAGATGATATGTTGTGAGCAAATTGGTGATAACTCTTTGGTCAGGAGATTAATGTTTTGCTATGTTTTTCATAGATGATCGTGTTATTATGTAAAATTATTATTATTATTATACAGTTATATAGCGCCAACAGTTTACGTAGTGCTTTACAACTTGAGGGTAGACAGTACAAATACAATACACTTTAATACACTAGGAATCAGAGGGCCCTGCTCCTTAGAGCTTACAATCTAAGAGTAAAAATGTTTTTTTATTTTTCTTTATAAACCTTTTTATTTATTTGAGAAGAAACGACAACAAACAAAAAAAAAAAGAAAAAAAAAAGAAGTGGTTAAGGAAAGACGGACAATGTGGATCCAACAGAGGGGAAAAGTGAGGGATATAAACCCTGGGACCTGCTGGGACCTGTAGTTCTACCAAAAAAAAAATAAGCCCAAGCTTGCTCTGTTCCTTCTATTTCAAAACAGACACCATCCTATTATAATATCCAGCAGTGTAGATGATGTTACGTGTGTTCCTGTCATTATACAGCAGCACTCTTTTACAGTCTCATAAAAAAAAAAAAAGCTTCTGGGTGTAGAAAGATGGCCGACCTGGGTGTAGCAACATGGCTAACTTCCTGCTTCTGGAAGAGACACGTGGTTGCTGCAGTCTCCAGGAAGCAAGTCAGTAAAGGTTGTGTGCAGTAAGTAGGGGGGTTTGTGTGATCTGTGGAGGGGGGGAGATGAGAATAGAAGAGGAGCAGCTGCCTTTAGATTACATATAAGATAATGACTGGCCCTGATGGGATTCATAGTACATTATAAATATATAGGACCGCCGATCATGTCAGTTCAATTGATGGTTGTAAATATATTATAAGGGCCCCTTCACATATTGTGGGTGCGTTCCTGCATGCGTGTTAGGCCCGGTTCACACTTGTGCTTTGCGAGAACCCTGCAAATCCACTGCGGGTTCCCGCATCGCACTGACTCGCATTGGCAGTTCACACTGTTATATGCGAACTGCTGGGGAGTGTCAATACATTGTTAACGGCACCCCCAGTTCAGCTCGCGTATCGCACTGCGAACTGACAGTTCGGACATGAATCAGATCGCATACGTGTGAACGCACATGCGATCCGATTCTGGTCCGAACAGAAAAAAAGGGTCCTGTGCATGGTGCGATATCAGCCATACTGAAATCGTACCGCACAGACATGGCATGTAATGTGAACAGCAGTGCGCTGCGAATTTCATGCGATGTCTGGCATCGCACAAATGTGAACTGGGCCTTAATGTGCGTTATGTTGAGGCAGCGCCCCTTTGATGCACGTGACTTTCATTAACACAACGCCCGGGTGTGCTGCATGGCGGGGGGGCATAGGCCGGTACTGTAAGGCGAGGTTCACGCTGCTGCGATACGACTTTCAGTGCGATTTATGTAGTGCTACTTGGATGCAACTTAGGAGTGGTTTGTATATACTATGGGGGCCAAAACGCACTGTAAATCGCACCAAAGTAGTACAGGAACCTTTTCCAAAATTGCTCCGCGCTGAGTCGCATTGATGTGAACGGACGCCATTAAAAACAGTGTGGTTTCCATTGTCATGCGACTCAGGTCACATCTGAAAATGCATTAGTGTTATGGTTGCCACCTCATCCCTTTAAACCCGAACACATATTAATTACACAGGTTCTGTGGCTGATTAAGGTGGTAATTAAACTCACTCGGTGCCTTATCTGCATTTTAATTAGCCTCAGAACCTGTGTAATTCAAAGGTGTTCGGGTTTAAAGGGATGAGGTGGCAACTCTAATCAGCGTCAACCAGGCCTAACAGTGCATTGTGATGCCATGCAGAATTGGGCTGGGTTCACACTTATGTGATGCCAGACATCGCATGTGATTCGCACCGCATTGCTCTGCACATCACATGCGTTATCTATGTGATGCAAGTTTTACTTGACTGCAATGCACATCCAGAGTTAAAGGATATGTAAAGGTTCGGTTTTAAAAAAACAAACATGTCATACTTACCGCCTCTGTGCAGTTGGTTTTGCACAGAGTGGCCCCCGATCCTCCTCTTCTGGGGTCCCTCCGTGGTGCTCCTGGCTCCTCCTCTTCTCGAGTGCCCCGTTGGAGAGCCGCTCTCCCTCGGGGCACCCGTGTCCTGCTGCTGCGTCCATTGACACAGACAGCGGGACTCGGCTCCCGCGCCATTGGATTTGATTGACAGCAGCGGGAGCCAATGGCTGCGCTGCTATCAACCCATCCAATCAGGACCTGAGACACCGGCTGGAGGTGGTGTGTTCATCCCTGTCGCTGGAAAGATCGGGTTCAGGTAAGTAAAAAAGGGACTCTCTGGGGGCTGCATCATATGGGGTTTTTCACCTTAATGCATTGAATGCTTTAAGGTGAAAAACCTTGAGGGTTTACAACCCCTCTAAGGGTGGGTTCACACTGGTGCGATGCGGGAACCACAGCGATTCATATGCGGGTTCCCGCTTCGCATCTAACTTCGAGGTCAGAATTAATAATAAAGTTGATGACACCCCCAAATCGACTTGTGGAACGCAATGCAAACTGTGAGATCGGATCGCATGGGTCTGAACACCGATGTGATCCGATTCCAGTGCAGACCAAAAAAAAGGGTCCTGGCATGGCTGAAATCGCATTTGCTTGAAAATGGTGTAGGACCCTTTTTTTTTTTTGGTCTGCACTGGAATCGGATCGAATGGGTGTTCAGACCCAATGCGATCCGATTTCACAGTTTGTACTGTGTTCTGCGAACCGATTTGGGGGCGTCATTAACTTTTTTTTTTTAACTCTGACCTACGAGTTAGATGCGATGCAGGAACCCTCACATGAATCGCTGTGGTTCCCCGCATCACACCAGTGTGAACCCAGCCTTAATTCTGAATGTACATTGCAGTCAAGTAAACTTTCTACTGTGCGTTTTTGCAATGCAATTTTTTTTTTTTTTAAATAAGCTAGTGTACATTCCTCTGGACATATCGGGAGCCACACACAGGGCCAGTTCATGCCAGATTGTGCGTGGTGTGTGAAACCTGCGTTCTGTGCACATTTCCTGCATCATGTTCAAAGCGCACTGCACTTGTGATCTGCAGCAGGAGTGAGTGCAATGCCAGCGACACCCTGAACACAAGTCGCAAACGCAGTGCGTTGCCTGCATCAGATTGCATGGTGAAGTACCATGCAATCCGGTTGCACTGCGTTCTGTAAAGTAGTTCCGGCGCTATTTCAGCCCATTCAAATGAATGAACTGAAACCGCACTACACCCGGATTGCATGTGAATCGCACATTGTGTGAACTGGCCCTTAACCACATCCCATCCAGTGACGTACCCGGACGTCGCTGGACTTTTGGACAGCCAAGCAAAGCCGGGATCAACTGTTTGTAATAGTAAACCGTGACATGACATCACGTCCGGTTTACTCGGAAACTATCAGCATTTTTTAAGATTCTAAAGCATTCAGAAACAACGATCTTGGTGTTTTGAATGCTTCTAAGGGCAGAGGAGGGAACTCTCCATAAAGAGGACCTGTCACATTCCTACTGCTGTCACAAGAGATGTTTACATTCCATTTTTGACGATACGGCACTGCGTCGATTTAATTGACAATTGCGCGGTCGTGCGACGCTGTACCCAAACAAAATTGAAGTCCTTTTTTTCCAACAAACAGAACTTTCTTTTGGTGGTATTTGATCACTTCTGCGGTTTTTATTTTTTGCGCTATAAACAAAAAAAGAGCGACAATTTTGAAAAAAACACAATATTTTGTACTTTTTGCTATAATATCCCCATTTTTCTTTAAAAAAAGCAAATTTTTTTCTCAGTTTAGGCCGATACGTATTCTTCTACATATTTGTGGTAAAAAAAATTGCAATAAGCGTATATTGATTGGTTTGCGCAAAAGTTATAGCGTCTACAAAAGGGGATAGATTTATAGCATTTTCATTTATTTTATTTTTTTTTACTAGTAATGGCGGTGATCTGCGATTTTTATCGGGACTGCGACATTATGGCGGACACATCGGACACTTTTGACACATTGTTTCGTACTTTTTGCTATAATAAATAACCCCATTTTTTTTTTTTTTTAAAAAAAGCAAATTTGTTCTTTAGTTTAGGCCGATATGTATTCTACATATTTTTGGTAATAAAAATCGCAATAAGCGTATATGGATTGGTTTGCGCAAAAGTTATAGTGTCTACAAACTATGTGAAAGATTTATGGCATTTTTATTATTATTATTTTTTTTTTTACTAGTAATGGCGGCGATCTGCGATTTTTATCAGGACTGCAACATTATGGCGGTCAGATCGTACACTTTTGACACATTTTTGGGACCATTGACATTTATACAGCGATCAGTGCTATAAAAATGCACTGATTACTGTAAAAATGTCACTGGCAGGGAAGGGGTTAACACTAGGGGGCGATCAAGAGGTTAACTGTTTTCCCTAGTGTGTGTTATAACTGTAGGGGGAGGGGACTGACCTAGAGGAGATGACAGATCTTTGTTCCTAGCTAGTAGGAACACATGATCTGTCTCTCCTCACAGAACAGGGATTTGTGTGTTTACACACACACACACACGTACGTAGTCTCTGTTCTGGCTCTCGTGCCCGCGATCGCACGTGGCCGGCGGTCATCGTGACCGCCGGCCACGCGCATCGGTTCTCCCACAGTGCAGCGGGCACGCCTGCTATCCCTGCTTAAAGTGGAGTTCCACCCACTTTTACAACTCTTCAGCATCCCTCACTAAACTGTGCACTGTAAACAAATTGGATATTTTTAATTTTTTTTTCTCAGCACCTACTGTATATCTGCTGTATTCATTTTTCACTTCCTCCTCCCTGGCCGCGGCCCATCGCATCATTTCCTGTTTGCAATGCCTTCTGGGAAGGGGCGGCAACTTCCTCTGAAACTGCCGTTGCTATGGAAGCCTGACCTGAAACCTATTACACTGCTTGTGCTGCACTGAGCATGTGCGAGATCTGCAAGGATGAGATCCAGGAAGAAATACAGTCTGGCTTCAGATGCCCACACTTAAGATGGCCACGGCCTGCTGTAAGTTTATAAAATAACAAACTACTGCTATAAACTAACAAAACAGACCTTAGTTTACAGACTAACTTTACTAGAATACATTAGGCTTGTGTATTAAAGGGGTATTTTTATTTAAAAAGTATCATTTCGGCCGGAACACCACTTTAAACAGCCAACCTACAGCTATGACGGCTCGCGGGAACGTGCTGACCTGCTGCAGTATAATGACAGCGGCTGGTCGGCAAGCGGTTAAAGTGCCCCTGTCCTCCCGTGCTTGTGCGCATGTGATCGTCCCACACATGTGAGGTATCGCCACGAACAGCAGACCATGGGCAGTAATTCTAGCACCAGACCTCCTCTGTAAATCTAAATTGGTAACCTGTAAAGGCTTTTAAAGCGTTGACTATAGACAGTCAATTTTACGCCAGATGCCGCTGTTGCGCAGGCGTGCGCAATTTTAAAGAGTAACATGTTTGGTATCTATTTACTCACGTAACATCATCTTTTATATTTTACAAAAAATTGGGGTTTGTACTGTGTTTTTCTTTTTCATACATCATGGGACACAGAGGTAGGCTAATATTCATTACCTACTGGTTATACTTCATCTCCAGGTGAATGGACACTGGTAGACCAAAGGTCTTTAGACGGGAAGTGATCCCCTATATAACCCCTCCCATACAGGAAGTACTGGTAGTTCAGTTTTTTACCAGTGTCTGCAAGGTGAATGGCATGTTTTTTTGAGCTCCAGGTTTCTAGTCCTACAAATCGTTCTTAATGAATCAAGGGATTTACCGATCGGATCCATTTGACACAGGCTCTATATGCTTAGGTAAATGGTACCCGAGCCTTGCAAAGAAGTCTCAAGATCCTGCGAGGTTTTGCCTGTAATTCAGCCTCCGGGCGCTGGACCCTGCGAAGTGGAATCCTGGACACCTCATCGCTAAGGCATTCCTGCAGGATGCTGTACAGGTCCAAGGGAGTGGACCCTAAACATGAAAAGGGTACCCAGTCCTTGAAGGTCCTCAAGTGACAGGAACCCGCCGTGAAGGGTGAAGATTGGGCTCTTAGTTTTTTAAGCTTCCCTGCGCCTGGACGGGTAAGTGAAACCCCTTTATCTACTTATTGTGGGGTATCCCAGTGATTGTAACAATCAGTCAAGCTAGCTAGAGGCTGGACGCCTGTTTGCAGTGACAATACGGGGGAGTTTTGGGCTAGCTGTGGGTGTTTACAAAGTTTACCTTTTTTGCTTGTGTCTGCCTGTTTTTTACCTGTATGATGGCGCACGACGGTGCGCCATTTCGCCTTGGTTCTCCATGGCGCATGTGCATTCGCAAGAGCGCCGCTGTGCTCAGCAGTTTGTTTGGTGGCCCTGCACCCCCCCACCCCAAAGCACCTTGTCCCCATGATGAGGACAAGGGCTTCTTCCCTTGCTGATGGTGGGTGGGGGGCTTATCGGGATCTGGAAGGCCCCCTAGTAGGGGGCCCCCAGATTCCGGCCCCCCACCATATGTGAATGAGTATGGGTTACATTGTACCCCTACCCATTCACCTAAAAAAAAAAAAAGTCAAAAATAACACACAGTACACAGGTTTTTAAAGTAATTTAATTTATTAGGACAGCTCCGGCATCTCTTCCGACTTCTTCTCCCCCTCTGCTGCTCTTCTGCCTCCTACGTTGTTGTCTTCTGCCTCTGCCGGTTCTTCTCCGCTGATGTCTTCTAGCTAGAGGTCGACCGATATGGTTTTTCTCTGGCCGATGCCGATATTTAGAAATCGCGGTGGCCGATATAAGATGCCGATTTCTTTGGGCCGATATATTAGGCCGATTTTTTTCTTTTTTTTTTTTTCCCTTCATCTCATAAAATATAACAGTTAGACCCCTTTCACACTGGGGCGTTTTTCAGGCGCTTTTGGGCTAAAAATAGCGCCTGTAAAGTGCCTGTAAAACGGCTCCCCTGCAGTCTCAGTGTGATATCCTGAGTGCTTTCACACTGAGGCGATGCGCTGGCAGGATGTTTAAAAAAAGTCCTGCAAGCAGCATCTTTGGAGCGGTGTATACCGCTGCTCCACCACTCCTGCCCATTGAAATGAATGCGCACCACTGCCGAAGCGCCTGCAAAGCCTTTCGGCAGCAGCGCTTCAGGGGCGCATTTAACCCCTTCCTCAGCCGCTAGCTGGGTTATAAGCGCCCCGCTAGCAGCCGAATAGCGCCGCTAAAATGACGGTAAAGCGCCGCTAAAACTAACAGCGTTTTACCGTCAACGCATGCCCGCTCCAGTGTGAAAGCAGCCTTAAGTAATACAGAAAATTTTTTACATTTAAACATTAAACAAAACAAACCTCCAATCAGTTCACTTGTATGTATAATTTAGATTTAAAAAAAAAGTAACGATATCTTAAATATTAAATACACAAAAACAGGTAATCAAAACTTTTGGACGAAAAAAAATGGGCTAACTTTACTGCTTTTTTTTTTTTTTTTCATTAGTGTATTTTTTTTGAAAAAATTGCGTTTGAAAGACCGCTGTGCAAATACCATGTGACATAAAATATTGCAACAACCGCTATTTTATTCCCTAGGGTCTCTGCTAAAAAAAATATATATAATGTTTGGGGGTTCTAAGTGATTTTCTAAAATACAGGATTTTTACTTGTAAGCAACAAGTGTCAGAAAAGATTTAGTCTTTAAATGGTTAAACTGAGAGCTTCTACACACAGAGTTCAGCTCATTGATAAAAGAACCTGAAAAGATACAATGTATCTTCTTATCAGACTTGGCAGGCTGCCCAGGGAGGAGAGAATCCTCTCCACAGATAACTTGCATTGACTTCTATTACAGAAGTCATTTGCAAGTCCAGCTGAAGTTATAATCGGCTTTTTTTATCAGCACAATCGGCAGATGCTGATTAAGTAAAAAAAGCCAAATATCGGCTGATATATATCGGTCGACCTCTACTTCTAGCCCTCTCTGGTTCTTCTTCCTCTGTCCTGTCCGAGTCTTCTCTGCTATTTTCTTGATCTTTTGCCGGTGGTCTTCTTTGCTGTCTTCTCCCTCTGTTCTTCTTCCGATGTTGACTTGACGCTCTCTCCCGCTCTAATGCTGGGTGTGCAACTACTTATATTGGTATGGGGCGGGGTCACCGGGTGATGTCATCCGTGGCACCGTCCCTTATGACGGGTTGTCAGGAAGAGGCCCTTGTCCTCATCAACAAGGACAAGGTTCTTTTGGGTGGGGGGGACGCAGGCCCAAAGCACCCACCCCCACATGTTAAGGGCATGCGGCCTGGTACGGTTCTGGAAGGGTGGGGCCGCTCACTTGTCCCCTCCCTTTTCCTGACCTGCCGGGCTGTGTGCTCGGATAAGGGTCTGGTATGAATCTTGGGGGGGACCCCCCATGCCGTTTTTTTGACGTGGGGGTTCCCCTGAAAATCCATAAACCGAAAGACCTGGTATGCTCTTGGAGGGGGAACTCATGCCGTTTTTTTTTTTTTTTTTCTCTTTTTAACCACTTGCTTACTGGGCACGTAAACCCCCCCTCCTGCCCAGACCAATTTTCAGCGCTGACGCACTTTGAATGACAATTGCGCGGTCATACAACACTGTACCCAAATGAAATTTTTATCATTTTTTTCCCACAAATAGAACTTTCTTTTGGTGGTATTTAATCACAGCTGGGATTTTTATTTTTTGCTAAACAAACAAAAAAAGATGGAAAATTTAAAAAAAAAAAAAAAAAATCATGTTTCATAGTTTGTTATAAAATTTTGCAAACAGGTAATTTTTCTGCTTTATTGATATGCGCTGATGAGGTGGCACTGATAGGCTGCACTGATGGGCAAGGATAGGCACAGTTAAGGCGGCACTGATGGGGACAGATAAGGCGGCACTGATGGGGACAGATAAGGTGGCACTGATGGGGACAGATAAGGCGGCACTGATGGCCACTGATGGGCGCTGATGGGTGGCACGGATAGGTGGCACGGATAGGTGGCACTGATGGGCACTGATAGGTACCACTGATGGGCGGCACTGATGGGCAGTGATGGGTGGCACTGATGGGTACTTATGGGCACTGGTAGGTGACACTGATGGGCACTGATAGGTGGCACTGATTGTGGGCGCTGATGGGTGGCACTGTGGGCACAGATGGGTGACGCTGGTGGGCACTGGTAGGCGGCACTGCTGCCTATTGCTAGGTGTCGCTGGCAGGGGGCACAGATGATCGCCGTGATCGGGACTGATGTCCGTCTTACGGCCGCCGGTGATCAGCTTTTGTTTCCTCCTCACGCTGTCAGTACGAGGAGAAAAAATAGCCTATTACCAGCTCTGTTTACATCACATGATCAGCTGTCATTGGCTGACAGCTGTTTATGTGGTAAGGGGTCGGGACCGACCGCTTACTCTGATCTGTGATCAGGTGAGTCTCGTAGACTCGCCTGATCACTCGCAGGCCGCTCGTGCACGGGACGACATCAATAGATGTAGTCCCGGCAATGTAGGTCCGTGCTGTTGCCGTCATTTGGCAATAGCGCGGATCTGAAGAGGTTAATTTGGCATGGAGTTCCCTTTCAAGATCCTCAGAGCACAAGTCACATGCCAAAGTCGGGTCAGTTAAGACGGCGATCCAACTTTGATCCGACTTCAGTGATATTCAATGGGCTGAAGTAGGATCAAAGTTGGAGGGAACAGTGCCTTTTCAAAGTCAGACCGACTTGTGCCGGACCAGTTAAGACTGCTCCCATAGGGAAACACTGATTTTCACACGTAATGCGACATGAGCTGCCAATGTCGGAGCGTTTGTCGTACCAGTGTGAACCCGGCCTTACACCCTGTGTTGGAACAGGCAGTGTATGCTGATTGGGAACGTCCTGACAGGATTTTTGTTCCTCCTAAGAGGTTTTCCCTTTTATATCCCATGGATGAATAGTTTAAGAAGTGAAGCATGCCAGCTATAGACGCAGCAGTCTGTTCGCTAAACAAGAACTTAACTTGTCCGGTGGATAAGCACAGGGCTAGAAAGACCCCGTTGACAAGAAATTGGAGTCATTATTAAAGGCTTCCTTATCTTTGGCCAGTTCAGCTATTCAGCCAACTGTTGCAGCAATTGGTATTTGCCAGTCCATAAAGGATCAAGTCAGATGGCCTGACAGGCCTAACCAGGAGGATGATCTGGCTGAAAATAAGACAGATATTCCTAGAGCGCTGTGTTTTGCTGTTGACGCCTTAAAGGATTCAATACAGCAGGTTTCTCGTTTGGCTCTCTCGTCTGTACATATGCGCAGACTTTTGTGGCTTAAGAACTGGTCCGCTGAGCTTCCTTGTAAAAAGTTATTGGCAGGTTTCCCCTTTCATAGGGAACGTTTATTTGGTGATCATTTGGACAAATATATCCAAAAGATCTCCGGAGGGAAGAATTCTCTACTTCCTGTGAAGAAAAGCACCAGGCGTCCCTCGTTTAAAACCTCAACTGCTTCCTCAAGTGTCTCAGCACCAAGGCAGTTCCGCCGCCAAAAGAGCCAGGGGCAAGGCCAGGGCCAGAAAAAGCCCTGGGTCCAAAGCTCTTCTAAACCCACCACCAAGCCCTCTTTTTGAGAGGACTCCTCCACTCTATCGGGTGGGGGGAAGGCTGCTGCACTTTGTGGACATTTGGAGAACAATAGTTCAGGACGTGTGGGTCACCTCAACTATATCCCGCAGTTACAAACTGGAGTTGCGGGGGGTTCCCCCTCAGATGTTTCTAAGATCCAGCTTTCCCTATTTCAGGCACTACATCATTTAGTGAAACAAGGAGTGATTGTAGAGGTTCCTGTATCCAAAGGGGCGCGGGGTTTTAGTCGAACATGTTTACGGTTCAAAAACCAAATGGGGACACAAGGCTCATTTTGGATCTAAGATCCCTGAATCAGTATCTACTGATCCAGTCCTTTCGGATGGAGTCTGTCCACGCAGTAGTAGCCTCACTCCAGATGGGAGACTTTCTAGCCTCCATTGATATAAAGAGAGAAAAGAGAGACATCCACCATATCAAATGTAGAGTATGGTGGTCCCATCCCTGATGCAATAGAACAAGGAAAAATACCCCCTAAATGGGACTTTAACAGACCACCAACTCTATGAGCCCTTTCACACTGGGGCGGTTTGCAGGCGTTATTGCGCTAAAAATACCGCCTGCAAACCGACCCAAAACAGCCGCTGCTGTTTGTTCAGTGTGAAAGCCCGAGGGCTTTCACACTGAAGCGGTGCGCTGGCAGGAGAAGAAAAAAACTCCTGCAAGCCGCATCTTTGGAGCGGTGAAGGAGCGGTGTATTCACCGCTCCTGCCCATTGAAATCAATGGGACAGCGCGGCTATACCGCGGCAATACTGCGGCTATAGCCTCGCTATACGAGCGGTTTTAACCCTTTTTCGGCCGCCAGCGGGGGTTAAAACCGCACCGTTAGCGGCCGAATACCGCTGCAATAACGACGGTAAAGCAGCGCTAAAAATAGCGCTGTTACCGCCGACGCCCCCACCGCCCCAGTGTTAAAGCAGCCTAAGATAAAAAATATCTTTTAAAAGATATAGAATAAAAAGACGTATGCCGTCTGCACATTGCATAAATGCATCAAATGAAAAACGGAACAGAAAATGCACAAATACAGATCATCATATGTACTCTCCAAGGGGTGGAATACCCTGATACCTGACGCGTTTCCAGTATTCTTATACCTTCATCGGGGGATGAGAGTTGAATATATTTACTCCGCTTTAATGCATAGAATGCATTAAGATAAAAAAACCCTGCTTTTACAACTCCTTAAATACCACTTAAAGTGTAAGTAAACCCTCCTATCATTTTCAGCCAGGGAAGCTGCCATCTTTGCCTCTGTTTAATCTACAACTGCCTTGATCCTGCTCATGTGATCAGTTCAGACACCAGCCATTGGATGGTTTGACAGTTTGGTTGAGAGCACAACCAATGGGAGTGTTACATTTCCGGCACGTGCTGGAAATGAAACTGTTTTGTGGATGGGTTTACTTCCGCTTTAAACGTGACAGATCAGAGGTATCGTGATGTAATCGGACACAAGTCCAGCCGCCCATAGAGCCATTGCGGGTTGTCTGCGTCCGCTGTGCAAATGTGGACACAAACAGAACGGGCACGAAAAACTGACATCTGTCCCGTTTAGCTCGGATTTAGCGGGGGGATCCACTTATGGTTCCCTTGTGGAACAGAGCGGAGCAGCTCCACGTGAAAGACCCAGAGTTATAGAAGATCCCATTCACCGAGTTGCGGTAACGTATTAAAACATGCGTCCCGCTGCACATTACTGCAGTGTGTAGTTTTGTATGCATCTGTACACAGACGTTTAGAAGTCTATGCACCCGTTTACACGACTGCACCGGACGGCACAATGTTGTGTTGCAATTAGCAGCACAAACAAAGAACTGCGCCCCATCCAGGGCTTAAACACTTGCTGCAAATTAATAAGCACTTTACAAGCTTTTTTTTTCCCCACAGGTTCTATGCTACGGATCCCTCTAAGGTGAACGTTGATTTTAGTTGACATGTCTATGGACGTCACCTTCCTAGGGACTGGATCTGCCTATCCATCTCCTTGTAGAGGGGCCTCAGCTGTCGTGTTCCGGACAGAAGGAAAATGTTGGCTGTTTGATTGTGGAGAGGGTACGCAGACTCAGTTCATGAAAAGCCTCCTTAAAGCAGGTGAGTAGACTGAGGTGTCAAAGCTGATTTATAGAGTTCAAAAACAGATCTTCAATGTTTTCTGGGGAGTCCTATGTTCTGCATTGAACAACGCATCAGTAATGATCCCAGGCCAGCATGATGATGTCCCTCCTGGGGGTATGTCCATGACAGTCTAGGCTCAGAGAAATTGGCCAACATCGTTGAACTGGGAAGACTTAGGACTTATAGTCGGGCAAAGGAGATACTAGTTAGGCCGATAGGAAAAATTTCATTATTGCCTCCACTGTAGTGAATAGAGTGGTTGTTGATTTGGTTTGGTCTAATCAGGGTTCCTAAACTGAGAGTTTGATTGATTCCCCCTGCCTCTGGAAGTAGCTTCCAGAGCGTAGGGAGGGAGATTCAAATGATTGGCCAAATATAATGCCCCGGCCAGTCCCTGGAAGGAGGTGTCCAGAAGGTGACTGGGGAGGTGATAAATAGGAGGCCTGAGCCGATTGTTCTACCCTTGTTAGGGAGGGTTCTAGTACTCCTGGGGCTGTTGCCCCTAGGAGAAGTATCACTAAGACAAGTGACTACCATTTGGGCCCCAGAATTTGCTGTGTTAAGGGCCTGAGGAGGACTGTTGAAAAAGGGGAGACCTGCTGAAGGACACTGATTTAGAGTCCAGGTCTGACGGAGGACTTTGCCATTTCCCTCATTAATTATCTACCCGTGGAGACTGAGTGACAGGCAGCTTCTAGGAAACTGTGTGTAAAGACCTTCCTTACTTGCCGCAACCCCGTGTTTTATATTTTACCTTAAAATTGGGTAATATATTACTTTTGTGTATTAACTTAAGTGTATCTTATGCTGAAAATTCTGCTTGATAAACTGTTCATTTTGTGTAACGTAAAAATTTGAAGCTACCAAATGTTCTCTGAGGTCTCTGTTTTCAGGGCCGGTTCACATCACAATTTCTGCATTCCAGATGCGTTTTTGATGCATTCTGGTGTGTTTTTGATGCGTTCCGGTGCATCCCCCCCCCTTTTTTTTTTCTTCATCTCAATTAAGGGCTTGTACATTCCAGATGTGTTTCTGCGTATGTGTTTGTTTTTTGATTCATTCTGCTGCGTTCCAGATGCATTGAAAACAGAAAAAAATGCAACATTTCTACTTTTTTTTTTTTTTTTTTTTGACTACTCTGGAACTCGCTGCACTGGTGTGAACTAGGGCCATTGGAATCCATGTTAAACATTGTCAATGTGTTTTTGATGCAGAATAAAAATATACTGGACTGCATCTGCTGTAAACCAAGAAAATATATAATTTATAGTGGGTTTAACCACGTCAGCCCCGGAAGGATTTACCCACTTCCTGACCAGGCTATTTTTGCGATACTGCACTGCGTTGATTTAACTGACAATTGCGCGGTCGTGCGATGTTGTACCCCAACAAAATTGATGTCCTTTTTTCCCCCCACAAAAATAGAGCTTTCTTTTGGTGGTATTTGATCACCTTTTTTGCACTATAAACAGAGTGACAATTTTGAAAAACAAACAAAATGTTTTACTTTTTGCTATAAAACATTTCCCCCAAAAAATGAAAAAAAAAATTTTCTTCATCAGTTTAGGCCGATATGTATCATTTAGACTTGCAGTTGGGGGGGGGGCAGCAAAAATGCATGGTTGAGCTTTTTTTTTGTCACCTGTCAAACGCCCCCTTTCCTTAACCACTTCAGCCCCGGAAGATTTTACCCCTTTCCTGATTCTGTACTGCGTCGCTTTAACTGACAATTGCGCGGTCGTGCGACATTGTAGGCAAACAAAATTGACATCCTTTTTTTCCCACAAATAGAGCTTTCTTTTGGTGGTATTTGATCACCTCTGCGGTTTTTATTTTTTGCGCTATAAACAAAAAAAGAGCGTCAATTTTGAAAAAAAAGAAAGCATTTTTTTTAACTTTTTGCTATAATAAATATCCCCCCCAAAAAAATATATATAAAAACATTTCTTTCTCAGTTTAGGCCGATATGTATTTTTCTACATATTTTTGGTAAAAAAAATCGCAATAAGCGTATATTGATAGGTTTGCGCAAAAGTTATCACGTCTACAAAATAGGGGATAGATTTATGGCCTTTTTATTATCCATTTATTTTTTACTAGTAATGGCGGCGATCAGTGATTTTTAGGGGGACTGCAACATCGTGGTGGACAGATCGGACACCTCTCTGACATTTTTGGCACTTTTTTGGGAACCAGTAACATTATTACAGTGATCAGTGCTAACAATATGCACTGTTATTGTACTAATGACACTGGCAGGGAAGGGGTTAACATCAGGGGCGATCAAGGGGTTAACTATGTTCCCTCACAGTGTGTTCTAACTGTATGGGGGATGGGCTCACTGGGACAACACACAGATCCACCTTCCTTCATAGCAGAAAGACAGGATCTGTGTGATCTCCCCTGTCAGAACGGGGATTTGCCTTGTTTACACAGGCAGATCCCGTTCTGTCACTGCAGGGAACGATCGCGGGTGGCCCGCTGATTGGCTCCCCCGCTGCCCCAATGGGAGCGCGCACGCCCACAAAAATGAGTTCCCAAGCCGACGTACAGCTATGGCGATTTTCGGGAGTGAGCCACTTTGCCACAGTATAATGACGGCGGCTGGTCGGCAAGTGATTAACTAAGGGCCCATTCACACCAAACACAGTTGGATGCATTTTTTTACTCCAAAGACAGTCCAAAATCCAGGTTATCCTACGGGTATAGTTCACACCATTATAGTGCAGTGAGAAAAAAAAAAAAGTACAGCATGCTGCATTTTTCCTCAACGCAAATGCGCAGACACAGACGCAAACAAATGTAAGCGCGTGCAAACACATTGCATGTAACATGAAGGCTCAAGGAAAGAAAGAAGGAAATAGACCTTACAGGACAAACGCGGATGGAGAAAAACGCACGTCAACTGCATGTAAACGCACATCAAACGCATGTGCATGGAAAAAAGCGTGCAGCAAACATGTAGTTTCAGGTGTGAATGGGCCCTAATCCTCAGGCCTAGAATGATTTTTAAAATATGCAAACAAAGCAAAAATGACTCCGACAGGGACTGTGTTAAGTGTAAGATAAGGGCCGCGTTGGTGACAGTGATCTAATTTCTTCTATATTTGGTGAATATTATTGTGAATGATGGTATTTTAAACTTTCAGTAACATTTTGGTTTGTGGAATGGGCGAACAGGAGTCCTCGGATGTACAGAAGCAATGCAGCCCCCCATCCCCCTAGTTAAGAAATAATTATTTGACATCTATTTTCATAGCAACCCTAAACCAATGTAATGAAATGCAAACCCCGCAGAGCTAATGCTCTCCACCATGTGTTGCCTGCTTGCTTATTAAGTTTTACGATCTGCGTATACCACAGCTGTCACCATCCCCTGCAGAAAGCGGCAGGTGCAGTGGGCATGAGCCTGGGACGTCTCCTCCGCACCCACACACAAGCTCTGACAGTTCCATTGTACACCAAGCTGATCCTTCTGCACTTAGAAAATATTAATTGCACAGCAAATCGGTAAATCCTATTCTAAAATTAAAGCTGAACCCCCCCTCCACCACCACCACCACAGAGACAAGGGGAGAATCTGCACACTGGGGTCCCAACAGCAATTTGCACTAAGGTCCGGTCTGCAATAGGAATTGCATACGAATGGGCTGCACATTCCTGTGTGATTTACATGTGGACCAGTGCGGTGCGATTTGAGCAGGGGCATACCTACAGGGGTCGCAACTGCGATCCAGTCCTTTGCTCCAGGGGGGCCTGTGCGGCCTCCCTGTACACCTGGATAGGAAAAGCGGCAGGGGCAGTAGAAAGAAGCTGGATAGGAGAAGCAGCGGGGGGGGGGGGGGGGGCAGCTGCATATAGAGAAACCACTCTCTCCGTTTTCCTCCTGCAGACTCTGAATGCCCGTTTCTCCTCCTCTCCCTCCTGCAGGCATTCAGCAGCTTCAGGAGGAAAATGGAGAGATCGGTTCCTCTAGGTTGAGCTGCCCCCGCTGCTTCTCCTATCCAGCTTCTTTCTGCGGCCCCCCCTGTGTTTTTTTTTCTTGGCTCCCCTTGTCCCCTGCAGTCTCTGACGGCCTCCCCCACCTATCTCCTGCCAGCTGATGCAGGGGTTGTGTCATTATGAACAGCGGGAAGGAGGACGGTAAATGTGTCATTTACCAGCCCCTTCCTTGTCCGAATGAGTACCGATCATTGACCCTGTCCATTCATAACTAAAGCATAGTAAACTGTAGAATTAAGAAGAAAGGGCAGAATGGAGCCCTTGGTTGGACTTTAGAGACACATAAGACAGTATAAGGTAAAAAAACATTTGCTTTATTCATACCAAAGGTATAAACAGTATTTCACAAAAGTGAGTACACCCCTCACATTTTTGTAAATATTTTATTTTATCTTTTCATGTGACAACACTGAAGAAATGACACTTTGCTACAATGTAAAGTAGTGAGTGTACAGCTTGTATAACAAAACGCACTGCAGTTGCGAACTGCAGCGGGTGTCAATTTTAAGTTCATGACACCCCAAACGCAGTGCATTTGCCTGCACCGGATTGCATAGTAAAGAAGTACCAGGTGATCCGGTTGCAGCGTGTTTCCAAAAGTAGTGCATGTAATTTGACAATTCAAAATGAATGGGCTCAAATCGCACCACACTGAACCCATAGCGCATTCTTATGCGATTCCTAGTGTGAACCAACCCAAAATGAGCCTGCCTCATTTTCTGGCTGAAGGAAGTCCAGCTACCTCTTTCCTCCCCAGGAAAGGCAGGTAGGATGCTGTCCTTAAAATATCACAGCACCCTACCTTAGTACTCCTCCTCCAGAGCTCTCAGAGGTGGTGCCTTTGATAGGTGGATGTCAGTCTAGAGGTGTGGGTGTTTTTAAAATGGTGGTAAACCGCTGTCTTTTTTTTTTTTTAAACCTGAAAGGCGATGCCATGTGCTAGTATGCATCTCGTACTAGCACATTATGTGAAACTTCTTTTAGAACGAAGCCATCCAGCAGCCATCATAATTACAGTGCCATCATCTATTTACAGAATTAGAAGGAAGAATGTAAATTAAACAGTGTGTGTTTATTTTCACTTTAAATCAGAATAAGCAATTTCAGTACAGGAGAGGAGGCTGTACAACTATGCAAGACTGTAGGGAAGACTGGAGTTCAGCTTTAAAGTCAGTCTGGCAAAGCGATTAAGTTATTGTTCAGCTTTATTTTGGTTTTGCTAAGATTTTTGCTTTGTTTTCCACTCCTGCAGGCAGAATTACTAAGATTTTTATCACTCATCTTCATGGAGACCATCTGTTTGGACTTCCTGGCTTCCTGTGTACCGTTAGTCTCCAGGCTGGCTCTAATCTATCTAAGCAGCATGTAGACATCTATGGTCCAGTGGGATTAAGGAACTTTATCCACACGAGTTTGGAAATCTCTCACTCCCAGCTAGTGTTCCCGTATTCCGTTCACGAATTGGTCCCGTCAGAAGACCAGTGTCCAGCAGAAGAGTTTAAAGACCTCTCGGGATATGCAGGAAAGAATGGTCCATCCTTGGAAGAGCAGACTCTTCATGCAGATCCAAGTGATGGGACATACAAGCTCCTTGAAAATGAGCAGTTTGTTGTTCAAGCGTTCAAGCTTTATCATCGCATTCCGTCATTTGGGTTTGTGATTGCTGAGAAGGACCGGCCAGGCAAACTCAATGTTAACAAGCTGAAAGAACTTGGTAAATGTCTACCTTGTGACATTGTTTCTTAAAGATTACTCCATTGTGTAAAACCATCATGACCATGGGAGGGCTGGACTAAGGGGCATATGCCCCCTGGGACCAGTGCTAAGATATATTGGGCTGGTGATGTTGTGGTTGTTAAAGTATAACCGAGATGTAGCACCCTCCTAGTGTAGAATAGGCTGCTAGGTAAATTTAGTTAGCTCCACTGTAATTAGAGGTGCAAGGGTAGATTAATTAGGGCTGCTCAGTGTTTCACAGTCTGCTGCTTTGTTGCTTCCCCCTGTCTTCAAGAGGATTCTAGAAGTGGTGGAATAGTGGGAGGAAGAACGGGGCATGCAGCCTGCATATTTATAGGACTCCAGACAAACCCTGTGTAGGTGTGCCCAGTAGGTGGTGTGAGAGCCTATAAATAGGCTGAGGCCTGAGCAGCAGTGCAGTGTTTCTGGGTCCAGTCCTGCTGGAGGAGACCGCTGTGCAGGGGCTCTGCCCCAGGTGCAGGACCTTAGAAATTTTTTAGGAAGACACTGAGGTCCCAGCTAGGTGCCTTTTCACAAGTTCAAGTCCAGGGATCAAGTTGGGTTTGGAGAAGCTCACTGAAGAGAGCCAGGAGGAAGGTGGTGGGAAAGAGCCCAGCTGTCCTATGGTTGTGTGAGGCTACATCTCCTTCACTAGAAAGAGCCTGGTGGATATTGGCCGAAGGCAACCGATGATTCTGGGGCTATGTGATTGAATGACCCCAGCACTGAAGAGTAGTGACTGTGTGTAGCTTTGAACTCTGGAAGGAGCACAAGTCACCATCGGTATAGAGATCCTGTTGGGCATTCCTTGTTTTGTACAGTGCAGCCAGAAATGAGATAATCTCAATTTGTTTAGTTGTACAGTTTACTGGGGGTATTCCATGCTCCCTATCCAAGTTCATTGCTCCCAATGGACACATTCCTGCCCAAGACTGTTTGGAACAAATGGAAGAGTGCAGGAGATGCTGTGTGCCTGGCTGTGTGTGCTCTAGAGGGGATATAGGACCAAATTCACCAGTGGCTCTTTAGGGGGTGCGCTACAGAGACAATTTACCATATTTATCGGCGTATAAAACGCACCCCAAGTTTAGGAGAGAATTTTAAGGAAAAAAACTTACATTTAAATGCCCATCAATGCAGCCTCATCAGTGTACATCTGCAGCCTTGTCAGTGTCCATCTGTAGCATTGTCCCTCATTGCAGCCTTGTCAGTGTCCATCTGTAGCATTGTCCCTCATTGCAGCCTTGTCAGTGTCCATCTGTAGCATTGTCCCTCATTGCAGCCTTGTCAGTGTCCATCTGTAGCATTGTCCCCCATTGCAGCCTTGTCCCCCATTGCAGCCTTGTCCCCCATTGCAGCCTTGTCAGTGTCCATCTGTAGCATTGTCCCCCATTGCAGCCTTGTCCCTGATTGCAGCCTTGTCCCCCATTGTCCCCCATTGCAGCCTTGTCAGTGTCCATCAGTAGTCTGCAGCCTTGCCCTGTGTCATTTGCAGACATCATTTGCAGACATCTGGCATTTAAAAATGGCGCCGCTGTTCTCGGCGGCTCTCGGCCATTCTCAGCGGCTCTCGCCCGTTCTCGGCGGCTTTCGGACGCACTCGGCTTTCGGCGGCTCACGTGGGACTGCGAGAGCCGCCGAGAATTGCCGAAAGCCGCAGAGAATGACCGAAAGCGGCCGAAAGCCGCCGAGAATGGAGGAAAGCCACCGAGAACGTCCGAAACCCGCCGAGAGCCGCCAAAAGGCTCACAATCAGCGGGGGGTTGGCGTATAACACACACACGCGCGATTTTCCCCTGATTTTAAGGGGAAAAAGTGCGTGTTCTACGCCGATAAATATGGTATTTTTTTTCATTTTGGATGGCCTAAAGGAGGGTTTATTATCTTTTGTCAGTTTTTTTGGCATGTGTTCCAGTTGGGAGATTTCCCTTCACTTCCTGTCCCATAGCCACAAAAGGAAGTGAGAGGAAATCCTTTAATAATAAAATCTATGGTAGTTCAGTAGAACTAGTGTCCCCAATAAAGGATTTCCCCTCTTCCTGTGCTGATGACCACTCAAAATTTTATTTCTTTCACTTTCTACCACCAAGACAAATAGGGGGACACAGACAGCAGTAAAACCTGACAGGCATTCTAATGCTTCTCAACTCTATTAAAAAAAAAATGTTTTACCTCATTTATACCTGAAATTGACTGAAGTTACCTGCCCACTGCTCAGACCTGTGATCACATCATCTAGCATTAGGGAAGGCTTCCAGTATCTACTTCCTTTTGCAGCTCTGGGCTGTCATATGTTCAAATGCCAAGAGCTGCAAAGGAAGCTGATGCTGGAGGATGTGAAACCGTGTGCCGCAATAAACCAAGCTCTTTTGGAACAATCAGCTTTTACCATACTTGCCACCACTGGGGCACCACGGCGCACAGAAATTTACCACAAAAGGGTTACTTGGCTGTGGTTTCCCTGTACTGCTACGTTGTTTTTAAAAATTGTGACAGCAAACGGGGGTAGAAGATCTCTCCCTTGCTGTCTAAATGGAGAATCGAGAGTGTGGGGGTTGGTGCGTCTGTAAAATGTTACACCCTAAATTTGGGTGTAACATGTTACAAAAGGTGAACTTATCCATTAAGCGTTGCTAAACTTTTCACACTCAAAATGTTGAGTTTTAAGAGAAGAGAGCAACAAAGTTTTTAGCCCAGAAAGAGTTAATAAGTCAAATTTTCATTCAAAGATTCTAACAATACGTTGCTTCAACAAGCCCCCTTCAAAACCAGTTGATGATGGGAAGTGTCTATTCTGGCCATGGAAATGAGAGAAGAGGTGGGGAGCTCACCTAAGGTTTTTACTCTTCAGTTCTGAAGTTGTTTCTAGCACAGTGGTGGGACATGTAAGGTTGGTGCTCTAAACAAAATAAATGCACCTTCAGAACAATGAGTCTCACTATTCGTGAAGAAGCAACTGCTCCAAAACCTTACATGACCCAACGATAAAGAATAACGTTTATACTCACACAATAAAAGTATGGGAATGTAAAGCATGTACTGAAATACTGGAAGGCTCTGGATAAGGCTGGGTGTCAATTTGAGGGGGATTGGGGTTGTGGACTGGGTTAGGGGACTTTGCAGCTGCCTTGATGGCCTTGTTGGGGATGAGGTCTCTGGAGGGCATTGGGAAGCACTGTGTGAGGTTGAGAGGTACTGTTGGGCGCAATATGGAGGGCCACTTTGCCACAGGTTGGGCTGCAATGTGAGAGGTTGGGGGGTACAGTGGAAGCTGAGGAATGTCTGGGGGCACTGTGGGCCACTATGAGAGATTATGGGGCAATATGGAAGCTGGGAGGCACTGTGGGAGGTTATGAGATTTGCAGATGACTAAGGACCCAGGAAAGGGGGAAGGCCACAACCCAGTGGTTGAAGACCATTGGCATAGATAACAGAGTAAGGACTAGCATCACAAACAGTTGGGGGGTTGCCATAATAACGGCATGAAAAGTTGTTTTTATTTATTTTTTACTGGTTTTCTTTATTGGAATACATATTTGTTGGTATAGGTGGCTGTGGCCCACAAAAATATCACATGTGGCAGTTTGTGAATGAGAAGCCTTATGGTAATGCCATGTTCTTGTTTGCAGGTATTCAACCTGGTCCTATTTATGGCAAGCTGAAACTTGGCTCTTCGGTTACTCTAGAGAATGGACAAATCATTCATCCATCCGATGTCCTAGGGGACCCCATGCCAGGAAGGAAAGTTTGCATACTTGGAGACTGCTCAGGTGTCACCTCAGTGGGGGCCGCTAAGCTTTGCCAGGATTCTGACCTTCTCATTCATGAAGCTACACTAGATGACGAACAGATGGTCAAAGCCAAGGAAAATGGTCACAGCACGCCCAAAATGGCAGCTGAGTTTGCAAATTTGTCTCGTGCAAAGAAGCTGGTTCTGAATCACTTCAGTCAGAGGTTTAAGCCCCCAGGACTGATTACGGAAGGGGATGACGATGTGACCATACTGAAGACTCAAGCCGAAAGCGTTTTCATGGGACAGGAAGTTATATTAGCAGAGGACTTTATGACTATTACAATTCCAATGAAAAAGACAGATTAAGGGTAATGGTCTCACTTTAAAGAGGACCAAGGTCTTTGTACCCTTTTGGAAGGGCACTTTTTTGTGTACACCAGCAAGAACAAGACAGTTAGAAACCCTTGACTCTGGTGTTTGGACTTCTCATGTGTACACGGGCAGGTGCTACCCCCATAGGATGCAGTGATCCACTCCACCCCATCCTACACTAAGCTGAGGACACATGGGACCTTGTTGAGCATCTGTGTAGCAAGCCTTTTAAAAGGTTTCTCTCTAAATAATTGTTGCTTTACAGCCCAGAATACCAAGAGCTTTTGGGATGTGCATCTGTTTTATGACCATCTGCTCTGAAAAGTACTGGTTGCTTGAGAAATACCATCGAGTTTCTGTATCATGAATATTCAATTTGAAATGGGAGTAAAAAAAAAAGGCATCAAGCCCTCAAGGGGGACGTAACTATTACTGCTAGCTTAGTATGGTTTAAAGTGACATTTGCTGCTCTAGCTACATTCACATCATGTTAGGATGTAGATATGCATGCTTTTAAACAGTAAAAATAAAAATTTAAAATGTTTTATATAATGGCTTTATGTCGCTTTCAGACCTGAGGTTTAATGTATGTTTCCAACTAAAATCACATCATTTTTTGTTTGTGCCTGTTTGAGATTTATTATAAAATCTTAGTTTCCTATTATTTTTATTTTATATATGGGCTTTATGTAACTTTAAGACATACACTATATTGTCAAAAGTATTGGGACGCTTGCCTTTACACGCACATGAACTTGCACCCCAGTCTTAGTCTGTAGGGTTCAATATTGAGTTGGCCCACCTTTTGCAGCTTTAATAGCTTCAACTCCTTTGGGAAGGCTGTCCACAAGGTTTAGGAGTTTGTCTATAGGAATGTTTGACCATTCTTCCAGAAGCACATTTGTGGAGTCAGGCACTGATGTTGGATGAAAAGGCCTGGCTCGCAGTCTCTGCTCTATTTCGTCCCAAATGTGTTCTATTGGATTGAGGTCAGGACTCTGTGCAGGCCTGTCAAGTTCCTTCACCCCAAACTTGCTCATCCATTTCTTTATGGATCTGGCTTTGTGCACTGGTCCAAATCATTTGGTGGAGGGGGGATTATGGTGTGGGGTTGTTTTTTTAGGGGTTGGGCTTGGCCCCTTAGTTCCAGTGAAGTGAACTCTTAAGGCGTCAGCATACCAAGACATTTTGGACAATTTCATGCTCCCAACTTTGTGGGAACAATTTGGGGATGGTCGCT
Organism: Lithobates clamitans; assembly: GCA_037952925.1. Lineage (NCBI taxonomy): Eukaryota > Metazoa > Chordata > Amphibia > Anura > Ranidae > Lithobates > Lithobates clamitans. The sequence continues at coordinate 187,854 of JBBGZY010000617.1, read as the reverse complement.
TCCTGTTCCAACATGACTGTGCACAAACTGTTCCCACAAAGTTGGGAGCATGAAATTGTCTAAAATGTCTTGGTATGCTGACGCCTTAAGAGTTCCCTTCACTTGAACTAAGGGGCCAAGCCCAACCCCTAAAAAAACAACCCCACACCATAATCCCCCCTCCACCAAATGATTTGGACCAGTGCACAAAGCAAGGTCCATAAAGACATGGATAAGCGAGTTTGGGATGGAGGAACTTGATTGGCCTGCACAGAGTTCTGACCTCAACCCAATAGAACGCCTTTGGGATGAATTAGAGCAGAGACTGTGAGCCAGGCCTTCTCGTACAACATCAGTGCCTTACTTCACAAATGAAGAACGGTCAAACATTCCCATAGGCACACTCCTAAACCTTGTGCACCATAAGAACGATCATATCGGCAGTTCTGCCACTTGATTGTTCTTACAGACGATGGGAGGGGGAATCCCCCGCCGCCATCTGGTGTTTCTCCGGGCTCTCCTGTGCCATCGGGGACCCGAAGAAAGAATCAGCCGCCGCTGGATGACGACCATAGAGATTTCCACAGTCATCTCTATGACCGTCGGAGGCCCAGGTGGGGCGTTATGACTTCACGTCCGGGCTGCGATCGTGGCTGGTAAGCATGAGATCGTGATTTTTTTTTTGATCTCATGCTTTCCAGCCTGGAGGTGAGATGTGGGGTCTTTTTGACCCCGCATCTCTACATAAAGAGGACTTGTCACACACCATTCCTATTACAAGGGATGTTTACATTCCTTGTAATAGGAATAAAAGTGATAAAAAAAATGTAAAAGAGAAAACATAAAAATTAAAAAAAGAAAGTAAAATAAACTAACAATTTTTCTTTTTTTTTTTTAAACGCCCCTGTCCCCGTTAGTTCGCGCTCAGAAGCGAATGCACGTGTAAGCAGGGCCATCTTTAATACTGATTGGACCCTGGGCAAACGTTTTTTTGCCCCCCCCCCCCCCCATACAATTTTGCTCTCCACCTGCTCTGAGACATACAATAAATAGCAGCTAGACTTAAAAGCAGTTTACTGTAGTAGATCAGGCAGCGATTGCGATTGGTTGCCAGAGGTTACAGTGTATCATTACCACTTACTGACTGGTTGCTAGAGGTTACAGCACACATTACGGCTCACGGATTGGTTGCTAGAGGTTACAGCACATCATCTCCTCACTGCAGGGGGCAAGATATAAATATGAATGCTGCCTTTACATATCTATGCTGCCCGTTGCAGCTATTTACATTTGAATGCTGCTGCTCTTTACATATGAATTCCGGTTATTTACATGTAAACACAAGGTCTGCAGGTGAGTCATCTGTACACAACAATCTGTACACAACAATAATGTCCAGCAGAGCTGGACATTATTAGTAGCAGCAATTCACACTGAGATATCAGGGCACAGCAAGGGATTAAAAGTTCAAGGGACAAGGGAATTTAAACTGGGATAGTTGTCAAGTATGAGGCAGCTGCTTTGGGCCCCACAACAATGACAGGGCCCAGGGCAGCTGCCCCTTTTGCCCTGTGTTAAAGACGGCCCTGCGTGTAAGTCCCGCCCACATATGCAAACGCCGTTCAAACCACACATGTGAGGTATCGCCGCATGCGTTAGAGTGCGAGCAACAATTCTAGCACTAGACCTCCTCTGTAACTCTAAACTGGTAACCTGTAAAAAAAAAATGTAAAGCAACGCCTATGGAGATCTTTAAGTACCAAAGTTTGGCGCCATTCCCTGAGTGTGCGTGACATGTTAGGTATCTACCGTATTTATCGGCATATAACACGCACTTTTTTCCCCTGAAAATCATGGGTGCGTGTTATAGGCCGATTCCCGCCGATTTTGTGTGATCGGAGCAATCGCGGCAATTGCCGCCATCGCCGCCGACATACACAGCCGTGTGTAGATTCAAATATGGCGCAGAGACTGCAGGGATTCGTCGGAGCCGAGATGCACATACCCGAGTGTTCTCGGCTTTTTAATCCCTGCACTCTCGGCGCCATATTTGAATCTACACACGGCTGTGTATGTCGGCAAAGAGTGCACAAAGCTGCACTGGGGCAAAGCTGCACTGGGGCAAAGCTGCACTGACATGGCTGCACTGGGGCAAGGCTGCACTGACAAAGCTGCACTGACAAGGCTGCAATGGACACTGGGGCAAGGCTGCACTGACACTGAAAAAGCTGCAGATGGACAGATAACGCTACATTGATGGGCATTTTAATGTAAGTTTTTTTTTTTCCTTAAACTTCCCTCCTAAAAGTTTTTTTTCCTTAAAATTCCCTCCTAAACTTGGGGTGCGTGTTATATGCTGGCGCGTGTTATACGCCGATAAATACGGTATTTACTCGGCGTAACATCATCTTTCACATTATACAAAAAAATTGGGCTAACCTTACTCTTTTGTTGTTTTTAAATTCGTGAAACTGTTTTATTGGTTTTTTTTTTCCCAAAAAAAAACCACGTTTGAAAAATTGTTGCGCAAATACTGTGCGAGATAAAAAGCTGCAATGACCACCATTTTATTCCCTAGGGTGTCTGCTAATATATTATAATGTTTGGGGGTTCTGAGTAATTTTTTGGCAAAAAAATGATGATTTTTACATGTAGGAGAGGAGTGCCAGAATAGGCCCGGTATGGAAGTGGTTAAAGGAGGAAAATAATGCCCCATCATTGGTATCAGTGGGAAGAATAGAGCCCCATCATTGGTATCAGTGGGAAGAATAGTGCCCCATCATTGATTTCAGTGGGAGGAATAGTGTCTCATTGTTGGCGTCAGTGGGAGGAATATTATCCTATAGGTGTCAGTAGAAGGAATAGTGCCCCATCATTGGTATCAGTGGGAAGAATAGTGCCCCATCATTGATTTCAGTGGGAGGAATAGTGTCTCATTGTTGGTGTCAGTGGGAGGAATATTATCCTATTGGTGTCAGTAGAAGGAATAGTGCCACGTCATTGGTATCAGTTGGAAGAATAGTGCCTCCATTGTCGGTGTCAGTTCGAGGAATAGTGCCACATTGTTGGTGTAAGTGGGATGAATAGTGCCTCGTCATTGGTATTAGTGGGAAAGATAGTGCCCCATCGTTGGTGTCAGTGTGAGATATTGTGCCCCATCTTTCGTGTCAGGGGAAGGAATTGTGCCCCATCATTGGTGTCAGGGGACGAATTTATGCTCCCATGATAGGTGTCGGTGAGAAGAATACCCCATTGTTCATGTCAGAGGCCGAAATAATGTCTTAAATGCCAGATAAAGGCAAGCAAAGGGACACATCTGGTCCATGTACCGCAGTTTGGAGACCACTGTTCTAGGACATCCTTGTGTTAGAATCAGCTTCTTTACATAACTGGAATCACCACCTGACCCGGACAATTGCAAGTGATTCCTCCTATTGCTAGGTGGTCTGTGGATTAAATATGCTATTGTCATATTTTATCTCTTGTTTTGTACCATAGTACATGTCAATATATTTCTTTCAGGGTCATGCAATGTACCTGGAAGTCTTGTCTCAAGCTAAAATGCTCCTGCTCCACCTCCAGCACTGCCCTGTTCTCTCTGACTTGTCACTGGTAAACACAGAAGCCAGTAGAAGTTTGTTTTCTCTACAACTCTCTTCCTCCGCCCTCTGTGTTTATCAGTACAAGGCACCTCTTCAGAGGCTCAGGCGGGGTAAGCTGCACCAGCCTTGCTGCTCCTGCAACCCTTGCCGAGTACTTCTCCCTGGCCCTCTTAGGTGAGTGGTGGGAGCGTTCTGTACACAGAATAAACTGATCAGCGCTGCCAGCTACAGCCTGTGGTGCTGATCGAGTGGCAAAATCCGAAAGTGTGGTTGTATAGAAATTGATCAGTGGATCGATTTCTGAACAATCACCCTGCTCATATATGGATTCAAATTTTAATCCATGTAAGGCCGGCTTAACACTCCCCTTCCTACATATTACCAATGCTGCTATCCAACAGTGCCTCCTGTGCTCCTTCATCTAGTGCGAGAGAACTCGAATACACGAGGTGTGTCACTGGCCAGATCACCAGGTGAAAAGAGGAAAAAAAAAAAAAGAAAATGAATGCTGCCACCACATCTAAGAAATGGTAAGCTGCACTATATTACATTTTTGGCTTTGGGTTTAGTACCGCTTAAAAAAAGAAGAGCAAAAAAAAATATATATATATATATATATATATATATATATATATATATATATATATATATGCATGTATATATCATTTGGATCAGGCTACATACCTATATACAGACTAGTGTTTCTAGTTACGAATCCATGAACCAATGCTTGCATACAGTAGGTAAAGATATTATTTCCATTTCCACATACCATGCTAATAGTGGCTATTTTTGTCGCTAGTCCAAAAATACTGCACATCATGCTATCTTCAAGTAATCCAACACACCCCAGGCTTCATGATAGTTCTTTATTCAATCAATGACTTCATCGCTGGCACATTCGGCATTACATATTCTTGTAATAGGGCAATTAAACCAAAAACATTTCATTGTGTGAAAGATCTAATAGTCACTCGTACTGTATACATGTAAAAATTTGGAGTGTAGGAACAGAGATCGCAGCTCAGTTTAAATGTCGGCACAGCGGCTGTGTGCCACGGGCGACTGCGCTACTGAGCATCCCGCATTGGCCAATGAAGACTGCAGCAGCCCGCCACCCAGAAGAAGCTGAGTAGAAGATGCTGGCGAGGGACATTGGACTGTTGAAGGATAGATAAATATTGTGGTGTTTAGTCTTCGCTTTAAGGAGGTGGCACTATTGGATTGCATAGTGCATGGCCAGCCTAAGGTCTCATTCAGTAACATACACACAATTTTATAAGTGTAGCACCCTCCTAGATACAATGTTAGGTAAAGTTAGTTCTTTTTGGCTCTTATGTAGTGATTGGAACAGCTATCGATTGCTTTGGGCTGTTCTGGATCTCACAGGCTGCAGGTTTGATTGTTTTCCCCTGCATTCTAGACATTTCTAGAACATAGTGGGCTGGAAAGTCAAAAGAGCAACCTGAATATTGCACTTTCCTGATGCCAAACATGGCAGCGTACATACGATATAGCTCTGCCCCTATATCCACCCACAGGACCTGTTTAGCTCTATAAAAGTCTGACTGAGAGCTACCTCCCCCATACTCCTTTTTGTCCTCAAAAGATCAACACCTACAGACCGTTGCACTCAGGATAAAGCTCTTACCTGTCGACTACATCTGAGTCCATCTGGGTTCAAGCCTCTCCCAGTATGCAGTCCCACATCTTAGGTTGCTAAACGCACCAACAAGGTGGGGAACCCCTTCTGGTGGTCTTTTGGGGTCGAGGTGTTCTCTAATCAAAGACGACAATCCTCTTGTGGCATGCCTGCTTTGGAGTCTGGATCCAGCAGCTGGGACTGCATGATGTCTTCTCTCCTATGGAACTCTTTCCAGGTCTTTCAATGTCTATAAAACTTTTTTTCTTTTTCTTGCTCTTATGTCTCTAAAGACCCCATACAAACTGTGCAGCTTTTGTTGTCTGATTTCCTTTACATTTGCTGGGACCATGTGGTGCAGGGGCCTGCCTGAGGCTCTTAAGGTTTGACCTCATATTGTGTGGTTTTGGTAAATCTGAGGGAAAAAATCTGCAGAGGATTGTATGCTGTGTAGCCAACTTAAAAGTGTCCTTTCGTGTGGATAGGCATTGGCTTTCCTCCGATTAGAACAGAGGTGAGAGAGGGCTGAGTCTCTCTCTCTCTCTCTCTCTCTCCCTCTCTCAGGTGCTCTATTTACAGACTACAAGTGGTTAGATAATGGATGCCTTTGGTATTCGGCATCCAGAGAGGCAGCATCTCATTCTGAGGAACAGTCAATGACAGGTAAGTCTTGCTATCCTAGTAATGTGAACAGAAGGGGGGGGGGGGGTGCCCAGATTTCTTTTATTTAAATTTGTTACTGTTTGCCAAAAAGAAAAAAAAAGAGGATATATATGTATTTTTTTTTCTCTATATCCCTCATTTCCCTTATTTCTCTCTGTTGCCATGCAGTCCCCCTTGCACCTTTTCGGTTCTTCCGCCAGCATGAGCCTAACAGCACATAACCAAGACCACCACAATACCAGGTAAGGGCCAACTTTGGGTAATTAAGAAGATGCGGGAAAAAAGAGTGCATTCTGCCCTGACGAGCACGTCTTCCTGTCTGTTGCAGTTCTGGCCGCTCACACTCCCGCTCTAGGAGGTCCAGAGGCCCTCTGGATCCTCAGGATTTTTCCAGGGCAGAAAGTGACTCCTCCAGTCCTGGCAGACCCCAGTACAAAGGGCGCAAATGTACGCTTAAAAGAATGCACACCGCTTCTCCTCTGAGGGCTCAGCGCCCAAAAGGCAAATGTTGGTCATGTGGAGATGACCCAATGCCTGGAAAGTTACTTTGCAGCAACTGCTTCAGTCAGCTGGCCAGAGATCAGGAGTATGAGAGTCAGCAGGTGACCACCTTGAGAAAGTAGTTCCCAACTCCCTGGCAGAATTTTCCGGTCGTCTCAATATTCTAGCAAACCCTCCTCGTACTCTGAGAGAAGACTGTTCATTATGAGATATCACCTTTAAAAACAGCTTTCCTATTAGCCATAACTTCAGGGGAAGGGTGTCTGAACTCCAAGAATTGGGGGCAGCAGAACCTTATTCCATGTTCTTCCCAGACAGGGTTGTGCTGAGACCATTGGATAATTTTGTCCCAAAAGTGGCATCGATATTTCATCTGTCCAGTGAATGGGTGCTTCCAGCCTTCCCAGCAGAATCAGATGCTGATCTGCTTGAGTTGGACATTCCAAAAGTCCTCAAAGCCTATCTCCAGGCTACCTCTACAGTCAGAGGTTCTGACAGACTTTTTCATCATCATGAAAATTTAAAGGGAAAGAGGCCTCGGCCAGAACCATGTCGTCCTGGATAGTAAAAAATATTCACCGGGCATATAGAGCCAGGAAGGGTCCTCCAGAGATGGTTAGAGCTCACTCAACCAAGGCGATGTCGTCTTCTTGGGCGACACGGGCAGGATTGTGTCTGTAGACAGTCTGCAAAGAGGCTAGCTGGTCATCATATTATACGTTCTTAAAACACTACAGGGTGGATCCAGCAGCTCTTGCTACAGTAGAGTTTGGGAGGAAAACCATCCAAGCTTTTTTTTTTTATTGTCAAAGGCTAAGTTTGTAACATTAAACCCTCCCTCTCAAGAGCTGATTATGTATCATATGTATGCTGCTATGTTTGGTGTCAGGAAAATTGTATTAAATACTTACCGTAATTTTCCTTTCCTGATGCCAATACATGGCCCGGTGGAGGTTGGAAAGGGTCTAGTTGTCCCGTGGCATTGTGGGCATTAAGTTCTCCCTCACTGAAGAGTGTCCATTGGATAGTGGAAGGAGGCATTCAGATATCCTGTGACATTTTGAATATGGACCTGAGCTCAAGGCCCTAGTGATTGTGTGCTGGTGTTCTTTTGGGTGAGTGTGGGTGACTCTGGCTGAGATAACCCTTGCAAGGTCTCAGTTCTGGCTTTCTTACTTTGCTTCTAGTGTAGAGACTTTTTGGAGAAGTTTAGCACAGTGTAGTGTCCTCCTGTTCCTATGTAGTGTTTTTGAAGTATCACGTACCACCCTACATCATCAAAAAGTTTATTTAGCTATTAATACAAAAAAAGAGATTCCCCAGACTGTTTATCGAGCCTGAGTGTATTGACTGTTTCTGTGTGCCAGATTGCCTCTGCACTGTTTTGAGAAAGGACTTGTTAAACTACAGCTGCTCCTTTGGGGGGGGGTAGCACTGCATGTAGGGGCTCGGGCCAGGATTTTCCTTATGCGCACATGGCCATTGCCAGTGAGAGGATCATGGTGTGGGATAAACAATGGACTGTCCGATACTTCTGTATGCAAGAGAGGATTGCTACAGTATATACTTATTGCAAATAGAGCTTTGCCCAGGAAAATAGCTGCTAGGATGAAGGGCATTTTCAGTTGGGCACTCAAAAGTTAAGCAGAGTGGCGGGAAGAGCCCACTTGGTAAACAGCCGCTGGCACCAAAGCAGCTGGTGGAAGAAGGGTGAAGCTATTGTGTAAGTTTCAGGGAGTGAGTAAACCCTACACATGTTGGAGAGAGAGAGAGAGAGAGAGTGCTAAAATGGCAAATTACCGATCCTTTAGGTCAGGGGTAGGCAACGAGTAGCCCTCCAGCTGTTGTAGAACTACATTTCCCATGAGGCATTGCAAGGCTGGCAGTTATAATTACTCCCAGAGGCATGATGGGACTTGTAGTTCTGCAACAGCTGGAGGGCCTCAGATTACCTACCCCATTCTTTAGGTGCTGGGGAACGCCTGTTAGTTTAACAGGAAGCCCGAACTATCTGGCCGGAGCGGCAGAGTAGCTCATCGACACAGATGTGAGGCTGGTGTATTGAGGCTGTCTTGCCTTGGGCACCATTCAGGGAGCGGAGCACATGTGTGTCGTGTGCGGGAGCAGCCAGAGGCTGACTGCAGTGATGAGAGCATATACAGTTAGGTCCATATATATTTGGACACAGGCGCAATTTTCTTACTTTTGGCTCTGTATGCCACCAGAATAAAAGTAAAACTAAACAATTCAAATTAATTCAGCTTTCAGCTTTAATTCAAGGGGTTCAACATAACTATCAAGTACATATTTTAGGAACTGCAACCATTTTTATACACACTCAAATGTAATTGGACAAATGAATATAATAAAAAATAAAATGTTCATTTTAAATATTTTGTTGAGAATCCTTTACTGGCAATGACTGCCTGAAGTATGGAACCCATGGAAATTACCAAACACTGGGTTTCCTCCTTTCTGATGCTTTGCCAGGCTCTAAGGCTGCATTCACACCTGAGCGTTTCAAAGTTGCGTGTAAAAGGCAAAAAAATGCCTGTAATCTGCCCCAAAGAAGCTCATGTTCTTTTTTGAGCTTAGGGCGTTTTTCAGGCATTTTGCTTCAGGTGACAAAACACTCAGATGTGAACAGGTGCCATTGAAATGAATGTGATTTTGCTTGTTGGGCGTTTTTTCGGGTGTTTTATGAGCTGAGAACATTCAGGTGTGAATGCAGCCTAACTGCAGCTGTCTTTAGTTGTTCTTTGTGGGTCTTTCTGCCTTTAGTTTTGCCTTCAGCAAGTGAAATGCATACTCAATTAGGTTGAGATCAGGTGATTGACTTGGCCATTGCAGAATATTCCACTTCTTTTCCTTCAAAAGCTCCTGGGTTGCTTTTGCAGTGTGTTATGGATCATTGTCCATCTGTACTGTGAAGTGCTGTCCAATCAATTTTGCTGCATTTGGTTGAATCTGGCCTGACCGTATACAGTGCATCCAGAAAGTATTCATAGCGCTTCACTTTTTCCAATTTTATGATACAGCCTTATTCCAAAATTAAATAAATTCATTATTTTCCGCAAAATTCTATAAACAATACCCCAATAATGACAATGAGAAAAAAGTTTGTTTGAAATCTTTGCAAATTTATTAAAAATAAAAAACAAAAAAAATCCCATATACATAAGTATTCTTAGCCTTTGCTCAATACTTTGTTGAAGCACCTTTGGCACCAATTACAGCCTCAAATATTTTTAAATATGATGCTACAAGCTTGGCACACCTATTTTTGGGCAGTTCCTCTCATTCTTCTTTGCAGGACCTCTCAAGTTCTCTCAGGTTGGATAGGAAGCGTCGGTGCACAGCCATTTTCAGATCTCTCCAGAGATGTTCAATCGGGTTCAAGTCTGGGCTCTGGCTGGGCCACTTAAGGACATTAATAGAGTTGTCCTGTAGCCACTCCTTTGTTATCTTGGCTGTGTGCTTAGGGTCGTTGTCCTGTTGGAAGATCAACCTTTGCCCCAGTCTGAGGTCCAGAGCGCTCTGGAGAATGTTTTCATCAAGGATGTCTCTGTACATTGCTGCATTTATCTTTCCCTCGATCCTGACTAGTCTCCCAGTTCCTGCCGCTAAAATTAAATCCCCCACAGCATGATGCTGCCACCACCATGCTTCACTATAGGGATGGTATTGGTCAGGTGATGAGCGGTGCCTGGTTTCCTCCAGCCATGACGCTTGCCATTCAGGCCAAAGAATTCAATCTTTGTTTCATCAGACCAGAGAATTTTGTTTCTCAAGGTCAAAGTCCTTCATGTGCATTTTGGCAAACTCCAGGTGGGCTATCATGTGCTTTTTACTGAGGAGTTGCTACCGTTTGGCCACTCTACCATACAGGCCTGATTGGTGGAGTGCTGCATAGATGGTTATTCTTCTGGAAGGTTCTCCTCTCTCCACAGAGAAATGCTGGAGCTCTGTCAGAGTGACTATGTGGTTCTTGGTCACCTCCCTGACTAAGGCCCTCCTGCCCGGATCACTCAGTTTGGCCAGGGGGCCCGCTCTAGGAAGAGTCCTAGTGGTTCCAAACTTCTTGCATTTACAGATAATGGAGGCCACTGTGCTCATTGGGACCTTCAATACTGCAGAAATGTTTCTGTACCTTTCCCCAGATCTGTACCTCAATACAATCCTGTCTGAGGTCCACAGACAATTCCTTGGGCTTCATGGCTTGGTTTGTGCTCTGACATGCACTGTTAACTGTGGGACCTTATATAGACAGGTGTGTTCCTTTTCAAATCATGTCCAATCAACTGAATATACCACAGGTGGACTCCAATCAAAGCTGTAGAAACATCTCAAGGAGGATCAGTGGAAACAGGGTGCACCTGAGCTTAATTTTGAGTATCATGGCAAAGGCTGTGAATACTTATGTATATGGGATTTTTTTATAAATTTGCAAAGATTTAAAACAAACTTCTTTCACGATGTCATTATGGGATATGGTTTGTAGAATTATGAGGAAAATAATGAATTGAATCCATTTTGGAATAAGCCTGTAACATAACGTGGAAAAAGAGAAGTGCTGTGAATACTTTCCGGGTGCACTGCATCTCTAAACAGTGCAGAATTCATCCGGCTGCTTCGGTCTCATCATCAATAAACACCAACGACCCAGTGCCACTGGAAGCCATGCATGCCCATGCCATCACACTGCCTCCACCATGTTTTACAGGTGACGTTGTGTGCTTAGGATCATGAGCTGTTCCAAACCTTTTCCACACTTTTTCCTTCCTGTCCTGTCATTCTGGTAAAGATTAATCTTAGTTTCATCCGTTCATAGAATGCCTTTCCAGGACTGGTCTGGCTTTTTTAGATGTTTTTTGATCTAGGTCTGGCTTTTCTATGGGTTGCAACTGGTGTTGAACCCTATGTATTTGCTCCTGTGAAGTGTTCTCTGGATTGTAGATTTTGACAATGATATGACCATCTCCTGAAGAGTCTCCTTCACTTGTCTGGATGTTGTGAATGGGTTTTTCTTTATCATAGAGAGGATCCTGCGATCATCCACCACTGTTGTCTTCTGTTGTCCAGGCCTTTTTTTTGTTGCTGAGCTCACCAGTACGTTCTTCTTTCCTCAGAATGTACCAAACTGTTGATTTGGCCACTCCTAATGTTGCTGCTATCTCTCTGATGGATTTGTTTCGTTTTTGAAGCCTTACAATGGTCTGTTTCACTTGCATGGACAGCTCTTTTGAACGCATGATGTAGGTTCACAGCAATAGATTCCAAATACAAATACCACACTTAGAATCAACTCCAGACCTTTTACCTGCTTAATTGATGAAGAAATAATGGAGTAGTCCACACCTGGCCATGAAACAGCTTTTGATTCAATTGTCCAATTACTTTTGGTCCCTTGAAAAAGAGGGGTGGCTATTCTTAAGAGCTGTAATTCCTAAACCCTTCCTCCGATTTGGATGTACATGTCCTCAAATTAAACCTGTGAGTGTGCACTTTCAGCCCATATCCTTTATACAGCTATAGCTGGTACATACCTGTAAAAAAACTAAAAGTGTGTTTGTGTCCAAAGATATATATGGACCTAACTGTAGCAGTGGGCACTGTGGAGAAGCTTTTTGAGTTATTGCCTCATAATCTACCAACAGCTGTGCGCCAAGTTGCTTGGAATACAGGACTGTGTATGAAGTTGCCGAGAGCTAGTGACACCTGGAGGCAGGAGATCTTCTCTTTTCCAGGATATTGCCAAATGCTGTCTCTTCTGACGCTTTGGTGCCAAATCCATAGGCTACGTGAGAGCACGGGGGAGACTAGATTTGGGGAAGGAATTGAGCATTAGTCTATTGGCCAATTAGAGCGGCACGCCCCCCATTGCTTCCGGGGGTCAAGCTTTAGATGCCAAGCTTACAAACACTTGGTCTCCAAACTTTCTAAGCAAATAAGCTAGTTTACTCTTCTTCAGACTTTAGGAGGGCCGGACTGTAGACAGTAAGAGTAAAAAAAAAAAAAAAAAAAAAAAAGGTCCTATCGTCACTGGGAAAAAATAATGCCCCATTGTTTGTTTCAGTAAGAGTAATTGCACCCCATTACTGGTGTAAGTGGGAGGGATTGTGCCCCATCATTGGGAGGAATTGTGTCCCATTGTTGGTGTCAGTGGGGAGGAATTTTGCCCTGTCATTGGGAGGCCCTTTCCCCACTTCATTGGTATCAGTGGGGGAGACGATGCCCCATTGTTGGTATCAGTGGATGAAACAGTGCCCCAAGGGCCAGATAAAAGCAAGAAGGGCCGCATCTGGCCCCCGGGCTACAGTTTGGAGACCACTGGGCTAGAGGAAACAGTGCCAATAGGCCCACCTGTTGCTGCTACACCAGAGAACCTGCAGCTGCTGTGATCCCTGTATGCTGTATGGCAGGGATATGCAATTAGTGGACCTCCAGCTGTCGCAGAACTACAAGTCCCATGAGGCATAGCAAAACTCTGACAGCCACAAGCATGACACGCAGAGGCATGATGGGACTTGTAGTTTTGCAACAGGTGGAGGTCCGCTAATTGCTTATCCCTGCTGTATGGTAAAGGAGCTGGAGGCTGCAACAGAGAAAGGTCAGCTTGCGGAGGAAGCCAGTTAAGAAGAGACTGAGTGAAGTAGGAGTGGAGTAGTCACCCAATCAGAATAGTCTTGCGGAGCGATCACCAGGAGAGCTGGGAAGCTGGACAGGCTTCTGGGCTAGACCCTAAATGGCTGGTGCTAAGAGAATATATCACGCAGATGCTGGAGAGTGGTGAGAAACTGCATCTGGGTGCGATTCATATCACTAACTCTTGCTTCTCTGCTGTGGATTACGGGTTGCTACCATCCCTACAAAACTACACATACTAAACAAAAATCCTAAATTGGGACTTTGAAAGCAACCCAACAATAATATGTATAAAAAATAATGAATTTATTACATATCAGTACAAAAAGTTTCGAACAAAAAAAAAATTATTTTTCCACCACCAATAACCTCCAAGACATTAGTCAACATATGCATTCAGAAAAATTGTACCCCCAGATCAGAGACTCATAATCTATAACCACACTGTAGGTGATCAGTGACAGGTCCTTGTACTGGGAAATCCAATGTGCTTTGAATCTGTATTTCCTTTCTTCCTCAGGGGGTATTCTGAAATCAAATAACAACAAGATTGGAGATCTCACGGCATTACATAGTATATACATTGCATTTACAAAGTGCCAACTGTGGAACACCTACTGCTTCAATACTTGTGATAATTATGATATAAATACCAAATGTCCTCTCCTGGAATCACGTAGGAGCACGCCTCTCCAAAAGGGCCACCATCAGGGCATGCAAAGACTGCATGGGCCACTGGAAATAACGTGATATATTATAGTGGCTGCATAATTACAATTACCTCTTTTCCAAGATAGTATATATGAACATTCCCTAACTTAAGATGTCATAAAGCTTTCCCGGGAATAAATATAGATGACCCTTTGCCTGGGTTTCTAATGTTGTTGGATATATAGTCATTGTTGTCTCAAGTTCAACTGAACTGTTGCCCAAAGTAGGGGGCAATTCTTCACCTGAAAATCCTTCACCATCCTGCTGAGTCTAACATTGGAAGGGAATGCTCTGTACTCACAGCTGAATTGCTGGAGTTGTGAAGGAGAAGTAAAATGACGGGTGTTGGGTACATTGTTCTTTTTTTTGTAATGTCGCACTTATTGTTGTTTTTCCTGAAGGACACTAAGCCTATTGGACATCTTAATATTATAGATGGTAATACAACTTTCATTTCTAAATGTATGTGATGGTTTTCAATAGTATAATTCATACTGTGCATTTATCTACGTTTAGGCGCGTTCAGAGAGAATAGAATTCCAGGGGAAGAATGCAGCTATGTAAACTCATGTCCACTTACACTATATTATCAAAAGTATTGGGACGCCTGCCTTTACACGCACTTGAGCTTTAATGGCATCCCAGTCTTAGTCTGTAGGGTTCAATATTGAGTTGGCCCACCCTTTGCAGCTATAACAGCTGCAACTCTTCTGGGAAGGCCATCCACAAGGTTTAGGAGTGTGTCTATGGGAATGTTTGACCAGCCTACCAATAGCACATTTGTGAGGTCAGCCACTGATGTTGGATGAAAAGGCCTGGCTCGCAGTCTCTGCTCTAATTCATCAGGTCAGGACTCTGTGCAGGCCAGTCAAGTTCCTTCGCCCCAAACTCGCTCATCCATGTCTTTATGGACCTTGCTTTGTGCACTGGTCCAAATCATTTGGTGGAGGGGGGATTATGGTGTGGGGTTGTTTTTCAGGGGTTTAGGAGTGTATCTATGGGAATGTTTGAACATTCTTCCAGAAGCACCTTTGTGAGGCCAGGCACTGATGTTGGATGAGAAGACCTGGCTCACAGTCTCCGCTCTAATTCATTCCAAAGGTGTTCTATCGGGTTGAAGTCAGGACTCTGTGCAGTAGGGGTGCAACGGATCGCTGCCGATCCGTGATCCGTTCGGATTACCCTCCGCGGATCGGCACACCCACGATCCGCGGAGCACTTTTCGGGCCTCAGCCATAGGAAAGGCCCCGGCTTCGGCCTAGCTCCGGAGCGGCGGCCATCTTGGTACACCCGGAAGTGGCCGCTGTCTCGACAGGAAGTGACATTTCGTCGCCGCCATCTTGCTACACCCCACACTCCTGCACAGTACAATAATGATAGAGTGAGAAGGGGGCAAGCGGACATCTTGTTACACCCACCGGAGTTTTAAATTTAAAAGCCATTTTCAACACAAAACTGAGCTTATATGCACAAATACTGTATTTATGCATATAAGCTCGGTTTTGTGTTGAAAATGGCTTTTAAATCTAAAACTCCGGTGGGTGTAACAAGATTTGTGTGTTTTTTTTTTTTTGTTTTTTTTTTTGTTTTGTTTTTTTATGCTGATCCGAGGATCGATCCGATCCGTGACTCTGATCCGAGGATCGATCCGATCCGTGAGATTTTTGATCCGTTGCACCCCTACTGTGCAGGCCAATCAAGTTCCTCCATCCCAAACTCACTCATCCGTGTCTTTACGGATCTTGCTTTGTGCACTTTTTCAGAGGTTGGGTTTGGCCCCTTAGTTCAAGTGAAGGGAACTCTTAAGACGTCAGCATACCAAGACATTTTAGACAATTTCATGCTCCCAACTTTGTGTGAACAGTTTGTGCACAGTCATGTTGGAACAGGAAGGGGCCATCCCCAAACTGTTCCCACAAAGTTGGGAGCATAAAATTGTCCAAAATGTCTTGGTATGCTGACGCCTTAAGAGTTCCCTTCACTGGAACAAAGGTGCCAAGCCCAACAACTGAAAAACAACCCCACACCATAATCCCCCCTCCACCAAATGATTTGGACCAGTGCACAAAGCAAGGTCTATAAAGACATGGATGAGGAAGTTTGGGGTGGTGGAACTTGACTGGCCTGCACAGAGTCCTGACCTCAACCCGATAGAACACCTTTGGGATAAATTAGAGCAGAGTCTGTGAGCCAGGTCTTCTCGTCCAACATCAGTGCCTGACCTCACAAATGCGGTTCTGGAAGAATGGTCAAACATCCCCATAGACACACTCCTAAACCTTGTGGACAGCCTTCCCAGAAGAGTTGAAGCTGTTATAGCTGCAAAGGTTGGGCCAACTCAATATTGAACCCTACGGACTAAGACTGGGATGCCATTAAAGTTCATGTGCGTGTAAAGGCAGGTGTCCCAATACTTTTGGTAATATAGTGTATATATCGCAGGAGAACTTGATCTGGTAAACATTGAATTGTTTACGCTCCCCCGATCATTTCTGCCACATTTAGGCCTCCTTCACCTGGACATACTACAACATACTCCCATGTGATGGCTGTGTTTGCACACACAGGGATGGGCAGGTGTTCCCTGCATTCTGGGGCAGGCAGTCCCATCGATTGTCAATTGGAGGCAGCAGCTGCTGCTGCTCCCAATTTGACAGGCGTGAGGGTGCACAGCCCTGAATGCCCACCGTCTGTGTTTGGGGACATGCACCCACATCAATTGGGCTGTCTGCATGGGGATGCACAGAACACCTGTACAGGTACACATGGCACTTGCACAGGTGTACGCTGTAGTACAACGTTGTGAATGAGCCCTAAACCAAACACAGAAGGCCATGTATAAGTAACATAAGACTGATGTCAATGGGGCGATTCTGTCTCTAGAGGCAGAATTGCTGAGGCTGCCTGTCTGTCCCTATGGAGCCACTCTCTCCCTAGCGGAGGCAATAAGAAATCGCTCCCGTCGCTAGCAATTAAAGCGGACCTTCAGTCATTTTTTCATCTATTAAATCTTCTGCCCTTGTAGTTTTAACTTTGGATAGTAAAACATTTATTTTCTGCCAGTAAATCCCTTATACAGCCCACTTCCTGTTCCTTGTCTGGTCATTAGCCTAGGCTTATGACATCATGCACAGCTCTCTCTCTCTCCTGAGAGTTTGCCAGGAAGGCAGGGGGGATGAGTCATAAGAGGGCCAATGAGAGCTGCAGTGCTGGTGTGCCTCTGTGTAAATCCAGGAAGTAAACAGGCAGCAGCTTCAGCTGCCCACAGTTAAAATGGCTGCAGCCAGACTTAGAAGAGGGAGATCTCTGCAGTATATTTGGCAAGTACGGAATCACAGTAAATATAAAATAATATGCAAAGTGGTTGGAGGGAAGCTTCAGAATGGCAAAGATGTTTTTTATTACAAATTATGTGAGCAGACTGCAGTTCCTCTTTAAGATTCAGCAGCCTGCAGATCAGCAACAGAGCCGTTAATGGCATCCCACTCTTATGCCCCGTACACACAGTCGGATTTTCCGATGGAAAATGTCCGATCGGAGCGTGTTGTCGGAAATTCCGGCCGTGTGTGGGCTCCACCAGACATTTTACATCGGATTTTCCGACACACAAAGTTTGAGAGCAGGATATAAAATTTTCCGACAACAAAATCTGTTGTCGGAAATTCCGATCGTGTGTACACAAATCCGACGGACAAAGTGCCACGCATGCTCAGAATAAATAAAGAGACGAAAGCTATTGGCTACTGCCCCGTTTATAGTCCCGACGTACGTGTTTTACATCACCGCGTTCAGAGTGATCGGATTTTCCGACAACTTTGTGTGACCGTGTGTATGCAAGACAAGTTTGAGCCAACATCCGTCGGAAAAAATCCTAGGATTTTGTTGTCGGAATGTCCGAACAAAGTCCGACCGTGTGTACGCCCTATAAGTCCGTAGGGTTCAATATTGAGTTGGCCCACCCTTTGCAGCTATAACAGCTTCAACTCTTCTGGGAAGGCCGTCCACAAGGTTTAGGAGTGTGTCTATGGGAATGTTTGACCATTCTTCCAGAAGCACATTTGTGAGGTCAGGCACTGATGTTGGATGAGAAGGCCTGTCTCACAGTCTCCACTCTAATTCATCCCAAAGGTGTTCTATTGGGTTGAGGTCAGGACTCTGTGCAGGCCAGTCAAGTTCCTCCACCCCAAACTCGCTCATCCATGTCTTTATGGACCTTGCTTTGTGCACTGGTCCAAATCATTTGATGGAGAGGGGGTTATGGTGTGGGGGTTGTTTTTGCCTCAGCAAATACAGTTGTGTTCATAAGTTTACACACCCTGGCAGAATTGATGATTTCTTGGCCATTTTTCAGAGAATATGAACGATAACACAAATGTTATTATATTATCATGTGTTAAAGCGGAACTTCACCCAAAATGGGAAGTTCCGCTTTTCCTCCTCCTCTGCCATGCAACCTTCAGGGACACGTCACAGGTTCACAAAGCACAGTGAGGCTGGGTTCACACTGCTGCGGTGCGGGAACGCAGCGAATTTACTGCGGGTTCCCGCATCGCACCAACTCGCACGGCAGTTCACACTGCCATATGCGAACTGCTGGGGAGTGTCATACAATGTTAATGACACCCCCAGTTCAGCCCGCATATCGCAATGCGAACTGACAATTCGGACATTTTCGGATCGCATAGGTGTGAACACCCATGCGATCCGATTTTGGTCCGAACAAAAAAAAGGGTCCTGTGCGAGTTTGGACCGAATGCGGTGCGATATCAGCCATACTATCTGTATGGCTGATATCGCACAGCACAGACATCGCATGTGATGTGAACAGCAGTGCGCTGCGAATCACATGCGATGTCTGCCACCGCAGCAGTGTGAACCCAGCCTGAAGCTCCCAACTCCTTTTTATTCGTTTTGGACAGAGTAGAGAAAGATTACAATCCCTATACAGAGAATTTCCCCCACTTCCTGCCACCGTGACAACAGCTTCACCAGGCAGGAAATGAGAGAGAAAAATCACAAAAGGACAGATTACCGAGGTTCTTGGCCTTTCCTTACTACAAATAACATTTTTATTTGTGTTACAGCTTTTCTTTTGTGTCCTATTTGTTGTCACTAGGACGGAGGCTTTGTATACAAAGGTGTGAAAATTGAAAGCAGATCTTCACTCCCATCTCTCCCACAATAGTGCGATGTTCAGACCGCCCCCGGGTGCACATCATTTTCCTAGGGGAAGAACGTTCACCGTGCTCCCTTTGCCTGCTGGGATATACACCTCGCATAGCTCTTCAATCAGTAAAAGAGGGGGGCGTGCCCACTGCCTAGCAGCTTGTGATAGGTAAGTTGCGCCTGCTGAACCCAGAAAAGCCGACGCCTACCGATGACATCACAGAAAACATGGTGGTGTAGGACCGAGCGGTGGCAAAACGGAAGAGGTGCAACACTATGGGGGGTTATTTATGTTACTAAAGGCAAATCCACTTTTCACTACAAGTGCACTTGGAAGTGCAGTTGCTGATCTGGTAAGATCTGAAATGAGGGGAAGCTCTGCTGATTTTATAATCCAATCATGTGCAAGCTAAAATGCTGTTTTTTTATTTTCCTTGCATGTCCCCCATGGATCTACAGCGACGGCACTTCCAAGTGCACTTGTAGTGCAAAGTGGATTTGCCTTTAGTAAATAAACCCCTCTTTATCTGCTAGGCGTGTGAATATCTGAATTGTGCAGAAGACAACTTTCTGTAAGCAGGAGGTAAAAAAAAAAAAAAAAAAATGGGGGAGGGTCGGGGGTGAAGATTCGCTTTAATTGGAATGGAGTAGAAGGCCCCTTTCAGGTGGACCTGATCGGACCCTCCAGTCTGTTCTATGGATCGGCAGATGGTGGTCCTATTCCCCACCCTGGACAGGCACCCCGTTTCCATCTAATTGCCCTATAGAGGAGAGCAGGACTGTGCTCATGTCTGCTCTGCACAGTGGACATCTCATCCACCAGCTCCGCAGGGATCAGCAGAGAGATCACCCGCTGATCATTCCGCTTAGCTGAGGCGCCCCTGTAATGGGGCCTAAGGTCCCTTTCACGTGAGAGGTCCATCTGTCAGTTTTTCAGGTGGACCTGATTGGACCCTCCATTCACCCCTATGGACCGGCAGGTAAAAACAGACTTGTGACCGTTTTACACCTGCCTACCCTTCAATCCGATCTGGTGGATCAGAGGGCAGTTGGAGGTAAACGGGCAGCATAGTCCGTTTACACCCAGTAGTCCATAGAGCAGAGCAGGCTCTGTCCCTTTCCGCATAAATTGAGTTGACCTGTCACCTGCACGCTCTGTGGACAGATCCCCTGCTGATCACACGCTCTGTGGACAGATCCCCTG
The DNA here is from genome assembly GCA_037952925.1 of Lithobates clamitans. Taxonomy (NCBI): domain Eukaryota; kingdom Metazoa; phylum Chordata; class Amphibia; order Anura; family Ranidae; genus Lithobates; species Lithobates clamitans. Next base: position 167,741 of record JBBGZY010000617.1, on the reverse strand, counting down.
CTGATCACACGCTCTGTGGACAGATCCCCTGCTGATCACACGCTCTGTGGACAGATCCCCTGCTGATCACACGCTCTGTGGATAGATCCCCCGCTGATCATAAAAGAGTCTGCCCCGTGTGAAAGGGGGCCTTAAAAGCGGAGTTCCACCCATATTTTTCACTCCTCACCAAGCAGCGCTAATGTGCATTCTTAAAATGAATTGGCAATTTATTTTTTTTTTTTTTCTGTTCACTTACCTGATTTATGCCTATATCCAATTTCACTCCCCCCTTTAGCCGCTGCGGCGCCGTACGTCATTTCTGGTTTTGCATTGGCTCCTGGGAGATCTTGGTCAGCTTGGCATGTCACTGCTCCTGTAACATTTAACATTGGCGTCTATGGAAATTCTTGGTCAGCTTGGCATAACACGGCTCCCGTAACATTGGCATCTATGGAAATTCTTGGTCAGCTTGGCATAGCGGGCTCCAGTAACATTTAACACTGGCGTCTATGGAAAATCTTGGTCAGCTTGGCATAGTGCGGCTCCCGTAACATTTGACATTGGCATCTATGGAAAATCTTGGTCAGCTTGGCATAGCATGGCTCCCATAACATTTGGCACGGCAAGCTGACCAAGATTGCACCGCACATGCGCGAGATCGGCAGGTGCATGCTGGGTAGCCAGCATGCACGGAATCCAGGAAGAAGGACACTGTGGCTTCAGATGCCCACACTGGAGATGGCCGCGCTGTGCAGGAACTTCACAAAGTAAGAAAACAATGCTGCATAGATAGAAAACTGGGCATAGTTTACAGCATACCTTTGTTACATTGCACGAGGCATGAGTATTCTAGGGGTATTTTTATTTTTAAAAAGTCATATTTTCGTCCAGAACTCCGCTTTAAAAAAAAAAAAAAAAAAGTTTGTTTTCCAATACACTAGTGGCTGTCACCAGATTCAAAGTAGCCCCCTTGTGAAGTGACGCACTTTTCCAGACGACTGCGCCACTGCTGGAAGCATTTTTGGAATTCGTTTTCCGGTATGCTGTGCAGTACCTTCGTCACGGCGCGCTGGATGTCCGAAATGTCATCAAATCTCTGTCCCTTTAAGGCGTTTTTTAATTTTGGAAACAGCCAAAATTCGCAGGGGGCCAAGTCAGGTGAATGAGGTGGTTGGTCAAGTTTGGGAATGGAGTTCTGGTCCAGGAACTGGCGCACACTCAACTCGTCCCGCGCGGGAGCGTTGTCGTGGTGGAGAACCCACTTGTCGGGCCAGAGTTCCGGTCTTTCACTCCCAACCGATTCCTGTAACCTTTTCAGGATTTCCAAGTAACCCCGTTGGCTGGCCGTTGTACCGCCTTCGATGAACTCGTAGTGAACGATCCCCTTGCGATCAAAAAAACACACCAGCATGGTTTTGAACGGCGAGCGGGACGCGCGCGCGTTCTTCGGGCGAGGCGAATCCTTGGTTTTCCTCCGGCGTTTGGTCTCCGGATCGTACTGGAGACACCACGTTTCATCTCCGGTGATCACCCGACCGAACGCCTCCTCGTTCTTCAAGAGATCGCTCGAAATACGAAGCCGGCGCTCTTTCTGATCTCCTGTGAGGACTGGAGGCCCCGTCTCTGCCGAGATCTTTCCCACCCCCAAATCCTCCGTCAGGATCTGCCGCACGGTCTCCCTGTTCATGTTCAATTCTTCCGCCATCATTCGCACGCTCAGCCCTCCGTCCGTGCGCAGGAGGGTCCGCACCCGCTCCACGTTCTCCTCCGTCCTCTGCGTCTTCGGCTGCCCGCTTCTCGCGTCGTCGTGGACGTCTTCCCGCCCCTCCTTAAACCGCCTGTGCCATTCAAAGACACTGGATTTCTTCATGGAATGTTCACCGTACGCCGCTTGTAGCCGGGCTAAAGTTTCACTCGCGCTTTTGCCCGTTTTCACACAAAGTTTGATGTTCATCCGCTGCTCCAGATTCCTGTCACTCATTTTTCTGCCGACAACGCGACATACGCGATTTATTCCTTCTACGACTCCATAAAGGACTGAGGTGACCAGGCCAGTGCAAGTTATGCCATGTCACCACAGTCACCACACACAGCCATGTCTGAGGAACTCTTCTACACACACTGACTGAAACTTCCTCCTCTTATCTACTTCCTGTATATTTTCACCAATCACAGCTCCTGTTGTCATAGTGAGGTCTTATCCCCGCCCCCTGTTCCTCATTGCCCTTCTTCCTGCCCATTTGCCCAATGGTCGAACCCACCAATCACAGCTCTTGTTGTCATAGTGAGGTGTTATCCCCGCCCCCTGTTCCTCATTGCCCTTCTTCCTGCCCATTTGCCCAATGGTCGATCCCACCAATCACAGCTCCTTTTGCTGTAGCACGTCCTTATCTCCGCCCCACCGTTCCTCATTGAGCTGATCGACATGGCCACACCCACCCATTTTCCTTACGGTCAAAACCCGTCAATCACAGCTCCTGTTGCCGTAGTGAAGTACTATCCCCCGCCCCTATCCCCTCATCGCCAGTATAAATACAGCCCCACCCACCTTCTTTCTTATTTTCCCAATGGTCAAACTTATCAAGCACAGCGCCTAAAGTATCGTCGCCGCCCCCCGTTCCTCATTGCCTCCTATAGACCCGCCCATTTTACCAATAGTCACACCCACAAATCACAGCTCTTACTGCTGTAGGGAGGTATTATCCCCGCCCCCCTCTCTCCTCAATGGACAAACCCACCAATTACAGCTCCTATTGCCGTAGTGAAGCACTATCTCCCCGCCCCCTCATTGCCAGTATAAATATAGCCCCACCCACCTTCTCTCCTTCCCGCCCCATTTACCCCAATGGTCAAACTTATCAATCACAGCTCCTAAAGTATTATCCCCCGCCCCCTGTTCCTCATTGCCTCCTATGGACACGCCCCCCTCTCCCCGCCCATATTTCCAATAGTCAAACCCACAAATCACAGCTTTCACTGCTGTGGGGAGGTTCTATTCCCGCCCCCTGTTCCTTATTACCCTATGGACGCGCCCCCCCTCTCCCCAATAGTCAAACCCATCAATCACAGCTCTTGTTGCCATAGCGAGGCATATTATACCCCGCCCCGTATTCCTTATTACCACATCGACACGGGGGCTTCCCGTCCATTTTCCCCAATAGTCAAACCAACCAATCAAAGCTCCTACTGCTGTAGTGAGGTTTTATCTCCGCCCCCCCCCCTTTCCTCATTGCCTTTATCGATACCTCCACCCCCTCCCCTCTTTCCTCTCCTTCCCGCCTCTTTTCCTGCTAGTCAAACGCATCACTATGGTAACCGCACAAGTCCCCTCCCCTCCTTTTTCCCCACCCGATATCCACGCCCGTCAATCACAGCTCGTGTTACCACGGTAACCATCCAGCCCCTCTCTCTCGCTGGCGGGGGGGGCCCCGCCCACACATTCCCCGCTGGCCGCTCCGGCTCCTCCCTCCGCCCTCCTCAGTGTCCCGGATGTAGCCGCCGCTTGCGCCGAAGCTGCGCACGCTCGACCCGTGAAGGGGGGGAGATTGTTGTCTGCGGCCTGGAAGTGCGGAGAGGAGGCCCCGGAGGAGGAGGAGGAGGAGCGGAGGGGGCCGCTGCTCGGTGTGCTTCCTGCGGGAGACGCGGTTGTTGCCTCCCCATCCCCCGGGCTGCAGGAGAGCGGAGAGAAAACACAGACACCGGGCCCCGGAGGAGGGTGAGTGCGGGAGGGGCGGGGATATACACTGGGGGGCCCCACAACAACACAGGGGCCCCCAATACCTCATTCATCCATCGAGGGGGGGGTCCAACTGAGGGGCCATGGGGGGGTCATTGTCTGATATTCATCTCTATCACTGCTGGAGATCATGGCTTTGTTTTCATCAACATGTGATAAAAAAATCATCATCTTTAGGCCTGAAGATTACCAAACCCCCCCCCCCTCATATAATCCGAGACCCCGGAGAATAAAATAGCGGTGGAGGAGATTTATTTTGCTGTCTGATATGAGCGCAACTATTTATTAACCGCTTGTAGTCCAGGCGTCTTCTGACACCGTTTACATTTAAAGGAAAGGAATACATTTTAATGAATTGAACCCCCCTCCCCCCCCCCCTCTACAATATTTACCCCAACTTTTTTATTTATTTTTTGTACAATGTAAAAGCTGATGTTACGCCGATTTAAATGCCAAACTTGTCGCGCTTTAAAAATTGCGCACGCTCGTGAAATGGCGACAAACTACAGTCATTAAAAAAAAAAAATTCTCTTTAGGCGACGCTTTTAAAAAATTTTAGGTTTCCAGTTAGTGCTAGAAATATATTTCTCCCGCTCTATGGATCGCGGCGATACCTCACATGTGGTGCGTTTGCTTCTGCGTGTGAGCACAAAGGTATGGGGGCGCTTTACCCCCCCCCCCAGGTCATGCCCGCCCGCTACGTGGCACGCTCTGTGTGGAGGACACCGCCGATCACAGATAACGGGGTAAAGAGCAAATCGGCGGCTCTTGACCACATAATCAGCTGTGTCCAATCACAGGTGGTCATGGGTGTCAATAGAAATCAGTCATTGGCACTCCTTTCCTCATGCTGACAGCACGAGAAGAGAGCCGATAACTGGCTTCTCTAAAAGGGACATCGGCACAGATTATCAGTGCAGTGCCATTTATCAGTGCCCACCAGTGCTGGCAATTGGTGCCACCTATCGGCGCTGTCTTATCAGCGCTGCCAATCAGTGCCACCTATCGGCGCGGTGGTCAGGATGCTGGAGTGGGATATGGTGGTGATCGGGACGCTGGTATGGGGTATGGCGGTGATTGGGACGCGGGTATGGCGGTGATTGGGACGCTGGTATGGTGCTGATCGGGACGCTGGTATGGTGCTGATCGGGACGCTGGTATGGCGGTGATCAGGACACTGGTATGGGGTATGGCGCTGATCAGGACGCTGGTATGGGGTATGGCGGTGATCGGGACGCTGGTATGGGGTGTGGCGGTGATCGGGACGCTGGTATGGGGTATGGCGGTGATCGGGACACTGGTATGGGGTATGGCGGTGATCGGGACGCTGGTATGGGGAATGGTGCTGATCGGGACGCTGGTATGGGGTATGGCGCTGATCGGGACGCTGGTATGGGGTATGGTGCTGATCGGGACACTGGTATGGGGTATGGCGCTGATCGGGACGCTGGTATGGGGTATGGCGCTGATCGGGACGCTGGTATGGGGTATGGCGCTGATCGGGACGCTGGTATGGGGTATGGTGCTGATCGGGACACTGGTATGGGGTATGGCGCTGATCGGGACGCTGGTATGGGATATGGCGGTGATCGGGACGCTGGTATGGCGGTGATCGGGACGCTGGTATGGCGGTGATCGGGACGCTGGTATGGCGGTGATCGGGACGCTGGTATGGCGGTGATCGGGACGCTGGTATGGCGGTGATCGGGACGCTGGTATGGCGGTGATCGGGACGCTGGTATGGCGGTGATCGGGATGCTGGTATGGCGGTGATCGGGACGCTGGTATGGCGGTGATCGGGACGCTGGTATGGGGTATGGCGGTGATCGGGACGCTGGTATGGGGTATGGAAGTGATCGGGACGCTGGTATGGGGTATGGCGGTGATCGGGACGCTGGTATGGGGTATGGTGCTGATCGGGACGCTGGTATGGGGTATGGTGCTGATCGGGACACTGGTATGGGGTATGGCGCTGATCGGGACGCTGGTATGGGGTATGGCGGTGATCGGGACGCTGGTATGGGGTATGGTGCTGATCGGGACGCTGGTATGGGGTATGGCGGTGATCGGGGCGCTGGTATGGGGTATGGCGGTGATCGGGATGCTGGTATGGGGTATGGCAGTGATCGGGACGCTGGTATGGGATATGGCGGTGATCGGGACGCTGGTATGAGGTATGGCGGTGATCGGGATGCTGGTATGGGGTATGGCAGTGATCGGGACGCTGGTATGGGATATGGCGGTGATCGGGACGCTGGTATGGGGTATGGCGGTGATCGGGACGCTGGTATGGGGTATGGCGCTGATCGGGACGCTGGTATGGGGTATGGCGCTGATCAGGGACGCTGGTATGGGGTATGGCGCTGATCGGGACGCTGGTATGGGGTATGGCGCTGATCGGGACGCTGGTATGGGGTATGGCGCTGATTGGGACGCTGGTATGGGGTATGGCGCTGATTGGGACGCTGGTATGGGGTATGGCGCTGATTGGGACGCTGGTATGGGGTATGGCGCTGATTGGGACGCTGGTATGGGGTATGGCGCTGATTGGGACGCTGGTATGGGGTATGGCGCTAATCGGGACGCTGGTATGGGGTATGGCGGTGATCGGGACGCTGGTATGGGGTACGGCGCTGATCGGGACGCTGGTATGGCACTGATCGGGACGCTGGTATGGGGTACGGCGGTGATCGGGACGCTGGTATGGGGTATGGCGGTGTTACTATGCGGACTGGGACAGGTGACGGGCTGACTGCACTCTTTATTTGTATTTTACTCGGGGCAGTGATCAGGGACACGCTGGCACTGCAGTCTGGGTAGACATGCAGTGTGACAGGTTGCAGTAACAGATCTCTCTGCTCTCAAAGCCGATCTGTGTGAGAGCCGAGAGAACCGATGTTTACATTCAGATTCCATTGAGTACTATGTGATTGGACTCAGCAATCGCATGGTGCAAGGCCATGTGATCACCCGGACATAGCGCTAAGGTGACCCCCCTGTGTCCGGGGGACACAACGATTACCAGGCTCTGAGTCCCACAGGAGCCACTGATGTACACGTACGTTAACCCGCATCAGCGCTGCTTCCCGTCCGCTGTTTATAGGCTGTGAGCAGATGGGAAGCTGTTAAATGATCTGCCTAATTCCCCATCATGAACCAGAAACTCTCCTGCTGCATCTTCTGGATGGAGAAACATTTTCCCTAACGGAAGAGGAATCAGCACAAGGGGCACATCTTACTAAGTTACAGTGCCTTGAAAAAGTGTTCATCCTTTTACACTAATCGCATACATTAATCCATCATCTGAAAATGGAAAGAGTATGGCACAGCTGCAAACCTACCAAGACATGGCCGTCCACCTAAACTGACCGGCCGGGCAAGGAGAGCATTAATCAGAGAAGAGACAAGAGGCCCATGGTAAATCTGGAGGAGCTGCGGAGATCCACAACTCAGGTGGGAGAATCTGTCCACAGGACAACTATTAGTTGTGCTCTCCACAAATCTGACCTTTATGGAAGAGTGACAAGAAGAAAGATATTGTTGAAAGAAAGCCATAAGAAGTCCCATTTGCAGTTTGCGGGAAGCCATGTGGGGGACACGGCATACGTGGAAGAAGTGGAAAAAAAATTACACACACTTTATTTTGGTACAGCGTTGCATGACTGCGCAATTGTCAGTTAAAGCAGCGCAGTGCCGTATCGCAAAAATGGCCTGGTCATGAAGGGGAATAAATCTTCAGGAGGTCAAGTGGTTCTACAGGCTTAAGGTTTTTCACCTTCATGCATTCTATGCCCCACCTGTCCAGGTACAGGTTTCTCTTTAATATGTTGTAATGCACATTTTTTTTTTTTTTAAAGCAGTAAGGAGAACCACTTTGCTTACATTTTGAAAGATTGTTTCATTAAAGAGATTAGATATATGTTAAAAGTTATAGCCTTTAACCACTTCCATACCTGGCCTATTCTGACACTCCTCTCCAGAGCTGCACAATTAATCGTCAAGAATCACTATCGCGATCTTGACTATTTGTTTCTATGCAAAGAATTCTCTCTGCTCTTCTGAAACCACAGCCATCAAAAGAAAGGAAGAAAAAAACTGGGCAGTCTGCCAAGAAACAAAACATTCTTTATCAGCTGAACTTATGTATAAACATTGTAACAATTTGCAAATGAAATAGACTTCCTGTGTAAGTGAAAAAAGTTTAAACACTAAACCTTTTTCTGACATTTGTTGGTTTCAAATTAAAATCATTTTTTTTTTTATAGAAAATTACTTAGAACCACCAAACATATATTTTTTTTTAGTAGACACCCTAGAGAATAAAATGGAGGTTGTTGCAATATTTTATGTCACACTGTATTTGCACAGCGGTCTTTCAAATGCAATTTTTTTGGAAAAAATTACTTTAATGAATTAAAAAAAATTAAAAAATCTAACCAGTAAAGTTAGCCCATTTTTTTTTTTTTTGTACAATGTGAAAGATTTTACGTCGCGAGAATCGTGATCTTTTTATTCTAAGCAAAAAAATCGTGATTCTCATTTTGGCCAGAATCGTGCAGCTCAACTCCTCTCCTACATGTAAAAATCATAATTTTTTTTGCTAGAAAATTACTCAAATTTACCAAATTAAATCAAATTAGAAAATTACCCAAACATTATATATGTTTTTTTTTTTTCCAGACACCCTAGGGCAGTGATGGCGAACCTTGGCACCCCAGATGCTTTGGAACTACATTGCCCTTGGTGCTCAACTACACTGCATATAATGCATGAGCATCATGGGAAATGTAGTTCCAAAACATCTGGGGTGCCAAGGTTCGCCATCACTGCCCTAGGGAATAAAATGGTGGTCATTGCAGCCTTTTATGTTGCACGTTATTTGCGCAACAGTTTTTCAAATGCTTGAGTTAAAAAATAAAACAGTAAAGTTAGCCCAATTTTTTTTGTATAATGTGAAAGATGATGTTATGCTGAGTAAATATATACCCAACATGTCACGCTTTAAAATTGTGCACACTCATGGAATGGCGCCAAACTTCGGTACTTAAAAATCCCCATAGGCGACGCTTTACATTTTTTTTTTTACAGGTTACTAGTTTAAAGGTACAGAGGAGGTCTAGTGCTAGAATTGTTGCTCTAACGCACACAGCGATGCCTCACGCGTGTGGTTTAAATGGCGTTTACATATGTATTTTACTTTATTTATTTTTACACTTTCTCTTTAAAAAAAAAAAAATGATCACTTTTATTCCTATTACCAGGGATGTAAACATCCCTGGTAATAGGAATGGTGCGTGACAGGTCCTCTTTATGAAGAGATATGGGGTCTATAACACTCCACATCTCTCCTCCGAGGCTGGAAAGCATGAGACCCCATGCTTTCCAGCCGCGATCATGACTTTGTTTACAGCCGCGGCCTGGACGTGACATCTGGTCACCGGAAATCTCTATGCTCCTCATCCGGTGACGGTGGATTCTTTCCCTGGGTCCCCAATGGCACGGTAGAGCTCGGAGAAGCACCGGAGGAGGGGGGGCGGAGTGTCGCCTGTAAGAACGATCAAGCGGTGGAACTGCTGCTATGATCATTCTTACAGTGCACAGAATCGTTGGCTCTAAAAGATGATACCTGAATGATGCCTGTAGCTGCAGGCATCTTTCAGATATCCCCACTGAAAGTCAAAGACGTTGTATGACGTCCTTGGGCTGGAAGTGGTTAAAGTCGTTTTTTTTATATTAGGTGTGTTTGAGATTGTGATCAACGTAATGAAAATAATTTAATTGATATTTTAAATGAGCTTTAGTTTCTAAATATGTATGGCACAACCATATTTGCATAGTGGCTGTGCTTCACTTTCATTACGTGTACTTTATAACCACTGGAGCAGCCATTCTTGGCCTTCAGAGGTTAACTGTGTCAGCCCCAATGAGCTTTTTAGCAGTGACCACCACTGTAAGGGGGTATTCTTCTCTGGAGGACGGGTCTCTTCCTTGGCTGCCGCTGTAAGAGGGGGCTCTCTTCCTTGGCTGCCGCTGTAAAGAGGGGGCTCTCTTCCTTGGCTGCCGCTGTAAAGAGGGGGCTCTCTTCCTTGGCTGCCGCTGTAAAGAGGGGGCTCTCTTCCTTGGCTGCCGCTGTAAAGAGGGGGCTCTCTTCCTTGGCTGCCGCTGTAAAGAGGGGGCTCTCTTCCTTGGCTGCCGCTGTAAAGAGGGGGCTCTCTTCCTTGGCTGCCGCTGTAAAGAGGGGGCTCTCTTCCTTGGCTGCCGCTGTAAAGAGGGGGCTCTCTTCCTTGGCTGCCGCTGTAAAGAGGGGGCTCTCTTCCTTGGCTGCCGCTGTAAAGAGGAGGCTCTCTTCCTTGGCCGCCGCTGTAGGAGGGGGCTCTCTTCCTTGGCCGCCGCTGTAGGAGTGGGGCTTTCTTCCTTGGCCGCCGCTGTAGGAGTGGGGCTTTTTTCCTTGGCTGCCGCTGTAGGAGTGGGGCTTTCTTTCTTGGCCACCGCTGTAGGAGTGGGGCTCTGTCCCTTGGCCGCCGCTGTGGGAGTGGGGCTCTGTCCCTTGGCCGCCGCTGTGGGAGTGGGGCTCTGTCCCTTGGCCGCCGCTGTGGGAGTGGGGCTCTGTCCCTTGGCCGCCGCTGTGGGAGTGGGGCTCTGTCCCTTGGCCGCCGCTGTGGGAGTGGGGCTCTGTCCCTTGGCCGCCGCTGTGGGAGTGGGGCTCTGTCCCTTGGCCGCCGCTGTGGGAGTGGGGCTCTGTCCCTGAAAATTATTTTAAAGCATTAGTGGAGTTGTCATCGCAGCACAGCCCTTTGTGTTCGTTCATGGCATGGTGATGTCATTGGCTATTGCCAAGGTGAATATCTCTCAAACCATGCACGTTTAGGAGATATTCATTGTAGCCACAAATAAGTTATATTATAAGGTTTCCTGTAGGTACAATTTTTAAAAATTAGCGTTTACTTCCGCTTTAAGGGTTCCTCTGGGGTAAAAGGTTGAGAAATGCTGTACTGGAAGGAACACTTAGTTATGTAATGCAATAATTATAGAACGGCACGCCAACACAGACATGTCGGTTATTTCAGGCAGTGTTAGAATATCTGTGTACTCACTGAAATCAAACTATCGTTACCCTTTTTATTGGGTTATATTTACTGATTCGCCAACAATGCTTTTTCAATATCGGTCAACAGGATTATTTTTCTCTTTTAAAAAAAGAAAATATGGTATTACTGTTGCCTCAAAATTGATGTCGGTACCCCCTGCATCCCTATGTGTCATCTAATATATCTAGGATATTTTGACAACCATGACTCATAGACATCTATGGGATGTGGCATATCTTTTCCGGCAATTTCCCGTTCCCTGAGGAATCCTCACATCTCTAGATCCATTAAGGTATCAGGTTTAGTGATGCATGTGCTTCATAGTTGCTGTGAATCTCTATTGCCTTTCATTTAAGGCTGCTAATGCACCTTCTGTCACGTTTTTTTGATCTTGTAACGTTTAAAGGGGACTTGTTCCTCCTCAATTTTTAGTGATTCAAGCTTGACTTGTTCTAAATACATGTGTTGCAAATATACAGAATTTTTTTTTTCTATTTTGCTCCTGTGATCCAATTTTTTTATCCTTAGATGGACGTCATATGACATCCAGGACTTTAAGTGGTGTTATCTGAATGATGCCTGTAGTTGCAGGCATCATCCAGATATATTTTCTTTCAGCAGGCGATTCCCTGCAAAGTAAAAGCAATCATAGTGGCTCGATTGTTTTTACAGTTGGTGGGAGGGGACCTCCGGACGGCCCCTGGTGCTTCACCCGGGTCGCCCGTGTGATTGGGGAGCTCGAGAATGACTCGCGGCAGCGGTTTACCATAGAGCTGGCCGGGTACCAGATGGTCCCTGGCCATCTCAATGGCCCTCGGACCCCCCCCCCCCCCTTTTTTTTTTTTTTTCAGTCTTATGCTTTTCAGCATAGAAGAGAGATCTGCGGACTTATAAACCCCAGATCTCTCCATAAGGAGGAACTGTCGTGCCCTATTATTAGGGATGTTTACATTCCTTGTAATAGGAATAAAAGCGATCCAAAAAAAAACACAAAAGGGAAAATGTAAAAAAAAAAAAAAACATTAAAAAAAAAAACATTAAAAAAAATAATTACAAATTTAAAGTACCTCATTCCCTCATGCACGCAGAAGCGTTCACATATGCAGGTCGCGCCCGTATATGTAAACAGTGTTGAAATCAAACATGTGAGGTATCACCAGGAATGAGTGAGAGCAACAATTTTAGCACTGGACCTTCTCTGTAATTCTGTAAAATTTTTTAAAGTGTAGCCTATGGAGATTTTTAAAGTGATTGTAAAATCTTGTTTAAAAAAAAAAAAAAAAAAGACAGAAACATGTTATACTTACCTCCTCTGTGCATGTTGGTTTTGCACAGAACAGCTTGGATCCTCCTCTTCTTGGGTGCCTCTTCGCTGCTCCTGGCCCCTCCCTCCTGTTGAGTGCCCCCACAGCAAGCAGCTTGCTATGGGGGCACCCGAGCCGAGTCACAGCTCCGAATGTCAATTCAGACACGGAGCCCTGACCCGGCCCTGCCCCCTCTCTCCCCTGATTGGACAACTGTCTTTGTCAGCTGCAGCTAAGACACTCGTGGACATCGCTGGAGAGACATGGGGCTTAGGCAAGTAATTAGGGGGTGCTGGGGTGGCTGCTACACACAGAAGGTTTCATTACCTTCAGTTTAAAACTCCTAGTACTGAAGTTTTGCGCCATTCCACAAACATACACAATTTTAAAGTGTGACATGTTCGGTATCTATTTACTCGGCATAACATCATCTTTCACATTATACAAAAAAATTGGGGGAAATATTGTTTAATTTTTTTATTTTTTTTTGTTTGCCCCCAAAAAAATCGCTTTTGAAAATTTGCTGCAGACTACCCTGTGACATAAAAAATTGCAACAGCCACTATTTTATTCGAAAAATTGGCTTGGGCTGGAAGGCTTATTAAAGGTTCATTCTCCGTGGTCCCACTCTAAGTGAGAATGTAACCCACCCCCCTTCCTTGCTCACTCTGAGATTATGGGATTTGTAGTGTGCATACAGCAGTGCATATCACCGCAACTAACCAACTGCTTGTTCCAAATGAATGGAAAACAAGATAGTTTCCTGACAAAAAGATCACAAGGCCATTATGCGCTATAATGAACTTTCCAGCGCGACAGAAGTGCATGAAAACTACTCCCCTTTAAATCCTATTCGTTGGTGTGCTGCTTTCTGAAAAGTCCTGCATGCTGCATCTTTGGTGCAGTTTTTAAAATGTGTACCAAAAAATGCAACTTCCATTGTAAGTCAATGGGAACACATCAAACACACAGCATCTGGGTTTTTGGTTCATTTTTGAGTCACACGTCCATGTTTCACAGGTGCATGCTGGGAGTTCGGTAACCAGAAAGTCCAGCAAGAACACATTACAATTGCAATGTGTGTGCACAGGGGGCCTCTGTAGTGGATGTGTAGAGATTATCTTTAGAGAATAAGAATATTAGTGTCCCTTTATAGTTACCCTGTCCAGGTTACAGTTGATACATTAAAATTAAATGATATCAACTGTAACCTGGTAAACGTAGACATAGCAGAGACCCTAGGGAATAAAATGGCGATTGTTGCAATTGTTTTGTCACACAGTATCTGCGCAGCGGTTTTGCAAATTTTTAAAATATGAAAGATAATGTTATGCTAAGTAAATTAGAGGTGCACTGAATGGAAGTTTTGGTGCCAAAACCAAAAGTGACGGTTTAAAAAAAAAAAATTATATTTTTATATACAGTGAGGGAAAAAAGTACTGTATTTTTCTGTTTATAAGACGCCCCCCAATTTTCCAGCCCAAAATTAAGAAATCAATATTTTAAACATAGGTAAAACAGAACACATTTTTGTTTAGTAAATACCACAGGTGATGTTTACTTGCTATGCTTTGCTGTGTTTTTTGATGAACCTGATGCAGAGTTTGTTTCCTGTGCTGTTATTTTTGTTCTTGACAAAGGAGAATTTTCCATGTGTGTTCTGCTTGTTTTTGGTGACATGGAGAGAATAGGCCTGCCTGAGTCATGTGACCTTCATCAACCTCTGACACTTGTCAGGTTATCAGCTGCATTGCTTGTACAGGGAATCTCCACAGTGTGATTTAGGATGATGGGGGGGGGGGGGTCTGCTGGTATTCCTTTCCTGTAACCATAATGATTTTGGTTGTTTGACTTGAAAGATGTAGTGTGTGTGTATGTGTATGGCTCTTTGGCTCTTTCTCTCTCGCGTTCTCTCTCTAAAAACCCTAGCAATGAACTTCTCTCATTTGATCCATTTTGGTCTGTTACAGTGGCTGTAAAGGCAAACTTTTTTTAACCACTTCAGTACTGGACACTTTCACCTCCTTCCTGCCCAGGCCAACTTTTAGCTTTCACACTTTGAATAATAGTGGGCACTGATGGGGGGCTGCTCTGATGGGGGGCTGCCCTGATGGGGGGCTGCCCTGATTGGCGCTGATGTGGCTGCCCTCATTATCTGTAAATTCTGTACCCCCTGTGCCCTGATAGATCAGTTCTCCTTTCCTCACATGTCTTTGTGCGGGGAAAGGAGAGCTGATAACCAGCAAGCTGCTGTTTACTTTGTGACAGCTGTGACTGGACACAGCGGATCACATGGTAAAGGGCCACTGTGATTGGCCCTTTTACCTCTAGTGGAGGGAGACTTCTGCAGCATAATTGGCAAGTACAGAATCGCAGTATATTATGTATATATAAGATAATATGCTAAGTGGTTGGAGGGAAGCTTCAGAATGGCAAAGATGTTTTTATTCCAAATTATGTGAGCAGACTGCATTTCCTCTAAGTGCATGCTTGAGATAGAAAACTAATGTAGCCCCTTTTAAGGACTGATAAGCTGCCAAATATTGCATTTTTTTTTGTCCGTGGGTTTCGGTACATGTAAGCTGGTCACTTTCACATGCACAGCTTAAAAAAAAAAAAAAAAAAGTTTCTTTTTAACTTCCCATTGAGGCCCATTATCCTTGTCTAGTTAACTGACAGTCATTTAAAGGTTTATTCTGACTTCTCGTTGTTTTCACTGTTTCTTCATTTTAGGTTTGTGGATTCTCCTCCTAGCACTGCAATAAGAGGAACATTGAACTGAGTATAGAAAGCCGTTTTCTCCAGCAAGATGTCCATAACCAACACCCCAACAAGTAACGATGCTTGTCTGAGCATCGTCCACAGCTTGATGTGTCATCGTCAGGGAGGGGAGAGCGAGACCTTCGCAAAGCGAGCCATTGAGAGTTTAGTGAAAAAGCTGAAAGAGAAGAAGGATGAATTGGATTCCCTGATTACCGCAATCACTACAAACGGAGCACACCCTAGCAAATGCGTCACTATCCAAAGAACGTTAGATGGCCGTCTGCAGGCAAGTCCTTTTTGTTTACAAAAAAAGCCATACTGTGGAGACTGTTTAGATGTTGATTGTTCTCTCACATAATGTAACTATATTGCCAAAAGTATTGGGACGCCTGCCTGCACATGAACTTTAATGGCATCCCAGTCTTAGTCCGTAGGGTTCAATATTGAGTTGGCCCGCCCTTTGCAGCTATAAGAGCTTCAACTCTTCTGGGAAGGCTGTCCACAAGGTTTAGGAGTGTGTCTATGGGAATGTTTGACCATTCTTCCAGAAGTGCATTTGTGAGGTCAGATACTGATGTGGAGGAGAAGGCCTGGCTCGCAGTCTCCACTCTGGTTCATCCCAAAGGTGTTCTACTGGGTTATGGTGCAGACCAGTCAAGTCTCTCCACTCTGTACTCGCTCATCCATGTCTTTATGGACCTTGCTTTGTACACTGGTCCAAATCATTTGGTGGAGGGAGGATTATGGTGTGGGGTTATATGCAAACGAGAAGATCTGGACAGCCGCACTCCAGGAAGTAATAATCCAAGTTTCTTTATTTTAAAATCAGGAACACATCAGATACAGGACATCATAGACAGAATGTACAGATCATAGGCTAACGCGTTTCACACTTGTCCAAGTGCTTACTCATAGCTAATGATAATATAAAATCAGACCACATATATATACTAACTATTATTGATCACGTGACCAAGTAATCAATGCAAACACATGAAGCAGCTGAGATTCAGCTGTGGGGAATGTGAGTGTGAGTGAGCATTTAAATCTTGAAAGTCACTATGCATATAGAGTGTATATGTGTGAGCAGTAGAGGTAAATGTGAAAATGTCAAAATTATTTAGTATGAAAAGGTGCATAAAAATTATTTGTGAGTTGGAATAATGAAATATAATATATAAAATTTAAAAATAAAGAATAAAAATTCCAAAATATAATTGTGATGAATGCTGAAATCAATTATAAGTGAAGAGACCACAGGATGGGTGTAAATGTGGTGATACAAACATAAATTGATTGTAATAAGTGATAAAAGGAATTTATGTGAATTTTGTTAGTGTCATGAATAAATAAAATAACAAAATACATGAAAATAAACTTGAATAAAATAGATGGTGATATATATTTAAAGAAATCAAGAGCTAAGCTTGTGTACGTGATAAATGTGGTAAATGACATTTGTGGCTAGACCGCATATGAAGGTACATGATATTGACATTATTTTTAATATCATTTGTGTTGTAAAGAGTACCTGATCACTAAACTAGTGCAGGGATAACTTTTGTATGGTGTGGAGTTGTTTTTCAGGGGTTGGGCTTGGCCCCTTAGTTCCAGTGAAGGGAACTCTTAAGGTCGTCAGCATACCAAGACATTTTTAGACCATTTCATGCTCACAACATTGTGGGAACAGTTTGAGGATGGCCCCTTCCTGTTTCAGCATGACTGCCCACCAGTGCACAAAGCAAGGTCCATAACCCTCCCTTACTAAAAGCCTTTAGTTCTATTTTAATGCTGAAGTTTAGGTATGCCTAGGCAATTGCCACTAGCCTCTAGATCCCATGCGTAGCACCTGCCCTGCTGCATAGTGAACATGCAAAGTCATTTGTTCGGCATAGGAGGCAGCTCCAGGACCCCTTGCATTGGAATGCAAAGTGTTCTCTGAAAGGGGTGGAGATTATGATGTCACCACCCGGCTCTACCTCATTCAATCAGAAAACACTGCATTCATTGAGAAAATGCAGAGTGTTCTCTAAATGGTGCCCATGCTGAGCGGGCAAGCGACCCCCCCCCCCCCTGTGTACTATGTAGCAGGACAGCCGCTCAGTATGGGATGCGGAAGCTTGGGATGATCACTTTAGTGCCTACTTTAGTGAATTCTAGATTCCGCAGGGATTAACCAGGTATAGATGGCCACATGGATATTTATGTTGGTCTAAGCTGAACTACTGGAACTATGCAAAAAGCATACCTAAACACCCCCCTCCTTACACTTACCTGAACCCTCATTCGATCCAGCACTGCATGTCTGCTGCTCTTTTCTATACTTCCTGGTCTCACTGAGCCATTGGCTCTCTCTGCTGTCAATCAAAGCCAGTGACAATGGGGCGGGACTGAGTCCCGCTGTCTGTGTCTACAGACACAGACAGCGAGGCTCAGGAGCGAGCCCGCAGGAATGCCCCCATAGAAAGTGGCTTTCTATGGGGCCCTCGCCAGAGCGGAACCAGGAGCGCCGTCAGGGGTCCTGAGAAGTGGAGGTTTTGGGCTGCTCTCTGCAATTCTATTGCACAAAACAGGAAAGTATAAACCTGTTTAAAAAAAGGAATAAAATTACTTTTACTATTACTGTAATCTGTGTGAATCAGAAACCTTACACATTGTTCATATATCCTGACAGGTGGCTGGTAGA
Organism: Lithobates clamitans; assembly: GCA_037952925.1. Lineage (NCBI taxonomy): Eukaryota > Metazoa > Chordata > Amphibia > Anura > Ranidae > Lithobates > Lithobates clamitans. Next base: position 150,182 of record JBBGZY010000617.1, on the reverse strand, counting down.
AAAGGCTTCCCTCACGTCATATATGCCCGACTCTGGAGATGGCCAGATCTTCATAAGAATGAATTGAAGCACGTCAAGTACTGTCAGTATGCATTCGATCTGAAATGCGACAGCGTCTGTGTGAATCCTTATCACTATGAACGTGTTGTGTCCCCAGGGATAGGTAAGAGTCTCTTGTGGGATTTTATCCACTGGTAGAGGAGGGAATGTGGCATTTGAGTTTTTAGAAGCCCTGTGCTTCTAATAAAAGCAATATAAATGTTTGAAAAGGTTTGACATCCTATATGGCTTCTACCATAGCTGCTACCATCTACGTCAGCTGATGCAGGGTCCCTTCACGTCAGGGAAAATTTCTTACCATTTTAAAGGAGTTGTAAAGGCAGAAGTTTTTTTTAATCCTTATGCATTCAATGCATTAAGATTAAAAACCTTCTTTGTGCAGAAGCCCCCCTAATACCTACCTGATCCCCCTCTCTGTCCAGCGATGTCCACGATTGTCTCGGCCGTCCAAGACTTTCCTTCCTAATTGGCTGAGACACAGCAGCAGTGCTATTGGCTTCTGCTGCTGTCAATCAAAGTCAGTTAGCCAATCAGGGGAGAGAGGTGGTGGGCCGGGTCGCAGCTCTGTGTCTGAATGGACACACAGAGCTGTGACTCGACTCGGGTTCCCCCATAGCAAGCTGCTTGCTGTGGGGGAACTCAACAGGAGGGAGGGGCCAGGAGCAGCAAAGAGGGACCTGAGAAAAGGAGGATCAGGGCTGCTCTGTGCAAATCCACTACGCAGTTTAAGTAGAACATGTTTTGTTTAAAAAAAAACAAAAAAAAAAAAAAAAAAAAAACTTTACAATCACATTAAGTTTATTAATGAGTGTCACTCTGCCACCAGTTTTTTAACTTGGATTATTATAGACATTGTCCAGGAAGTTCTTGCTTGCATTTTTAAATTAAAAGCTTGTAGAAATATAATAAAAGAATGGTATTTACACTAAATACCTTCTTGTCTTTTAAACTTACCTTTTAATGGGGTTTCACGGGAATGTTTAATTGCTCATTTCTGGCTGCGGCTTCCCAGTGGGAAGACACACAGGCCAGCCAGAAACAGGTCTCACATCACGGGGTACAGGGGAGAGGGCTTTGTTTACATTTGCTCAGTAACTTGACTAAGCTGGTCTTCCAGTGCTACCGCACCCTCCATCAGCGGCATCTGGTGACCATCTTGTTGAAAGGCAAAGTCCACCTTTTGTCAAAAATGTAATGGATATGCCCACATTAATCAAATCAAAATTAGCATTTATTACCTTTTTGGCATTAAAGCATGCAGAGCATTGCAGCTGTGATTCAATGTATTACTGATGCTGTGCACAGGCTCCTACGTTGTTTTTTATCCTGGTCCGTTCGGTGGTACGCACCTGTGATTGGTGCTAGAGGATGTAGACCATGGGTGCTCAACCTGTGGCCCTCCAGCTGTTGCGGAACTACAAGTCCTTTTTATGCCTCTGCCCTTCGGAAGTCATGCTTGTATTTGTCAGCTTTGCAGTGCCTCAGCAGACTTGTAGTTCTGCAACAGCTGGAGGGCTACAGGTTGAGCACCCATGATGTAGACCAGGGATCTCCAAACTACGGTCCTCCAGCTGTTGCAGAACTACACGTTCCTTGAGGCATTGTAAAACCCTGACATTCACAGACATGACTAGGCATGATGGGAATTGTAGTTCCTGAACAACTGGAGGGCCATAGTTTGGAGACCCCTGATGTAGACAATAGAATGGAAGTACGGTGACATCACTACACTTGTGCTCCATTGAGTTCTACAGCGGTGGCAGGTAGTCTTTTCACCAACTGATCCCTGAGTGGATGATGTGGCTGAGCAGCTCACAGCCGTGCCAATTTCAAACACAGACCGAAGGCTGCACTCTGCAGTTCAGTTAAGTGGGGCAGGGTGCAGTTTGACGAAGGGTGGTTGGGGAAAGCTGATACCATGTTTCATGTTAGGCCCTGAATATGGGTGTAACATGAAAACTGATCAGAACAGTGAGTTAAAGTGGGGTTCCACCCAAAAAAACAAACATATCTAAAAAATTCTAAAAACAAAAACAAAAAAACATTTGGATATTTTTTTTTTTTTTTTTACTTACCTCTAAATGCCTGTTGCTAGGTGGTCCCTCGTAGTCTGCCCCTTCCTCTGCCTGGGCTGGTGACATCACTTCCCCCTGGCACAGGAAGGGCTCGGCTCTTCTCCCTCCCTCCTGTCATTTATCTGGGACCCATTACAGGTCCCAGGTGATTGAGCGGCCAATCACGGCGCCGCTCGCGCATGCGCAGTGGGTGCCAGGCTGTGAAGCCACAGCCCGGCGCCCACAGTTGAAATGCCGGCGCCGACGAGCGGAGGTGGGGGGCGAGCGGGGCTTCGATCCCCCGCATCGCTGGACCCAGGGACAGGTAAGTGTCCAATTAAAAGTCAGCAGCTGCAGTATTTGTAGCTGCTGACTTTTAATTTTTTTTTTTTTTTTAATGGCCCCCCTGGGTGGAACTCCTCTTTAAGCATACAGTTAATAAAACATATATTAGAATGAACATTTCATAAATCCTCCCCCCTTCCCCTTGGGAATCTAGACTTCAATAATACAAACAGAAGATGAAAATGTATATACGTGGGGGAAATTTACTAAAACTGAAGCAGCTGTGCATAGTAACCAATCTACGTCTAGCTTGAGCTTGTTCAGTTAAAACAGATCTTCACTTTGTCGCCCCAACGCCCCCTCCCATTTTATTTTTGTTTATTTTTAATTGCCTTGTTGCCAGTCCTGCACAGTAAAGGTGCTCACCTGCCCGGCAGATCCAGCATTGTCCTGCTGAGATCAGCTTCTCTTCTGCCCCTCCTCAGTGCCACGTTGCCATTTTCAGTGGCATCATCGGAAAACTTCCGGGTTCAGCCGCCACTTCTCTGATGACATGCCCCTAGGCCCTGCCCCCTCCTCATTCCCACGCTGCCATCTTCGGTGACGTCATTGGAAAGCTGCCAGCTCTTCTGGGTTCAGCCGGCACGTCTCCGATGACATGCTGCTAGGCCCTGCCCCCTCCTCCTTTCTCATGGAAAGACTAAGCCTCCTCAGATATGTGATGTGCATATCCCAGGACGTAGAGCGTGTAAAGTACATATCATTCGTCCGTCTCTCTCTCTCTCTCTCTCTCTCTCTCTCTCTCTCTCTCTCTCTCTCCCTTTCCCTTTCTCTCTCTCTCTCTCTCTTTTTCTCTCTTTCTTTCTTTCTTTCTTTCTTTCTTTCTTTCTTTCTTTCTTTCTTTCTTTCTTTCTTTCTTTCTTTCTTTCTTTCTTTCTTTCTTCTGCAATTAGGTTGATTCTAACCAAACCACTTAAATACAAGTCTTACCTTCCAAAATATTTATAATTTTGTTTAGCCCAGGGGTAGGCAACCTCGGCCCTCCAGCTGTGGTGAAACTACAAATCCCGTCATGCCTGTAATTGTCAGGGTCTTTCGATGTCTCATGGGACTTGTAGCTTCACCACTGCTGGAGGGCCGAGGTTGCCCACCCCTGGTTTAGCTATTCTTGTGATTCACCCGCCCCTGTTTAGCTTAAAGGGTCTTTGTTAGCTGTTGCAGCTTCCTTTGTCACCACATAGTCCTCCGTATTGGACTGTAAGTGAGTATCGTCCTACTGAGAAGGTCATGCTTGTGCGCTCCCTGCACTGTACCATGTCCAAGCAACTTCCAGTTTGCTCCAGTGTGCTACAGTTTATGGGAAGTTTACAATAAAAAGGTTTTACAGGTACTTCCTATGCTTTTTTTCAGCAGTTAGTTTATTTTGGGAATGTGTTTCTGAAAATATTGGTCCTTAAGCAAATATGGCATTCTTTGTAGCTTGGGGAATTAAGCTACATATATGGGGACCTTTTGCCGCTCTTTACTTTGATCTTTATTTTACAAGTCTGATTTAAAATTTGTATTTTTTTTTGTCTTTCAGACTTGTCGGGGCTTACATTGCAAAGCACTGGTAAGTTTTGTTCTGTGTGCAGTACCTTTTTTTTTTTTTTTAATGCTAGTAAAGTATAATTTAAAATCAAAGTTGATTAAGAAAAAACTCAATATAGATTAACCTGTGCTGGTGTGCTCATTGTGTTGTAGCGCCATCTGGCTTACTAGTGAAGGATGAATATGGCCATGACTATGAAGCACAGCAGAGCATTTCCTCTTCTGATGGACATTCTATTCAGACAATTCAGCACCCACCAAGTAACAGGTCATCCAGCGAGAGCTACAGCAATCCTTCAATGCTGGCACCCAGCGAGCCGAGCACCCCCAATCCTTCGTCCTTCTCCAGCATACCTGTTCCTTCAACCAGTAAGTAACATCCTTGTATCTCATACAAGTTGTGGCTCTTCTTAAAGTGGTTGTATACCCCGCTTTCACATTTTTTACCTACAGGTAAACCTATAATAAGGCTTACTTGTAGGTACAATGAATATCTTCTAAACCTGTATGGTTTAAGCAATATTCACCTTGCATGCAGCCGCTGACGTGAGCGGTGCATGCAATCTGAAGGTCCATCGGATGTTGCCAGAAAATCGGAGCTCCTTGCTGGAAAGAGTGACCCGGAAGAAACGCTGAGGGAACATGTCTGCTCCCTCAGCGGTGACTGGGAGGCGATGCCAGCGCTTTGTTCTAAGGTAAGGATTTCATAATGAGCTAGTTTAAGGTGCATACTAGCTCATGCCTTTGCCTTGCAGGGTTATTTATTTATTTTTGCGGGCATACAACTGCTTTAACCACTTAAGCCCTGGAAGATTTGGCTGCTCAATGACCGGGCCCTTTTTTGCGATTCGGCACTGCGTCACTTTAACTGACAATTGCGCTGTCGTGCGACGCTGTACCCAAACAAAATTGAAGTCCTTTTTTTCCCACAAATAGAGCTTTCTTTCGGTGGTATTTGATCCCCTCTGCGGTTTTTATTTTTTGCGCTATAAACAAAAGAAGACCGAGAAATTTGAAAAAAATAAATATTTTTTTTCCTCAGTTTAGGCCATATGTATTCATCTACATATGACCAGTGACAATTGTACAGCGATCAGTGCTATGAAAATGCACTGATTACTGTATAAATGTCACTGGCAGGGAAGGGGTTAAAACGAGGGGGGGGCGATCAAGGGGGATCAAGGGGTCACTGTGTTCCCTCAGCGTATTATAACTGGGGGGGGGGGGTACTGACTAGGAGAGATGACAGATCTGTGTTCATAATTTGTATGAACACACGATCTGTCTCTTCTCCCCTGAGAGAACCGGGAGTTGTGTGTTTACACACACAGATCTCGGTTCACGCTCTGTCACGAGCGATCGCAGGTGCCTGGCGGTCATCTCGCCCGCCAGGCACTCGCATCGGCTCCGGCAGCGAGCCTAGTGGCCAAAAGGCAAAGCGACCTAAGGTAACGTCATTTTGCCCGGGGAGCCAACCTGCTGCAGTAAAACTGCGGCGGCTGGTCTGGAAGCTGTTAAAGAGTGTAAGGACATCGTAGGGACAGGTGGCATAAAAATGGATGCTAAATTTCTGCTCTGATTTTAAAACCAAGATAACGTTTGTAAAATTGCTTCTGAAACGTAGTTTCTGTAAACCCAAATAATCTGCACAAATGGTACCCTATGGTATAAGTCAATATAGCTGTGCCCTATGATTTTATTTATTACAGGTACTTATATAGTGCCGTCAATTTAATAATAATAAAAAAAATTATATATATATTCACATCGGTCCCTGCCCTCAAGGAGCTTACAATCTAAGTTCCCTAACTCACATTCATACATACACATACTAGGCCCATCCTTAACAGGAGCCAGTTAATCTACCAACATGCCTTTGGAGTGTGAGAGGAAACACAGGGAGAACATGCAAACTCCATGCAGGTAGTGCTGTGGTTGGGATTCAAACTGATGACCCTAGCTTTTTGGTGTAAGGGTGACAATGCTCTGTGTTAACATTAAATATTAGAAGACTAGCAAGCTGCAACTCCCTGCCGGGAGGGGGAGCCGAGCTACCCAGAGACACTAAAAGTAAAACTATATATGGCTTCAGCTGTTAACTGTGAGAATGAATTTCTCCACAGTAGCTGTAGCTTTAGAGGTCAGTGAAGGTGTGTGGTGGGCAAAAGCATACATCTCTGCAATACAATGCACATTTCCCCATGTTTGATCTTTTCACTTGCTGACCGGCTCCTGTACATATACGTCGGCACTTTAAAGATGGATATCTCGGTAACGGCAGCAGCTGCTGCCACAACCAAGGTATCCATCTTTTCAGTGGGCGGTCCTGTTTACGATAATCGTGGTCTCTGCGGCAGATTCGCTGCAAGATCACAGTTATCGGCGTCGGAAAAGAGATGATCGGGACCTGTCTGTGGCTGGGTATGGAGACGAGTGAGGGGAAGTTGGCCCCCACCCGTCTCCCATATCATACAAGGGCAGAAGCGACGTCAAAACGTCACTTCCGCCCATATGTCTTAAAGTGCCATTTTTTTGTTGTCATTTTCTCAAATGACAAATTTTTTTATTTTTTTACTTTTATTGCATTTAAGTCCAAATATGAGATCTGAGGACTTTTTGACCTCAGATCTCATATTTAAGAGGTCCTGTCATGCTTTTTTTCTATTACAAGGGATGTTTACATTCCTTGTAATGGGAATAAAAGTGACCCAATTTTTATTTTTTTTTTTAAATCAAGTAAAATAAGAAAAAAATTTTTTTTAAAGCGCCCCGTCCTGACGAGCTCGTGCGCAGAAGCGAACACATACGTGAGTAGTGCCCGCATATGAAAACGGTGTTCAAACCACACATGTGAAGTATCACCGCAGTCGTTAGAGCGAGAGCAATAATTCTAGCCCTAGACCTCCTCTGTAACTCAAAACATGCAACCTGTAGAATTTTTTAAACGTCGCCTATGAAGATTTTTAAGGGTAAAAGTTTGACGCCATTCCACGAGCGGGCGCAATTGTGAAGCGTGACATGTTGGGTATCAATTTACTCTGCGTAACATTATCTTTCACAGTATAAAAAAAAAAATTGGGCTAACTTTACTGTTTTATTTTTTTAAGTCAAAAAATTGATTTTTTTTTTCCAAAAAAAGTGCGCTTGTAAGACCGCTGCGCAAATACGGTGTGACAAAAAGTATTGCAATGACCGCCATTTTATTCTCTAGGGTGCTAGAAAAAAATGTATAATGTTTGGGGGTTCTAAGTCATTTTCTAGCAAAAAAACTTGTTTTTAACTTGTAAACACCGAGTCTGAAAAAGAGGCTCTTTAAGTGGTTAAACACACTGCAAGTGCAGAAAATAGTACCTGTTGATATACCAGAAATAGTGTGCTCCTGCTTTCTCTTTTTACATGACAACACAACTCTGAATTCCTGAGCAGGTGAGGTCAGTCCTGCCTTCTTTATTTCTAATAGATTACCATGAACACAGACCTCTCTTCATCTCCATAACCCCTCCATGTTCACAGGCAGAGAGCACAGGAAGTTGTCAGCTCACAAGATTTCTTGCAAAATCGACAGGTATTGTTGAAATTGTCAAACCGATATAACAAAACTCGTTTAATGGTATATTTACTGGACCAAAAGATTAAATAGAAAAAGTTTAAGGATTACATACACTTTAATTTTGATGTAATTTTGTATGGTGAAATACTGAGGGGTTTGTTTCCTGTTATAGAATCTAAACAGATCATTGAAACTTACTGATTTCCTGTTGGTTACAATAGATAATTGTAGAGTCTCTATGTGCAATAGAAACAAGATGTTTCAACAAAATATTGTTGAAATTGTAGTTTTATATTTGCTGCTCTTTCAAAGAGCATTTTGACTTCTCTTTTTTTGTGTGTTTTTAGGTGATCTGCAATGTGTTTAAATTGTATTGTTGCATCTCTGTACATGTACGTTAATCTCCTAATGACTGCCCCACGCAGATATACTGTGGCTGGGTGGCCCACCTCCGTGAAAACACGTTCCTGTATGTGATTTCGTGCACGAGGTCTGGGGCGCACGCCGCCGGCAGCTCCCGCTGTGATTAAACACAGTGGGAGCCAAAAAGCAGTTCCGGCGGATGCAATGTTCACCGGGACCTGCGGATCGTTCACAGGAGAAGCAGAACAGCGGTCTGCCTATGTAAACATGGCAGGCCCGCCGTTCTGTCAGAGGGAAAAAGAGAGATCATGTGTTTCTGATGAGCAGAAACAAGGATCTCTTTCCCCAGTCAAAGCATCACCCCCCCCACAGTTAGAAAGCACTGCCTACGGACACACTTAAAGCGGAGTTCCACCCAAAAATTGAACTTCCACTTTTCTGGGTTTCAAAATTGTTTATAGTGCAAAAAAAAAAATAAAACGCAGAGGTGATCAAATACCACCAAAAGAAATCTCTATTTGTGGGCAGAAAAGGACAAACCAGCTCACAATGCCCTCCCCACCCCTTTGGTTCCTCATGTCATCTCATGCCGCCCATGCCAGCCTGATTTGATCCCTTTCACACGGGACGGACTCCGGCTGCAATCAGCTTGCTCAGCGAGGGGACCTGTCCACTGATCCCAGCCGAGCAGGCGGATGACAGGTCTGTGACTGTTCCACTTGTGCAGAATGGATACAGACACAGCCTGCTCTCCTCTATAGGCAGTCGGATGTAAACAAACAGTCAGTTTACACCCAACTGCCATCCGATCTGCTGAATGGAAAATCTGTTTTTTTGCGGATTGGATGCAGGTGGGTTTAAAGGAATTCCGCCACTCCATAGAGGAGAACGGAGGTTCCGATTGGGTCGGCCTGAAAAAAGGAAACAATCGGAACATTCGCTTGAAAGAGGCCTTACAGGCTAGATAGACACACACTATACAGATTTGGAGGCAGTATAGAATCCTAATACTAGCAAAAGCTAGCGCTCTTTGTCCAGCAACTGCTCTGACCAGTGACGATATCATCTTTGTTCTGGGACACTATCCTATTAGAAAGAAGGCTCAGAATGTCTCAGTGGTTAGTAAGATGTCTCTTGCATTTAGAAAATGTTGATTTAGCCAAAAATTTAATTGTTTACCTTTTACAGAAAATCTGTAAAGTTGGCCCCCCTCCCCACCCCCTAGTCCCCTCTCTACTTATCTCCTGCAAGTCTGAGCTGTTAGGGCTCCGGCAAACCGCGCCAAACCGCAGGGATTTCAAATCTGTCAAATCTGACTGTTGAGGGCGTCCGGTGGTAGGCCACCTTTTTTACAGATTTTTCTGTAAAGGTGAACTTACACTTTAAAGTTGACAGCTAAATACCTAAACAAAGTGTTTTTTAAAATGCATGTGTGTAAATGGGTGTCTAATGGTGCATTTTTACATACGTTTCAATGCACCACACTGCACACAAACTTTTTTTTTTTTTTTTTTTTTTTTTTTTTTACAAACCTGTCAAGATGTAAATGTACAGGCTGCTATTATGCTTTTGAACATGCTGGTTACTTACAGACCCTCTACTGTTCTTAGAATAGGTCTAGTTTTGTGTGCTTCTTACTGATCTTAGAAATGGATGAGCTTCAGGAAATGATTTTTATTGTTTATTTGAGAGGTGTTGACTGCTCTCCTTGCAAACACGACGTGCCCACAGAAACCTATTGGCAGTATCGATTGCACAAGACTGAAGATGTTTTTTCTCCCTCAGGTCAGCCTGCCAGTTTATTGGCAGCTACACACGCTGATGGACTTCTGCAGATTGCCTCCGTGCCGCCTCAGGGGACGCAGCAAAATGGCTTCAGTGCTCAACCAGCCACATATCATCACAGTAAGTGGCCTCCAGCTGTCAAGACCCTTCAAGATAAACAAATCTGTCTATTCGCTGCGTATTTGTTATGCTGCGGGTCTTGCTATCAGTATTGTCAGATTAGGATATAGTACAAAATGCAAGATCCCCAGTTAGCCGCTATAGAACTCAGTTGCTGGGTAGCATAAATAATAAGTTGTTGGATTGTGTAAAGTGAACCTTTCAGCAACTTTTGCAAGTCTTCATTAAATAAATCCCCTTTCACACTGACGGAGTCCACCAGCAGATCTGCCTGCTCAGTGGGGGTCTCTCCGCTGAGCAGGTGGATAACGGGTCTGTGTTTACTCCACTGATGCAGAGTTTACAGACACAGCCTGCTATCATCCCATCCACTAGGCAGATGGGGAACAGACCCCTTATCCATCTGCTTTTAGTGGATAGGATTGGATGTTGGCATAAAGAGCAATAGATGGTCCGATTGGGTCCACATGAAAAAACAGATCCGATCGGTCCGTCCGTGTGAAAGGGGCCTAACCTGTCACAATATAGCAACCGTAAACAAAACTTTACCTTTTTCCATCATTAACCTGCCCTGGTGGTCAGATTTCATTATTTTGTCTAGACTGATGATGCTCTCTTCTGCAGGCAGAAGAATGCATTTGCTTAGTCTCTTCTCCCCCAGTGATCAGACTTCAGCATAACTAACTTTGTAGCAGGGGCTGATCTGTGGCAGACTGTTTGTGAGCACATCCAAGAACTGCACAAACACCCACATTGACAAAGGGGAAAAAAAATCACTGAAGGCCTCATCATATCGTTGGGCATAAAGCAGACCTGTGGTTAGGTGGAAGCATAATAAATAGACAAATTAAAATAGATTGGAGATGGATTAGAACACCTGTCAGGTTTTTATTGCTGTCTGTGCCCTTGTTGGGGAGATTCACCCTCTCTATTTGTCCTGTTTACCATTATTGAAAGTAAAAAAATTAAAAAAATTTCAGGTTGTCACGAAGAGGAATAGAAGTGAAATCTTCCAATGGTGACCCTGGTGAGAATCAGGGATTCAATTGTTTTGGGAGGGTTTCATCTCAGGTCTGTTTTTATAATGGGACAGGAAGTGAAGGGAAATCTCCCCAATAGGACACAGATACAAAAAAAAAAAATGTCTTTAGTTCTTAAATTAAAGACGTAAACCTCAAAAAATCCCCCCCCCCCTCCCCAAAACCTGAAAGAAAAAGGCATAATGAGCTAGTATGCATGACATATATGCCTTAGAACGATGTCTTGCACAACCACTGACATGGCCGACATCTTTCCCGGAGTTACTTCCGGGTTTGTGGGCTCCGGCACTGTGCTTGGCCAGAGCCACAATGTCACTCCCGCGCATGTGCGCGGGAGTCGCCAGTCACGAGCTGGTCCTTCCTTCAGTGCGCATGCGTTGATGGCGGCAGCGTATATGGTAATTATTTCCTAAACCGTGCAAGTTTAGGAGATATTTACAGTACCTATAGGTAGGCCTTATTATAGGCTAACCTGTAGGTACAATTAAAGAGGAAGACTTTACTTCCTCTTTAAACATCAGTTGTCAGCACCATAGTAATTCAGTTTAAAGCTTAGCAGGAAAGTCAGCCTTTGCCACCTGCTGCAGCTTACTTTCTGCCCTTTGATGGGATGTACAATTCACTGATGAACTAGGTTAGTGTTGGGGTGGATGTTTAGATGGTAAATGTGCACTTAGAGGAGATTTAAAGCAAAAGTTTCATGAGAGAATTATGACTGCTGCCATTGCTTGTGTGTCTGTCAGAAAATGCGAAGTGTCTGGCTGTCATGTTTTTTTGTCTTGATTAGTTGGAGTCACTGCTGATTCAGCACAAGTATGCAGATATCTGACTTTCTTAAAATGCATGCTTGCTCCGGTCTGTGACTTGAAGTACTGATTCAGAGGGTCTGCATTTAAACCTGGCCACTAGGATTTGTAGGATGGCAATGGCAGCACCCGCATTGTTTTAGTAGTAATCAATTAGTGTGCATTTATTAATATTTTTTAACACTTCGAAAAGTTCTGCTGTTTTTATATTGTACTTTTATGACGATAGTTCCACACTGAAAACTGCGGCACAAGACTGTCAATGCTGAAAACAAAATACCGTCGTGTCATGCTCAGGGGAACTATAGACATGGGCAAGCACTTTAATATGTGCATTTATGTGAACCTTTCAATAGTAGTTCACTTAGTAAGAATTCAGTGCAGGTCACTTTAACCCCTCCCTGCCCGTACTATAACTGAAAGACTGCTACAGCGCAGCTTTCCAGTTCTAGGAAGACGTTCATGGCATGCACTGTGTCCTTTGGACACAGCTAATCATAGATCAAGGTAAAGGGCCAATCACAGCAGCCCTTTACCATGTGATCAGCTGACTCCAATCACAGCTGGTCACATGTAAACACTTGCTGGTTATCGGCATTGCTTTCCTCACACGCTGTTTCTGTGTAAGAAAAGGAGAGTAGATAACCAGAAAGTATGATAGGGCACAGTGAGTACATTGTTTACACGGATAATCAGGGCACTAATCATCAGTTCCCTGATTATCTGTGCAGCCCCATTGGGGCAGCCTCATCAGTGCCTATTGGTGCGGCCGAAATATTACTTACCGTATATACTCGAGTATAAGTCGTTCCGAGTATAAGTCGAGGCCCTAATTTACCACAAAAAAATGGGAAAAACGTATTGACCCGAGTATAAGACGAGGGTGAGAAATGCACAGCTACTGTAAGTGGAAAAGAGGGTCAACAATGCCCATTTGCAGCATCACTGTGCCCATTTGCATGCCTCACTGTGCCCCTTTGCAGCCATAGGTCCCCTGAACTTCAAACTCGGTAGTTAAGGGTTCCTAGATGCCCCCTAGCTGCAGCCAAAATTTGGGGTCTCTGAACCCAAAGGGTCCCGAAATGACATTGCTGCAGATAGACACAGTTTACCGAATTTGGGGCCCCGTATCTCGGGGCCACTTAGTACTAAGAACCCCAAATTTGGTAATTTGGTGTGCAAACCCAGTGGAACTAGCACCATCAAATTTCCAAAGCTGGGGTTTCTAGCCCTAAGTGGCCCCGAGATACAGGGCCCCAAATATCAGTTCAGAAAATGTCAAGCACTTTTCTGCAGAAGAAAATGACATTTTCTGAGCCAGGTTTGGGGCCCCGTATCTCAGGGCCACTTGGTGCTAGGAACCCCAGCTTTGGATATGTTATGGTACCAGTTCCACTGGGTTTGCACACCAAATTTGGGGTTCCTAGCACCAAGTTGCCCTGAGATATGGGGCCCCAAAATCGGTTCAGAAAATGTCAAGCACATTTCTGCAGAAGAAAATGACATTTTCTGAGCCAGGTTTGGGGCCCCGTATCTCAGGGCCACTTGGTGCTAGGAACCCCAGCTTTGGATATGTTGTAGTACTAGGTCCACTGGGTTTGCATACCAAATTTGGGGTTTCTAGCACCAAGTGGCCCTGAGATACGGGGCCCCAAAGTCGGTTCGGAAAATGAAATTTTTTGCTGCAGAAAAGTGCTTGACTCGAGTATAAGTCGAGGGGGGCACTTTCAGCACAAAAAAATGTGCTGAAAAATTCGACTTATATTCGAGTATATACGGTATTTGCAAAATTTTATAACAAACTAAAAAAAATATTTTTTTATTTTTTTAGAATTGTCAGCCTTTTTTTGTTTAGCAAAAAAAATTAAAACCCAGTGGTGATTGATTACTACCAAAAGAAAGCTCTATCTGTCTAACATAAAAAAAAAAAAAATTCATTTCATATGGGTACAGTGTTGCATGACCGCACAATTGTCATTCAAAGTGTGACAGCGCTGAAAGCTAAAAATTGGCCTGGGCAGGAGGGGTAAAAGTGCCCAGTATTGAAGTGGTTAAGGTAACCTCACCCTTCTAGGTAGTCTGACCAGACCAGCAATGAGAGGAGCAGGGAAGCACAATTCTGCCCATGTAAGTACCAATTATGGCTGCTCCCATGTACAATATATCTTCAAACTTTACAAGATTTTAAGCAAAAGTATTTATACTCTCACACACACACTTTGTTTTCCCGTTTTAACCACTTGTGTAACAGCTTCTAATAACCATTCATTACCAGCCCATTTTTCCAGGCTGTGATTGTTTGACAATTACTCTGTTTATAAGACTTTGTGCTTTGTTTTGGTGATATTTAATAACTGCTAGTTATTTATTTTTACTATAAAAAGGGAAAAACAGAATTTTGGAAGAAACAGTTTCCCTTCATTTCTGTTATAAAACATGGCAAATAAAAATATCAGAACAGTACAAAACCTCACAAAATTACCCCCTTTTTTTGGAAACTAGACACTCATAAGTGATCTTGTTCTTTGGATGAAGAAATGTGCTGGTATTGAGGGGGTTAAAACGTGGATCTTGGTAATGGTGCACTGTATACGATATTGTATGGGAAATACACAGAGGCAGGAGGAGGTGAAGAGGGGTTAATATACAGATTACATACAGTGTCAGGGTTGGAGATGAATGGGTTAATGTGCAGGACAAGGGAATGGGAACGGTGAATATACAGGTCACTAGCTAGACAGGCTAAACATTATATGTGGAGGAGAAAAAGGGTTAAAGGGAAAAAACAAACCTAGCAGTCAGTGAAACCGAAAAAAATGGATCTGCAGCTGCTGATCTTTTCATTCTTTGCCTGTTTGCAAGTTACTATGATCTCTCGACTTCCGCCCTTGTAAGAGAAAGGGGACCGATGTAAAGTAATGGCATGTGATTGCTGTGAGGAGCAGTCACAATGATCACATGATACCTAGCCTCTCGGATTGGCCCAACGCATATTCTGTGTCCTGAGTTGTCTAGTAATGATCTAGCGATTTTATTTGGCAAAACAGCCATGCAATGGCGATGTATCCAGTGGCGTTTATAAACAGCACTGGGCAAAAAAAAATTGGCTGCCAATTTGTTTTAAAACCTATCCCAGTAGAAAAGGGGTTGAGGTGATCCTGTTGCCAAGTGTCACCATAAAAGATGTGCCTGTAAAGAAGACAGTATCTACTGCTGGCCCCCATACTGCTCTGTTAAAGGGTAAGTTCACCTTACAGAAAAATCTGTAAGGTGAACTTGCACAGGACCCCCATGATATACCGTTGCTCAGGACGGGAGATCGCCGCACAACAGGTCAGCAGGACGGGGGGATGAGAAGGGCGTCCTGTGTAAGTTCACCTTACAGATTTTTCTGTAAAATTGAATTTAAACTTTAAAGACATATCACAAGGTAAAGTTTTTTTTCTGAAGCAGACACTTTGGGGTGTTCGCTGTTCTCACTGGGTCCTTCTACTGACCCCTAAGTCATTGCTGCGACTTGTAATGATGTGGTGGTTGGGGGACCAAGAAGAAACTTCACTTGGTGATTTGTCTAAAGGGGAGCGGGTTACAGGAAAGACCAGTATAAATTTGTTTTACAGTGGTCACATTTAGAATAGTGTTAACTGTTCTCACCGCTTTAGTATCACTGTTAACTAGTTTATTTTAGGCCATGCTGGCCCAAAAGGGTGCACCTGCTGTCAGCACTGTATATAGCCTCAGCTACATCTAGTATAGATCGCTGTGTTCGGACTGTGGGATGCGAACTTCACGCTCCCCACCCGGAACAAAATTGAGTCGGGCTGAGCGCTGCTCAGCCCGTCGTAGGCAGCTTGTATTCTCTGAAAAAATATAAAGCTTCTTCAGATTAGCTGAGGTGGACAGATGTCACAATCACTGCCTCAGTCAATCAGAGGAATCTTTGTACTCCTTAAGAGAATACAAAGCTGCCCACGAATGGCTGAGCAATGCTCAGCCCAACTCAGTTTTGTTCTGTGTGTGGAACGGAAAGTTTGCATTCCACAGCCAAAACACAGTGCTGTTATACTGTATATATCTGTGGCTGTATACAGTTTTATACAGCACACCCAGTGATTGTACCTGTTGGTGTAGGAAATAATTAGATTGAGCCAGTTTGGCCCAAACAAACTAGTTAAAGTGACAGTTAAAGGTGAAGATCAGCTTTAAACTGATTGCAAACCCTCACCTTCTAAAACAAGCCATTCAGTTTAAGGCCCCTTTCATACAGAGCGGATCCGCCTGCTAAAGTCCGCTGATCCCCACTCAGCAGGCGGATGACAGTGTCCACTCCCCTACGCAGAGCGGACATGGACACAGCCCGCTCTCCGTTATGGGGAAACTCTCTCCTCTGTCAGTTTCAGCCCGATTGTCATCCGATCCACTGGGTGAATGTATCCCCATCTCATCTGCCTGTTTTTAGCAGACCTGATCGGATGCCAACGGGTGTCGGTGGAACATGTCCGCTGACATCTGCTGCCCCATAGAGAACAACGGGTTGTCTGATCAGGTCTGCCTGGAAAACTGACAGGTGGACCCAATCGGTCTGCTTGTGTGAAAGGGGCCTCAAATATATAAGATCAAATATTTGTTTATCGATTTGAAAGAAAAAAAAATTTTACTTTATAATATAAGTGATCACATTGCCTATTCTCAGCTGCATAAGAGCTGGGGGAGGAGAAACTGCAGCACACTGCACTTCCTACTGAGTGGCTGTGCGGGGGGCGAGGTTGTCAGGACAAGTCTGATGAGAGCAGGCTGAGTTTCTAGCACAGCCAGAGAACTGACCACGCCTGTGCTCTCGTTTTTAGTGTAGTCAGTTTATAATGGGAAAGCATATGGTAAAGGCAGGAACACCAGGGATTTCACACAAAGGAGTCAATACAAAGAAAACGGGATAGGTTTTTATACAAGTACATGGTATATCAGCCACATATCGGGAATATGAAATGTTGGGTTTACATACCCTTTAAGGGGAAACTATTTTGTCCTTCGTTGCCACTGTGCTGTCTGTATTTCTTGGTGAATAGGTAGGCTAATTTGTTCAAATCCAAAATAGAAAGTTGCTTTCACTGTGTATGGGGCACGCTGCAATAGTGCCCCTTAAGAAATGACTGAGTAAGTTTCTCCTTTACAGTACGGCTGCCATGTTTATTAGGAGTCCTTCATTTGTGTAAATCAGCAGCATTTGCAATTTTTTCCAGTCTGCCATCCCAGCTTGAAAGCTTGAGACCAGTCATCCCTCCATAACACTCTGCAGATTTTTTTTTTTTTGTTGATTCATTTTATTTTGCATGAAATATCATAGCTGCATTATTTTAAAGTCCCCCCTGAGACATATTGTTGACACGGCACCCAGAATAAGGGCCGGAGTAGTAACCATCTTCTGTGTGATGTTGTAGACAGTACCACAACCTGGACTGGAAGTAGAACAGCAGCTTATACACCCAATATGTCTCACCACCAGAACGGACATCTTCAGCACCATCCACCCATGCCCCATCCCGGACATTACTGTAAGTTTTTTTTTTGTTTTTTTTTTCCAATGTTTTAAATACATTGATCAATTCCATCCATGTCTTTCCTACTTATAGGGTTATAGGCTATAGTTTGTAATTTCCAAGCAACAGTTGGCTAACAATTTTCCGGATGTCAATCTGTAGTTTTTATAGTTTGCATAAGCTAAGATAATGATCTTTGGGGGAACAGGACCCCCCCACCCCTCCTTTGTCTACCAGCAGACACTACAGGGTACTTGTACGGAATTTTATTTCGTAGCCATGGAACACAGGTTTGGCACAATTTTCTGTTCATTGCTAGGGCACAATCTGGCATGCACTCTCATCCCACCTAGCGGTGCAGAATACATGAATCTGAGACCTGCTTAGCAACATTTAAAGGAGAAGTCTGAGCTTGCTTGGCTGTCCTTCTCCTATGGGTCACAGGTGTGCAGTTTTGCACTCCTGCGACCCGTTTTCAGCAGAGAGCCCACCTGAAGTCGGCTCTCTGCTGACATCACTGGAATCGGTCCAGGCACCGCGTCACTGCAACAAAGTCTGGATCCACCAGGTGCCTGGACTGATGCCTGTCTCAGCCTCTCGGCGAGCCGCTAAGAGCTTGGGGTGGCTGCTCCCCGCCCCTAAGTGAGCATGGAGGGGCAGAGCGGTGAGCTGCTGCTAGGGGAGCTGAGAGAACCGAGCCATCGGCGATGTTCAATCGCTCGGTTCTCAATGTAGAGGCGCCGGGGGACAGATGAAGCATCAGACCGATGCTGCATTCACCTAGGTAAGTATGAATATGGGGAAAAAACAAACAAACACACATTTCTCTTTTAATTGTGGACTCTCTTTCCAAGTCAGAATTTGGATGAGAATGTGCAAATAGGATGGGAGTTCCCTAGGCATGTGGGAGATTCTTCCAGAGTTGAGGGTCCATTCGGAAAACGCTCATCTCAAAAGTTCCATTACGCCCAACAAGCAAAAATCACATTAATTTAAATGGCCCCTGTTCACATCTGAGCGTTCTGTCACCTGAAGCTCAAAAAAGTACATGAGCTTCTTTTTAGGCAGATTACAGGCGGTTTTCTGCTTTTTTCATTGGTGACCTTTTCACCTGTACAAATTTGCCCGATCTTCCGCCTGAAAACGTTACGCTCAGATGTGAATTCAGCCTAAGGAACTACATGTGAATCACACAGGAACCACTGGGGGTTGATTTACTAAAACTGGAGAGGGCAAAATCTGGGGCAGCTCTGCATAGAAACCAATTGGCTTCCAGGATTTATTGCCAAAATATAAAGTGGTTGTAAAGTCAGGATAAATAACTTGCTTCCCCTCTGTTTTATCAAGATCTAAAGTACTATGTGTCCTTCTTTTTTTTAAATTTGAATCCTAAATACTCTCTCTCAGCACTGATTTGCGGTCACGTGACATTCCCCGCCTCTCCTTTCCTGATCTAAGGAATGCGGAGGGAGGGGCTGAGAGAGCCCTCTGACATCATCGGGCCAGCAGAGGAATGTCATGTGACCGCTGTGAGAGAAGGTATTTAGGATTAGAGTTTTAAAAAATTGGACACCTAGTACTTTTGATCTTGATAAAACAGGGGGGGGGGGTATGTAAGTTACTTTTAAATGGTAATTTCAAGCTACAGGGAAGAGCAGCAGGAGGGGTGGGGGGAGATCGATGTAAGTGAATAAGGTTGTGTGATCACTTGGAATAATATGCTAGCAAAAATCCAGTTTTTAGTTTTCTTTCTCATTTGGTTATGCAAAATGTACCTGAATTTTCCTTATTCACTAATATTCAGAGTAAATGTCCACTTTGCAAAGTAAACAGCCGCTTTTCTCTTGGCAAATCAGCCCTAGTGTGAGTGTCTCCCCAACACTGAGAATTGCTATAATGTAGATTTTACTTATGTACCTTGATGCTGGTTGCCATATGAATAGGGTGGATTCTTAAAATTGGAAGAAAATTGGTGTTCATAGCAACCTATTGGTTATAAATCGGAAGCGGATATTTGGTAGTTGTCAGCAACATAGTTTTCCTTCATTTTTATGAGAAATCTGCTATTTGTCGGTCACTGAGATTATAATTTTATGGTAACAGCACAAATATATATATATATATATATATATATATATATATATATATATATATATATATATATATTTACAGTGTGTGTATATATAGTGTGTTTGTGTGTACACACATATATTCTCTTTACGTGAATGTTTGTGTTTCTCTGATTTTTCTACATTGTTGTAACTTGGTTTAAAGCATGGTAATCTCAAACATCAATATAATGTGATTTAAGAAGGAATAATTGTGTTTTGCAGGGCCTGTTCACAATGAACTTGCATTCCAGCCTCCAATTTCCAATCATCCAGGTGAGCAATAAATTATAAGCAAATTATTCCTGTGTTTGTTTTTTTTTTGTTTTTTTTTCAGTTGATTATCTAATTCACAAAGTGTTGTAAGAAGTATTTTTAAAATTAGTGCTTCAGAAATTTAATTTGCTTCAGTTATTCTATTTATTAGCACTCTGGTACATTTAGGCCCCTTTCACACGATCGGACCGTTCAGGTCCGCCTGTCAGTTTTGACGGTGGACCTGAACGGGCGCTCCATGTTGGCCTATGGAGCGACGGATGTCAGCGGAGACATGTCCGCTGACATCCAACTCCATCCGATCCGCAGACGGATGGCTCTACGTCCAGGTCCATCGCTATCGGATCGGGTGAGATCTGATGAAAACGGACATGCTGTCCATTTTCATCCGATCCCTCCATAGGCGGTAGGGGCGCCTGACAAGCCCCTCCCCGCTCAGTGAGCAGAGAGGGACCTGTCATCCGCCGGCTCAGCGAAAATCAACGGACTGATCTCCCGATGAGCCGGCGGACCGAGGCGGGCTCTGTAGAAACGGAGTCCGCCTCGTGTGAAAGGGGCCTTAAAAATTTACATGACTTTAAAGACCAGGCCATCTAAGGGGCCAATTCACATAGATGCGTTGGTCTGCTTATTAGTGCAGCTGTAATGCAGATCAACGGAAGGACATCTGAAAAACAATCATTTCCAAAATGTCCTATTCAAACCATAACGCTGTGCATGCATGTCAGTGGATGTCAAAATGTATGTCGACAGATGACGGCGCACGTTAAAACACGACTAAATTGGATGGAAACGTACATGCATTTTCCATACTTTTTAGCACAGGTCAGTGTAAATTGGGCCTAAATTACATTTGTTTCTGGCAGATGCTGCAGAATGAAAGAACCAACTAATTGTCGGTGTCAGTCACCTGCTGTAACGGGATCCACGGTGTCTTTCTGCTATACCATAAAGATAGGCGTTACAAGTTTTGCACATCCCCATGGTATTACTAAATGTCCATGTTGCTCACAATAATTACTTGATATGATAAAAAATAAATAATGGTTCATAATATTAAAACGCAGCCTTTTTTTAGGGAGATGTAGTGTTTCCTATGTCAATCTCTGTTGAAAGCATATAAAGAAAAGATTGTAAATATTCTGTTTTAGGGAAAAAAAAATTGTATGATTTTTTTTTTTTTTTTTTTTTTTTTTTTTTTCATACTCCTAATTGTAATCGACAGTTGCAGTATTAAACATCTGCAAGCTGCAGTGGCCTCACTATATCATGGGTTTTTGCCAAGATGGTGATCACATAATCCATAACCACTTTGAGTAGTTCCTGATAGTGGGTGGGAATGGAAGTGGTCATTGACAGCTGGGGTTGACAGTTTGCAGCTCTGCACAGGGCTGTTAAAGGGATGACGTAGACTAATATATCCTCACCATGAGTCTTTGTGCAGGGGAGAGTTTATCTAGAGGTGCAAGAAAGGGTCCCACTCACATTTATTATAAAATGTACTATATTTTTGAGTATGGTTAATTGTTTTTCCTTTCTCTGCAGCCCCTGAGTATTGGTGCTCTATTGCTTACTTTGAAATGGATGTTCAGGTGGGCGAGACCTTCAAAGTCCCTTCAAACTGTCCCATTGTCACCGTGGACGGTTATGTAGACCCATCTGGTGGTGATCGCTTCTGCTTAGGTCAGCTGTCCAATGTACATAGAACAGAAGCTATTGAGAGAGCAAGGTAAGCTTTATACTGGAGAGCAGGATAAGCACAGCAGTCTAAAGGTTTTATGAAGTTTTATTTAAGTGTGGAAAGTTGCAGTTCACACTTCAAGACTTACTGTTAATATTTGGCTTAATACGCACTTTCACGCCCTTTAGTATGTAGTACATGGATTTTCAGTATAGTATTAGACTTGCATGCCCATACAGTCTTTTTCCAGGCCATTCTATTCATCACTTGTAGCTGAGACAAGTAAGTATATGTCCCAGTGAAGTCTGACAGTGTTGCATGTACCAAGTGAAGTATCCCAAAACATCATTGCACAATCTTGTACTCAATTGAATTAAAGTCCTATTCATTTTGTCAGCTACTTTGTCCTTGCTGTATGTCCAGTTTAGCTCTTTGGACAGATGTATGTATGTATGTATGTATGTCCAAAGAGTGTCTTTAATCACAAGCTGATGGCTGTAGTAACAGGCCATCGGCTTGTGTGGGTTTTGTTCAGCTAGCTCCCAGCTTCATAGTGAAAGTGTTGCAGCATCTCCACAGCCGTCGATGCCCCCCTCTCAGGTGGTTCCCGGGCTCTCCCGCGCTTACCGGTGCCCGGGAACACAGCCGGCTAAGGGGGAGAGAGTGCTGTGAGGCCAAGAAAACTCCATGCCTCGATCTCGCCTGCACACAATAAAACCGGAAGTGATGTCACTTCCGGTTTCAGATGCACCATTTCCTGGCCAGCACAGCCAAAAGAAACATCTAACCAAGCCTGTCTGTGCCTTTTTAGATGATGTGAAGGGCAGGCGGGAGACATTGGCGTCTATTGGACCCCTAATGTCTTCATAAAGAGTACTTGTCACCTGCCCAATGCTATCGTGTAGGGGTTTATTAATCACTTGTAATAACAATCAAGTAAAAATAAATTAAAAAGAAAAAAGTTAAAAAAAATAAATAAAATGATGATAAAATAAATATATAAAACAAATTTGGCGTTACTCCCAGGGTGTGCACACATATGTAAACCGTGGTTACACCACACGTGCGACATATCGTCGCAAACATCTGAGTGAGAACAATAATTCTAGCACGAGAGCTCCTAGTTAACTATAAATTGATGAGCTGTAAAGGCTTTTAAAACGTCACCTATGGTGATTTTTGGGCACCAAAGTTGTTGGCGATATCGCAATTTTAAGACATTGAATGTTTGGTATCTATTTTACTTGATGTAACCTCATCTTTTATATTTTAAACAAAAATGGGTATTATATGCTGTGGTTTTGCACTAACATTAATTGGATTTTTTCCAGGAGAATTTGTGATTAATTAACAGTTGCGCAAATATCCTGGGAAACAAAAATTTGCAACTATCCCCTTTTTATTCTACAGGGTCTCTGCTTTCAGAAAATATGTAATGTTCTGGGGGGTTGTCAAAATTAAGATTTTTATATGTACGTGACAAAAAAAAAAAAAATGCTCTGTAGCCGAACTTGATATGCAGTGCTTTTCTGTGGTTGTGTGGCACTAAACAACTGCGTCTTCTCTTTTAGGTTACACATAGGGAAAGGTGTGCAGCTGGAGTGTAAAGGTGAAGGTGACGTGTGGGTGCGCTGTCTTAGTGATCATGCCGTGTTTGTACAGAGCTACTACCTGGACAGAGAAGCTGGGCGTGCTCCCGGAGACGCCGTTCACAAAATTTATCCAAGTGCATATATTAAGGTAAATATACAACTAAATCACACTTTTCACCAGATTTTGCTTATTACAGCTAAGTGTTTCCTCTGAACATGTATCTTATATAAGGTTCTTAAAATGAAGACCCAATGCACAATGGCATCAAAAGGGGGATGCTATTAAATGAAAGCCTTTAAAGCGGAGTTCCACCCAAAAGTTGAATTTGCGCTCATTGTACTCTTCCCCCCCCCCCTCCCCTCTGGTGCCACATTTGGCACCTTTTTGGGGGGAAGGGGGATATAGGATACCTGTCTGTCATAGGTATCCTGTTCTCACTTCCAGGTGCCTCAGTCACAGATATTTGCATCACCACTCGGGCTCCTTCCCCAGCTGCCGGGCCAGTAGGAGAGAGGAGCGGAGCCTCGCGCGTGCGCAGTAGGGTTCCCAGGGTGAAGCCATAAGGCTTCACTGCCGGGTTCCCTTACTCACAATGGAGGCAGCATGCACCCGACAGCTGATGGAAGCATCAGCTGCGGTGCCGACATCGCTGGACTCAGGACAGGTAAGTGTCCCGATTTATTAAAAGTCAGCAGCTGCAGTATGTGTAGCTGCTGGCTTTTAACTTTTGCAGCGGTGGGCGGACCTCTGCTTTAAGTGCTCCCCAGATGTCCATTCTTAGAATGTACAGTACTGCGCAAAAGTTTTGGGCAGGTGTGAAGAAATGCTGTAAAATAAGAATGCTTTACAAAAAAAAAAAAAATAAACATTTTAAATATGTTTATCAATTGACAAAATGCCAAGTGAGCGAACAGAAGAAAAATTTTAAATCAAATCAATATTTTGGTGTGATTACCCTTTTGGGTTCAAACAATCCATTCATCCATTCAATTCATCAAGCTCTTTTGAAGAAGCACAAAGAAACGGGCAACATTGAGGACCATAGACTTTATGCAGCAGATGAAAGGCACATCATGCTTCCTCCAGCATCAGAAGGTGTCCAGCAGAGCCATCAGCACAGAACTGGTGGGACCCAGGTACACCCATCTACTGTCCGGAGAAGTTTGCCCAGAAGCGGTCTTCATGGAGAAATTGCAGGCAGAAAACCATTCCTCTGATGTAGAAACAAGGCTAAGAGACTCCAACTATTTATGAAACCTTAGGAACCAGTGTGCAGAACAATGGCAGCAATTGCTCTGGACTAATGAGTCAAAATATGAAATATTTGGCTGTAGAAGGAGGCAAATTGTTTACAGATGGTTTGGAGAGTGCTACAATAATGAGTGTCTGCAGGCAACAGTGATGCATGGTGGAGGTTGCTCGTAAAGTCTGAGGCTGCATTTTTTAAATGGATTTGGAGATTTGGTCATAAACAATTGTGTCCTCAATGCTGAGAAATGCAGGCAGATATTTATCCATCGAGTCATACCATCATAGAGGTGTGTGATTGGCCCCAAATTTATTCTGCAGCAGGACAACTCCAAACATACAGCCAATGTCATTAAGCATTAAGAACTATCTTCTGTGTCATTTTTTTAGTAGCATTTTTATTATTTCATTTTTTTTTTTTTTTAATTAGTAATGGCGGTGATCTGTGATTTTTTTTATCGTGACTGCGACATTATGGCGGACACTTTTGACACCATTTTGGGACCATTGTCATTTATACAGTGATCAGTGCTATAAAAATGCACTGATTACTGTGTAAATGACACTGGCAGGGAAGTGGTTAAACACAAGGTGGCGATCAAGGGGTTAAGTATGTCCTAGGGAGGTGTTCTAACTGGGGGGGGGGGGGTGATGGGCTTCCACTGACATGACAGCGATCACTGCTCCTGATGTCATGTCACTAGGAAGAACGGGGAAATGCCTTGTTTACATCTCCCCCCTCTGCACCGCAATCGCGGGCTGCCGCCGAACATCGAGTTCCCGGGACCCGCGGACACTCTTCCGTGGCGCGCGCCCTATAGGCATGCAATTTAAAGGGGCGTACAGGTATGCCCATTTGCCTGCCTGTGCCATTCTGCTGACGTACATCTGTGTGCGGTAGTCGGCAAGCTGTTAATTGATAAACTATTAAACACTTCTATTTCTGAAAGCTTTCTTAGTTTACAGCATTTTTCACAACTGCCTAAAACTTTTGCACTGTGCTATATGTATTAGGTCCAAGGTATTAGAATGCAGAACCTTTGTGCAAGATTCAATTATTCCACATGGCTTTATCTATGGAGGATAAGTGTTGTCACACTAGGACAGGGAGCGTTTTACGACTACAGAACATCACCCTCTTTTATTCATTTAAGTGAAGCCTGTTCATTTCTACTGGCATCCAATACTTTAAGTAAACTTTGTGGCCTGTTTATGAAAACTGCAGAGAAGAAACTTCAGCTGTAGCCATAGAGGTCAATCTGCATTCCTGTCGTCATTTTCCAAATGGTATATATGAAAAGTTGAAGTTCCTTTTTATTCCAGTGGATTTCTTTTTCGATAGGCCCCATAATGTGATTTAGCTTTGATGTTCTTCCTATTTTTCTTGCTCTAGGTATTTGACCTGCGGCAGTGTCATCGACAGATGCAACAACAAGCAGCTACAGCCCAGGCAGCGGCAGCAGCACAGGCAGCGGCTGTAGCCGGCAACATACCTGGCCCCGGATCTGTTGGTGGCATCGCACCAGCCATAAGTAAGTGATTATACACGTACCAGTAAATTGCCTGGATGTTGTGTAGCTTCAGTCAATGGTCTTTGTTTTGCATTCTCAGCGGCAGTTTTCCATAGAGAGAGCATGAATGGACCCAGATCCATATTCTGTACAGTCCTGTACAGTCCTCAAGTATCTCTTAATTGCTTGACCTCCAGAGGATTTACCCCCCCCTCCCCCCCTCTCTCCTGACCAGGCCACTTTTTTTCTATACGGCACTGCGTTAATTTAATTGACAAATTCGTGGTCATGTAATGCTGTACCCAAATAAAATTGATGTCCTTTTTTTTCCCCCACAAATAGATTTCTTTCTTTTGGTGGTATTTGATCACTTTTGCGCTTTTTTTTTTTTTTTGTGCTATAAACAAGAAAAAGACATTTAAAAAAAAAAAAAAAATTTTACTTTCTGCTATAAAACATATCCAATAAAAAAATTGAAAATATCAAATTTCTTCATAAATTTAGGCCAATATGTATTCTGTTACATATTTTTGGTAAAAAAAAAATTCCAGTAATATTGAATGGTTTACGTGAATATCATAGTGTCTACAAACTATGGTATATATTTATGGAATTGTTATTAATTTTTTTTTTATAATAGTAAGGGCGATCAGCGACTTATAGCGGGACTGCAATGGACAATCTGACACTTTTGATACTTTGCGGGAACCAGCGACACTAATACAGTGATCAGTTCTAAAAATATGCACTGTCACTGTACTAATGACACTGGCTGGGAAGGGGTTAAACATTCAGGGGCGAACTAAAGGGTTAACTGTGTGCCTGATCAGTGTTTGGGTGTACTGTATGTGCTGCTTTTACTAAGAGAAGAGATGGATTCTAGTCACTGCTTTGCAGGAACACAGAATCCATTCCCCCCCCCCCCCCGCCAGAATAGCGATCTGCCTTGTTTATGTAAGCAGATCCCCGTTCTGGGTTTACCAACGATTGGCATGAAGATCCACAGAAGAAGCGGCTTGCCGGAGGCGCGTGCCCCCTGCAAGCAGTAATGCAGAATCACGTATGTAAAACTGCTATAGGATGGTCGGCAAGTGGTTAATGTTGTCTTCAGAGATTTCCCCAGAGAACCGATGGAGTGTAGGGATCCCTCTAATATAAACATAAAATCACTAATTCATTTGGGGATGCAGTTCTCCATCCAGTGTAATGCACCAAGCCAAACCCCGGGAAACAAATCAGTTTTTTTAGAAGCACCCAATTGTTGGGTAATCTGAAGAGCACAAACTAGGTATTTCAGCCCCCATCTACTCTAGTGGCTTTGTTACTCCCTGGGAGATGTATTAGCATGTTCTTACAGAGACCTGTTTGCCCACCATCACCAGCCAAATTACATTTTTCACTGCATGTTTAACCACTTCATGCCCACACCATAGCCGAAAAAGACGGCTACAGCACAGGCTTACTTTGCTGGGAGGGAGTACATGGACGTTCTCCCGTGATTACACTTCGGTAGAAATGGATAGATTTTTACACTTCGGTAGAAATGGATAGATTTTTCCGTCTTTCTTCCTTGCCCGGTTTCCCTTTTCCCATGACCCCAGTCATAGGACATCCCAAATTCCCCCCAGGTATGTCAGACCCAGCCTTTACTGGACAAGCCCCGAAAGGGCTCCTGCGTGCGTCTCAATTCCTGGGACCCACGGGCTGGATCCCTACAGGGTCCGTGACATCAGGATCGGCACCCATCACATTGGATAGTTGGAGAGCGGGGCAACTCTCCCACTTTCTCGGCTCGCTACCCAGATATAGGTTTTTTTCTAGACAACTTCATTCCTTTGAGGAAATATGTCTGGGTGATGGCCCAATTCGGGGTTCCCTTTCTAGATCTTACAAATCTTTGTTGGACATGCATGCTACCATAGACCCCCCCTTCCTAGCTAAGTGGGAAAGGGACCTTCAAATCACATTTACTACTCCGCAGAAGGAACGCATACTCTTCTTCGCTCATAAATCGTCACTCTGCAGCAAATATCAAGAAATCTCCTATAAGTTGACCACACGCTGGTACCGCACGCCGGCTGTATTGGCCAAAATATTCCCCAACCAATCTGATCGCTGCTGGCGATGTGGGCAACAAACTGGTACTATCCTACACATCTTCTGGGAGTGCCCCAAACTACAAACTTTCTGGCAACCGGTCCTCCGCTACATTCACAAATTCACAGATATTTCCTTAAACAATGACCCTGCTGCTGTGCTCCTCAACCTCACTCCCATGTCAGGAAAGCGATATCGTAAATCTCTTCTTAAACACCTACTCAGCGCTGCTAGAGCTTGCATCCCAAGTCAATGGAAGCAACAGTCTGCTCCAACTGTGGCCCAATGGTTCGCAAGGGTCAATGATATCGAACAAATGGAGGACCTCACTGCTACGATCCGGGACAAATCCGAGGAACATAGGACCAGGTGGTTTTATTGGACCAAGTTCCGCTTCTCAGAGGAATACCTCCGTGAGACATAGCCAGGTCGCGTTGAACACCAGAGGCTCTTGCTCCTATTCATGGCCCCTAGATGGCCTAGGGAGTAAAGGGCGGTCCTTGCTCTCTAGGTGGACTTCTGACTCTTCCCCCTCCCCCCCCCCCACTCTTCTACTATACCACCCTCCTTCTTTCCCTCTTCTTCATTCCCCTTTCTCACTCTCACTTCTTCCCTTTATTCTCCTTTATTCTCTTCCTCTATTTTAATCCCAAAAAACTTGGTATGATTTGACCTCAGTCAGTCACCTAGCAGCACCCTTCCCCCCTATGTACAGATACTTAACTTCACCTTGGATACTAGGGAGAATTCATAGAGCATCATAATTGTTCAGATCCACCGTCAAGGCGAAGCCCTAGTCCTATACCCCCAGGGTATCCAAGTATTTTGTATGCTTACGGAACTGTTCCTGTTATGTAATCTTGAGTTTACTTATCTTTTGTTCAGATAATACTACTGGATGTCCATGTGTACTCTACTTTGTTTACACTACATATTCTGTGAAGTTATCGTTTCATTGTATGTCGCATACCACTAAATAAATAATTAAAAAAAAAAAAAAAAGAAGGCAGATAACTGGCTTGTGTTAAAGGGACATTGGCACTGATTATCAGGGCAGTACCAACACTGTCGCCAATCAGTGTCACTTCTCAGTGCCCATCATTGCAGCCTCATCAGTGCACATCAGTGAAAGAGGGAAAAATTACCTGTTTGCTAAATTTTATAACTGAGAATTTTTTTTTTTCAAATTCAAAAAAGATTTTTTGTTTGGCAAAAAATAAACCCCGTGGTAATTAAATACCACCAGAAGAAAGCTCTATTTGTGTGGGGGAAAAAAAAAAGATAAAAATTTCATATGGATACACTGTTGCACGACCGTGCATAAAAAGAAGAGCGCAGCTAAAACGAAGGTAAAGCGGCGCTTTTCCATCGCTAGGGATGCATAAAAGCTCATTATGCCTTGTCTTGCAGGTTTTTATTTATTTTTATAGTTTAGTTTACAACCTCTTTTAACCACTTGCCAACCAGCCACCGCAGTTTTACTGCGGCAGGATGGCACGGCTGGGCGAAGTAAAGTTATGTTACATCGCGTCGCCACTAGGGGCGCGTGCTCTGCACGCCCCCCGAGCCGATGCGAGTGCCCGGCGGTCTCGATCACCACCGGGATCCCGCGGTCGCTGCTGAGACACACAGTTTCTGGTTCTCTGAGGGGAGAAGTGACAGATCGTCTGTTCATACAGAGTATGAACAGCGATCTCTCTCTTCCCCTACACAGTCCACTCCTCCCTTCAGTTAGAAACACAAACAGGGAACACAATTAACCCCTTGAGCGCCCCCTAGTGTTAACCCCTTCACTGCCAGTGACATTTTTACAGTAATCAATGCATTTTTATAGCACTGATTGCTGTATTATTGCCAATGGTCCCAAAAATGTGTCAGAATTGTCTGATGTGTCCGCCATAATGTCACAGGTCCCGATTTAAAAATCACAGATGGCCGCCATTACTAGTAAAAAAAAAAAAAATTAATAACAAAAATGCCATAAAACTATCCCCTATTTTGTAGACGCTATAACTTTCGTGCAAACCAGTCTACGCTTATTGCGATTTTACCAAAAATGTGTAAAATACATATCAGCCTAAACTGAGGAAAAAAATCGTTTTTTTATATATTTTTGTGGGATATTTATTATAGCACAAAGTAAAAAATATTGCAGAGGTGATCAAATACCACCAAAAGAAAGCTCTATTTGTGGGGAAAAAAAGGATGTCAATTTTGTTTGGGTGCAACGTCGCACGACCGCGCAATTGTCAGTTAAAACAACGCAGTGCTGTATTGTAAAAAGTGCTCTGGTCAGGAAGGGGGTAGAATCTTCTGGGCTGAAGCGGTTAAATACACTAACAAACTGAAACCAATAACTCTTTAGGCAGTTACAGCAAACAGGTTTTTTTTTCCTCTTTTTGGGATAAAGCTTTTACATCAATCATTATAAGCACCCCTGTCAGTGGTATAGCTTTTCTCATCCCTCTAACGGCTACATCTGCAAAACAGCTTGTTCTTTTTAAAAACGACAGACTCACTGGCCAGATCACCAGGTGAAATTAAGGGAAAAAGCCTCAAAAAGTAATAAACGAATATAGCGATCACATCTAAGAATTGGCGATATGTTTTGCTTTTGGGTGTAACAACGCTTGAAGTCATTGGAAGTAGTAAATAAGTTGACTTGTGTGCACAGATGACTGATGAGCCTGTTTTTCTCCATTTCCAGGTCTATCTGCAGCAGCAGGAATTGGTGTTGATGACCTCCGTAGGCTGTGCATTCTGCGGATGAGCTTTGTGAAGGGCTGGGGTCCCGATTACCCCAGGCAGAGTATAAAGGAGACCCCATGCTGGATTGAGATTCACTTACACCGTGCTCTACAACTGCTGGATGAAGTCCTTCACACCATGCCCATCGCAGACCCCCAACCTCTGGACTGATGAGCCCCACAGCAAGGCGCCATCACAAATGTATCCCTTACATTGTCAGGATGGAGGACTGGAAAGCTCAATCATGTTTGTAATCATGATTAAAAAAAAAATAAAATATATATATATATATATATATATATATATATATATATATATATATATATATATATAATATTAATTATATATAGCTATATGCACATAGCTTCTCCCGCTTACTCCAGGTCAGGGTAGATTCAGACTTTTACTTGGGGCCCTGAGATCCCATTTTATCTAACACATTTTACTTCCACTTAATTTGACCCGACAAATGAAATATCCATTTTTAATTTTTACTTTTATTTTTAACTCTTCGGTCTAGAATGTATTGTGAAGAGTTGTTTTTGTTAGAGAACTGCTAAGCAACATTTCCATCCAACCTGGCCACAGCCACCTTGGCTGATTCTGGGGGAACGACCCTTTTCTTTTTGTAGGGGGTGGGGGAGAGCTGTTGGGGTTACGAATGTCTGTAAGTCAGGCACATGTGGAGTTCAAAAACCCTACGACTTGTCACGTGCGTAGGTCGGCACTAGGTAATAGAAATTCTGCTCCCATGATAGAATAAGCTTTTCAACTGCATAGTGGATACGCCGGGCACTGACTTCCATTTTTTTTAAATTTTTGTTTAGGGTGTCCAATACTAGACTGCATGTTTAAATGCTCTACAGCAAATGGCTGCAATTAGAGCGACTACTTATTTCCAAGCGTTACTCTGCATCTTTTAGATCTCGGGACACTCTGCCTGCAGGAAAATCAATGATTTGATTATGTAATGGTGTGTGAATTAAATATTCATTAGCTGCAGACAGCAGCAGTTTAATTTTGCAGTTGTGAGTTACAGTGAGAATGGGTACACCCCGCACTGCAGGGCCACACAAAAATCTTCAGGAATAAGAGGTGCAGACAGGCGTATACAGAATCTGACAAACCTATGCCTTAGACTCGGTTCACACAGGGGCAACTTGTCAGGCGACTTAGCCGCCTGACAAGTCGCGGTCCATTCTGTACTATGGAACCGTTCTAATAGGAACGACACAAGCCGCTCCGACTTAGAAAAAGGTTCCTGTACTACTTTGGGGGCGACTTGCATTGACTTCTATACAGAAGTCGTGTGCAGGTCGCCGCTGAAGTCGTGTGCAGGTCGCCTGAGGCAGTCGTGCTGTAAGTCGTGCTGCCTCAGTGTGAACCGACTCTTACTGTGTAATATGCTAGTAGTAGAAATCATGGTGTCTGTCCTCCCCATTGATTTTTTATTTTTACCGTAAAGAATCGTGCTATTGGCTGCTTCACGTCAACGAGGCAACAATCTTTTATGGAAGCAGAAGACCCGACTACACTATTGATAAATCACGGCTAAACTATCTTTTTTTTTTTTTTAATGCTTTAACCCTTTCACTGCCAGAACTGTTTGCATTTTTTTTTTTTTGCACACATTTAAAAAAAAAAGTTTTTTAGGTCTGATGTTTTCTGAAAGCACACACCTTAGACAATAAAATAGTTCAATTTTTTTTTTTTATGTTGCCCAATATTACCGCAACATTTCAGTAAAAAGTACACTAAAGTTAGAGGAGCTCCAGTCTGGGGGGGAAAAAAAATGGAGTCAGCAGCTACAAATACTATGTAGCTGCTGCCTTCTAATATAAGGACACGTACCTTTCCACCCGCGGAGCTGAGCACCCCGAGCCAATTTGTCAATCGACTTCGAGTGCAGGCGCCGGCATTGTAAGTAAGGGAAACCGGCAGAGAAGCTGGTTTCCTACAGCACATGTGTGAGTCACGCTGCACTTTCTGAATGGTCTCACTGTCTTCTTGGACATGTTTGTTCCAGAAGGCAGCGGGGGGAAGGGGGAGGGGCCGGAAATTGCTCAGAGATCGCCATCTTGCCCGTATTTGGGAGTGGGTACTTGTCAAAACCGGGTCACATTTGTAGTCATCAGCTTTCCCAGCTCCTTTGTAAACCTACATAGAGAATCTTATCTTATAGCCAAATCACAATGCAGTTTTTTTTTTTTTTTCTTATTAATTACTTTACTTTTACTAAGTGCAAATAAGCACCCTCTGCCTTAGAGTTTTTTTTTTACTTTTTTTTTTTTTTTAAAGATGGCCGCTCACGTATTCCAATCCTGATGGTTTTCTTGAAATGCAGTCTTTCTCAAGAATTTTTAACACCTGTATTTTTATGCCTCAGTCAGAGCAATTCTTATTGACTTCCTCCCCAAGGAATATGATCATGTGACTCTCAAGTTCAACGACCCCCCCATCCTTTGTAGCCAAGCCATCTTGGCTTGTATTTAGACCTGCAGATGCCGTAGTGCTGCACAAATGTCCAGCTATGACACCAGCCGTTTGAGGGCTTGACTGGAAGTTGACATAAGCACGCTAATAACTCCTTTGAATATAAAGATTAGAAAGAATTTTTTTTTTTTTTTAGGGAAATCCAAAGTAGATGGCGATGAAAATAAGGGAAACCATTAGAGTGGGGAAAGCTGTAGCTAATGTATGCAATGTTTATGGTGGAAACACAAAGGCCTGTTGCACGCGATGAAAGATTAAACTCCTCCTCCTACTTTATTCATTCTTTGCATGCTGCGACCCATCGCAGAACTTGGGGGACATGTTGGGCTACAGTGGAAAAGACTGTGTAAAGTGGTAGAACACTACATAACTAACCCTTATTATAGTGATATAATATATACATAGCATATTGAACACTCTCTGGATGGACAACAGAGGAAGAGCACACACACCACTCTAGGCAAATCTTCAGGTGCAAATGGATTACAGGTGCAGACCCCGGCTCACCACCGTCCAATACGAATAATTATTATTTGTAATGGACAACAGGATTTGAAATGTGGCACTGATACACTGTAGTAGTTTCATGGAAAGAAGAGAGAGGGGTTGTAAAAGGACATCTCTATCTGTAGAGAAAGGAGTCAGAGGGCATTCAATAGTGGGAGCTTCTCTACAAACATGTTAAAATGTATTCACTGCTTTGCTTTCTTTGGGACATTGAAACCCACACCATGTTCTGCATTATACGAATGGTCTTGTGGAAGGAACACTGGGGTGTCCTGAGGATAGTGGTATCAAAGCTCTTAAAGGATAAGTTCACTTTTTAAAAATAAATAAATGCACATCTTTTTTGCAGGTAAAAAAAAGTGCATTTATTATATATATATTTTTTTTTATTATTGGGAGCCTGAAAAGCATTGCACCAGCGATCAGCAGATTGTGGGTGCAAGTCAGGGCTCTTGCAGACTATGTGTAAGCTATTAGGCTGTACATTGTATGGCCAAGCAGCTACACACGAACAGGAAGCATCCATGAACTACCACAGTGCTCAACGTGGTAGTTCATTGAAAACTACAAGCCGACAGCCGCAAAGGCTGCCATACCTTGTCGTTTCTATTCACAGAACTCTGTGAATGAGTGAGCCCCGTACGGCAATGTTCTTTGCAGTGTGCGACAGAGAGCGGGGGGAGAAGATCTCCCGCCGCCTGTCACAGCGGGGAGCCGGGGGGGGGGGGTGCGGGGTGTGTTTGTAATATGTTACCCCTGCATATGGGTGTAACATGTTACAAAAGGTGAACTTTTCCTATAAGGAGAGAGATCCCCTCTATAAAGCAGTGATATGGACTTACTGATTGTAGCTGCTCCACGATCATGTCAAATGGCTGAGTTCACCTATAAAAATGCACGGTTTTTTTTTTTTTCTGGAGCCTGCAGAGCATTGCACCCATGATCGGAAGGTCTCGGGTGCAATGTCAGGATGGCCCTCCTGTAAAGTTGCTGGAGAGCAGGAAGATCAATGAACTATGAGAGCGCTCACCAGCATCCTCACAGTTCTTTGAGAACTACAACCTTTCTGCTGCGTTGGCAGACGGTAGTTGTAGTTCGTTCATTGACAGATCGATATGAATGAACGACGTGGCCATGTGGGCAGAGCCTTGCATTGCCAAGCTCTTTTTAGATTGTGACAGCAGTTGCGGGGAGGAAAGATCCTCCATCCGCTGTCAGGGCTGGGGATTGGAGGGGCTAAGGCAGGTGCGTTTTGGTAATGCATTACACCCTAAATATGGGTGTAACATGTTACCAAAGGTGAACTTTTCCTTCAAATTATTTCTAAATTTCCAAAGGTGTCAATTCAGTGCGCCTTAGCAAAAGCCAATGTAATGCTATATAAAAAAACAAAAAAAAACTTTTGCACCTGGAATTTTCTCAACATTATTAAATCAGTTTACAATTACTTACCATTGACACACATGATGATTTTATAATGCATTTTATGATTAATTTTTACCAATTTTATTCATTGTTTAAAAAAGGTGGGGGGGGCTCGCAATTTGTGTTTCTACCATATCTGCCTTCTTTGAGACTAGGTTTACACCTGTGTGGGTGGTGCCACTGTGGGACCCGCACAAATTCCCGCAGCTGCAACCACCCGCACAGCCAAACCCGGGACCCATTAATCCTAATGGCATATCCTTTATTATTTACATTATTCCTAATGGCACGCCACCTGCACTGGGAATAGCATGGTTCCCATGCAGGCTGCGATTTCCAAAATCATGCAGGGACTTCTTTCCTGAGGGGTACGGCAGCCCAATCAAATGAATGGGCTCTCGTGCCTATGCAAAACCACAGCCACATAGGTGTGAAGCACATAAAAAGGCAGTCCTGTAGAATTAATATTTCCAAAATGCTGTGCAATAATTTTTAGCTTTAAATTTTTTTTAGGAGTTTCATAACTCCTCCCATTCTTCAGCCCCTTACTAAAGCCTACAGCAGAGATGGGATGAAAAATGGGGAGCCCCTTTAAGATTTTTTTTTTTTTTTCTTTTGGACTCTGAATAAATAAAGGTGTTAGATCACTTAATTCCTGTTTATACAAATAGTGCAAATGTATCCTTTTGCAGACTGTAATATTTCCCATTGTATATACCAAATATTTTTTTCCTAAGTTGCTGATTGGTCTTGACCTGTATTAACTTGTACATGGGGCCCACCCTTGTATCGGGCAGGAGATTACCGCTTGCCATGGCGGTTCTATCATGTACTAAAGACCTTGTACATAATATATAAATTAGTCCATAATGGTATGAAATATTCATCAGATGATATGTATGCTTTTTATCTAGATATTAGTACCACAACATACCGGATTGCATTACACGTTTTATATACTGCAGCAGTTGTAGTGTCTTTTATTTGTTGACTTGTATAGTAGAAAGTGACTTGTGTTCTAACAAATTACTAATTCTCAATAAACAGCCATTTGTTTATTATGAGTGACTTGTATTCTTTTTATTAAGGAAGTAAATGTATTCCAGTGACGGTCCTGAAAAAATTAATTTCACGTCACAAAGAGTCCCGTATTGAAGGTTTAAGAAGCAGAGCGACTTTCAATAACTGAGACGTTATTCAGCACAGTATGCAGCTCAGCAAAATCAACAGCGTTCAATGACAACCTCCATATTGAGGTTGTGCATGCTTTAAAGAATTGGTGTAATTAAAAAAAAAAAAAAAAGAAAAAAGGGGGGTGGGGAAAAAAATAAATATATTTATATTTAATAATTATTTTATAATTATAATAATTAATTAATATATATATATATATATATATATATATATATATATATATAAATGTACACACACTTCAGCTCTAGAAGATTCATGACCAGGTCATGAACCACTACCTTACTTTAACTGACAATTGCGCGGTCATGCTGTACATATATTAAATTTGTCTTTTTTTTTTTTTTTTTTGCCACAAATAGAGCTTTCATTTAGTGAAACTTGAGCACCACAGCGTTTATTTTTTGTGCTATAAACTAAAAAAGACTGACAAAAAAAAAATAAAATATATATATATATATATATATATATATATATATATATATATATATATATATACCCACACACCATGGTTTGTAGACGCTGTATCTCAATCAACATACCCTTATTGGGATTTGTTTTATAGCGGAAAATAAACCATATTTTTTCTATCTATCTCTTTCATTTATTTTAATGCTAGTCATTGCGGCAATTAGCGACTTATAGCAGGGCTATGATATTGTGGCGGACAATCTGACACTAACTGACACTTTGTGGGAACCAGTGACACTTAACAGTGATCAGTGCTAAAAAAATATATACTGTCACTGTATTAATGACACTGGCTCGGAAGGGGTTAAACATCTAGGACGATCAAAAGGTTAAATGTGTGCCTAATCAGTGTTTGCGTGTGTGCTATGTGTGGCGCTTTCAGTAGGCCATGTGCCTGGATTTTATTCCCTGCTTTACAAAAACCAGCACATCCCCCGCTGACAAGACAGAGCTCTGTATTGTCTACATATGCAGAGCTCCATCCTGTATCTCTCCTCACCAATCAGCGGGTGCCAGCGGTCACCCATTGGCCGGCACCTGCAGATTGGCTTCTGCTGTTACCAATCACTACAGAAGCGGTGCGCTTGCGCACCCCTTACCCGGAAGTGCAGAATCACATGTGTGTATATATACGTGACTATACAGAGTGCCCGCCTTGTAGCAGTAAAGCTAGGGCAGTCGGCAACTGGTTAAAACGCACACTTAAGGCCTGAGTTTATGTTTTCTGAAAGCAGAGACCCTAGAAAATAAAATGGTGGCAGTTGCAGTTTTTTATGTCATAGCTCCATGCATTTGGAAGTAATCTGTTGGCTTAAAAACTGCTTCCGCTAGTAAACCAACAGTCAGCTGTACAGCAGCACTGTAATGCCGCGTACACACGAGCGGACTTCCCGACGAACTTTCTGATTAGGTCCGATAGACTTTCCGAACCAACGGACTTGGCCACACACAATAGGACTAAGTCCATTCGGTTTGAACCTGATGACGTAAACGGGAATAAAATAGGAAGTTCAGTAGCCAATAGCTTCCCTTGCGTCGTATTTGGTCCGTCGGACCAGCACACAGACTAACCGTTTTCCCGATTTTAGTCCGTCGGACAGATTTGAAACATGTTCTATTTCTAGGTCCGTCGGTTTTTTTATCCCGAAAAGCTATCGGACTAGCCCACACACTATCGGATTGTCCGCCGGAAAGTCTGCTCGTGTGTAGGCGGCATTAGAGGAAGGGGCAGAACTAGGAGTCGGTTGTGCTGAAGTGCTCATATGACAAGGAACTTGCTGATAGGAGGAGAGAGAAGTGGCGTGGCAGAGGGAGCAGCTCATCACTGTGCTGCTTCTCATTACACTGTCCAGTCACAGGCTGGGGGTGGGACAAGACCTGTAAATGATACCTAACTGTTGAAGAGAAAAATCAGGTCTCCTGCCCTACCAGGCTGTGGTAGGTGGCCAAGCTGTGTAATCAGAACAACTGGATGGGCAGAATAACAAATACTGTGGCAGGTAGAGCAACTTCCATCTACACTCACCGGACACTTTATTAGGTACACCTTGCTAGTACCGGGTTGGACCCCCTTTTGCCTTCAGAACTGCCTTCATTCTTCATGGTATAGATTCAACAAGATGTTGGAAACATTCCTCAGATTTTGATCCATGTTGACATGATGGCATCACACAGTTGCTGCAGATTTGTCGGCTGCACATCCATGATGTGAATCTCCCGTTCCACCACATCCCAAAGGTGCTCTATTGTATTGAGATGTGGTGAGTGTGGAGACCATTGGAGTACAGGGACCTCATTGTCCAGTGGTGAGATGATTGGAGCTTTGTGACATGGTGTATTATCCTGCTGGAAGGAGCCATCAGAAGATGGGGACACTGTAGTCATAAAGGGATGGACATGGTCAGCAACAATACTCAGGTAGGCCGTGGTGTTTAAACAATGCTCAATCAGCACATCGCCCACAGTTATTACCTCTTGTATCTCTTGACCTTCCCTCTTAGATTGTAAGCTCTAAGGAGCAGGGCCCTCTGATTCCTACTGTATTAACCGCTTGCTGACCGCCTCAAGAAAATTTACATCGGCAGAATGGCACGGACAGGCAAATGGGCGTACCTGTACGTCTCTTTAACCACTTGACCACTGGGCACTTAAACCCCCTTCCTAACCAGACCAATTTTCAGCTTTCGGTGCTCTCACACTTTGAATGACAATTACTCAGTCATGCAACATTGTACCCATTTTTGTCCTTTTTTTCACACAAATAGAGCTTTCTTTTGGTAGTATTTAATCACCGCTGGGTTTTTTATTTTTTTGTGCTATAAATCAAAAAAAGACTGAAAAATCGATAGAAACAAAGAATTTTTTTTTTGTTAAAATTTATTGCAGAGTATTGGCAGAGTTTTGCAGTGTTGCAGAGTATTGCAGATTATTTACATTGAACAGCGCTGTAGGCACTAAACATCTAGCCCACAGCGCTGCTGCCATCTCTCCCCCTCTCCCCTTGCACTGTACCGATCGGTACACAGAGGGGAGGGAGGAACCGGCGATGTGACGTGACGCCGGTTTGTTTACAAGTGATCGCACCGTCATTTGACGGAACGATCACGTGGTAAACGGCCGCAATCATTGGCTATTTACCGTGATCTGTGATGTGACCCGGTGGTAACGGATGTTCCCGGGCGCGCGGGAGCAACATTCTGGAATGACGTCCCACGGACGTCCACCCAGAACTAGCCATCTTTCGGCTATGGCCCAGTCGGCAAGTGGTTAAATTTGCCGCCGTGTGGTGGCGTGCGCGCCACCAGCAAGCTCCGTGATGTTCGTGGGGATACCCGCGATCGTCTCACGGTGAGGAAGAACAGGGAAATGCTGATGTAAACAAGCATTTCCCCGTTCTGCCTAGTGACAGGACGCTGATCACAGCTCCCTGTAATCGGGAGCGGTGATCAGTGTCACACACAGCCCCTCCCCCCTACAGTTAGAATCATTCCCTAGGACACACTTAACCCCTTCACTGCCAGTCACATTTACACAGTAATCAATGCATTTGTAATCGCACTGATTACTGTATAAATGTGAATGGTCCCAAAATAGTGCCAAAAGTGTCTGATCTGTCCACCATAATGTCGCAGTCACGATAAAAATCGCTGATCGCCGCCATTACTAGTTAAAAAAAAATGACTAATAAAAATGCCATAAAACTATCCCGTTTTGTAGACGATATAACTTTTGTGCAAACCAATCAATAAACGCTTATTGCGATTTTTTTTTTTTACCAAAAATATGTAGAAGAATACGTATCGGCCTAAACGGAGGGAAAAAAAATGTTTTTTTTATATTTTTTGTGGATATTTTTTATAGCAAAAAGTAAAAAAAATAATGCGTTTTCAAAATTGTCACTCTTTTTTTTGGTTATAGCGCAAAAAATAAAAACTGCAGAGATCAAATACCACCAAAAGAAAGCTCTATTTGTGGGGAAAAAAGGTCATCAATCTTGTTTGGAAGCCACGTCGCACGACCGCGCAATTGTCCGTTAAAGCGACGCAGTGCCGAATCGCAAAAAGTGCTCTGGTCTTTGGCCAGCCAAATGGTCCGGGGATGAAGTGGTTAAAGTGTATTGTATTGATACTGTCTACGCTCAAGTTGTAAAGCGTTACGTAAACTGTTGGCGCTATATAAATCTTGTATAATAATTGGTACTAAGGGGCCCAAAGTGTGCCAAGAAAATACCCCCCCACACCATTACACCACCACCACCAGCCTGAACCGTTGATACAAGGCAGGATGGATCCATGCTTTCATGTTGTTTACGCCAAATTCTGACCCGACCATCTGAATGTCGCAGCTGAAATCGAGACTCATCAGACCAGGCAACGTTTTTCCAAATTTCTATTGTCCAATTTTGATGAGCCTGTGTGAATTGTAGCCTCACTTTCCTGTTCTTAGCTGACAGGAGTGGCACCCGGTGTGGTCTTCTGCTGCTTCAAGGTCCGATGTGTTATGCGTTCAGAGATGGTATTCTGCATACCTTGGTTGTAACGAGTGGTTATTTGAGTTCCTCATGGCCAATACCCCAGCCCCTGGGATCTCTAGGCAGACACTGGACTCCTTAGCTTCAGTTCACTATGGTCCCTTATTACAGGGGACCACAAAGCGCGGATAGCTGATAACTCAACCCGGGATCTTTATGTAGACACTAGGCTCCTATCTTCCACATTAGTGGTCCTCATACAGATCAGGCACGGTTGTAAATCCTCAAGGACACTAGGCTCCTTTGCGTCCACATTAGTGGTCCTCATACAGATCAGGCACGGTTGTAAATCCTCAAGGACACTAGGCTCCTTAGCTTCTATATTAGTGGTCCTCATACAGATCAGGCACGGTTGTAAATCCTCAAGGACACTAGGCTCCTTAGCTTCCACATTAGTGATCCTCATACAGATCAGGCACGGTTGTAAATCCTCAAGGACACTAGGCTCCTTAGCTTCCACATTAGTGGTCCTCATACAGATCAGGCACGGTTGTAAATCCTCCTCATAGTGGTCCTCATACAGATCAGGCACGGTTGTAAATCCTCAAGGACACTAGGCTCCTTAGCTTCCACATTAGTGGTCCTCATACAGATCAGACACGGTTGTAAATCCTCCTCATAGTGGTCCTCATACAGATCAGGCACGGTTGTAAATCCTCCTCATAGTGGTCCTCATACAGATCAGGCACGGTTGTAAATCCTCCTCATAGTGGTCCTCATACAGATCAGGCACGGTTGTAAATCCTCAAGGACACTAGGCTCCTTAGCTTCCACATTAGTGGTCCTCATACAGATCAGGCACGGTTGTAAATCCTCAAGGATGAGTCAGGAAGACTCAAATGAGGACCACTAATGTGGAAGCTAAGGAGCCTAGTGTCTACATCAAGATCCCGGGTTGGGTTATCAGCTATCCGTGCTCTGTGGTCCCCTGTAATAAGGGACCATAATGATCTGAAGCTAAAGAGTCTAGTGGCAAGTGAAAAGGTTGTCCCTGAAGGTGATGTGTTGAAAGCAGACAAAATGGACAAGCGTAAGCCAGATTCCCATCATTCTTAGAGGCAAAGAGGACGGAGTCCTAGAGATCCCAGGCTGGGGTAATGGCCATCTGCGCTCTGTGGTCCCCTGTAATAAGGGACCATAGTGATCCGGTAAGCGGCAGTGGTGGAGGGCGGCATTTTCTATTACTGCACGTTTCCTGTGGTGCTTTGTTCGGTGTCGCTGTGGATGAGTCAACAACTTTTTGCACGGACTTTATTCAAGTTTTGATCATTTGTTTGATTCTATCACATATGGACTCATTCTTTACAATTTTTTTCATTACGTTTATGATTTAGCACTGATTATTATCATTAGCCAGTCGGTCAATTGACATCATATGTATATTAATTTTTTAGCTTTTTTTTTTTTTTCACTTTACCACAT
Organism: Lithobates clamitans; assembly: GCA_037952925.1. Taxonomy (NCBI): domain Eukaryota; kingdom Metazoa; phylum Chordata; class Amphibia; order Anura; family Ranidae; genus Lithobates; species Lithobates clamitans. Next base: position 108,191 of record JBBGZY010000617.1, on the reverse strand, counting down.
TATTGTGTTTTTTTATTAATTCACTGGCACATTTGTGCACACTTATTGTGGCAGTTTATTTACACGCTTTGTACTGTGTTTTTCATATTTTCCTCTACACATACAATATTTACTATGGGTGCAAAACAATCAGTTTTTGCCCCATAGGTCAAATTATTTGAATTATTTGGCGCAGCTTCCCCCTTTTTTTTTTTTTACATATTTGATTGATGTCGTATAACATCTTAAGTTGCAGCTTGATTTCTTTTTGCTATTAGTGCAGTTTTTTTTTCTCTTTTTCCCATTTGAGTTACTGTTGCCTTTCTATCATCTAGAACCAGTCTGCCCATTCTCTCCTGACATCAACATGGCATTTTCCTCCACACAACTGCCGCTCGCTGGATATTTTCTCTTTTTTCGGACCATTCTCTGCAAACCCGATGGTCGTGTGTGAAAATCCCAGTAGATCAGCAGTTTTTGAAATACTCAGACCAGGCGTTTGGTACCAACAACCATGCCACGTTCAAAGTCACTTAACTCCCCATTCTGATGATCGGTTTGAGCTTCAGCAAGTCGTCTTTACCACGTCTAAATGAATAAATGCATTGAGTTGCTGCCATGTGATTGGCTGATTAGCACTTTGTGTGACCAAACAATTGAACAAGTGTACCTAATAAAGTGACTGGTGAGTGTATGCATCATCTTTGTATTCAGGCGCTTGGCCCGGAGCACAGCTCTAATGCCGCGTACACACGAGCGGACTTTTCGGACGGTCTATCCGATGGACTTTCGGCAGACTGCCAACGGACTTTCCCAACGAACGGACTTGCCTACACACGATTACACCAAAGTCCGACGGATTCGTACGTGATGACGTACGACTGGACTAAAATAAGGAAGTTGATAGCCAGTAGCCAATAGCTGCCCTAGCATCGGTTTTCGTCCATCGGACTAGCATACGGACGAGCGGACTTTTCGACCGGTCTCGAGTCCGCCAGAAAGATTTGAAACATGTTCCAAATCTAAAGTCCGTCTGATTTTCGACAGAAAAAGTCCGTTGGAGGTCCGATGAAGCCCACACGCGGTCGGATTGTCCGTCGGACCAGTTCGGTCGAAAAGTCCGCTCGTGTGTACGCGGCATAAATCCCACCCAGTCTATACAAAGATTCAGTTCTACATTTGTAGCCAATTCAACTTCAGCCTTCAGGGATTGCAGAGGGTAAAAGAACGAGATCTTCGACTCCCACAAGAACATCCTCTGTAATCTTGAGATCTACATGAAAGTAGATTGGATCCTATTCGTGCGCCGATACGTTCAGCTTGTTGTGATTCATAATTCTTAAAAAAAGAAGAGCGGATGATCATACAGACTGAAGCTGCTGTGATTTGGACGCTTCATTTATACTAGCAGGTGTACATGAGTTCACATGAACCCTACAAGTTGTAAAGTGGTAGTAAACTGCTTTTTATCTTCTACCCACAGGTAATCATATAATAAGTCTGAAATGGGTGTCACTGGCGCAAAACCTATCCTATCAATCAATGCAAAAGTGATATCTGTAGCTGCTGCATCCAAAAAATTCTCGAGAGAAAAAATTAAAAGTGCTATGTGGATGGGTGCGCTGCTCTTATTTGTGCTCTCTTTCTTATCTATGTGTATCCTATCTGTTAAACATAATCTTATTTATCATCCACCTATAAAAATTCATCACATTAAACAACAACCATATACAAATTACGTAAATCATATAAAAGTTCGGTGATGTATATCACATGATAATAAAGTCTCTTCATATATGTTTGCAAATCTTCCGTTAGATTGCCGTGATCGGCGTGCTCTTGTGTTTGATCAATTTAAAGTGACTTAGTGCTCCACCACCACCTGTGAGATTGGCCACTCACCAGATATTCTTTAAAACTGCACCTTTGGTTCATTCATAGGGATAACCACTCCACTCAAAGGGAACTTCTCCATTAGCTATACTAGGACCTCATAAAAATGGATGAAAATGATCATCGCACAATACCGTTTAAAACCTTTATTTATAAAACACAGAAAAAAACTATGCACTCATATTTCCAAGGGCCATTGAGCCGGCACAGAGCTATTCCAGCAGTTAGGGACGGGTGGGCGCTGCAGCCCGGTTCGCCTAGTGTGTGCTGTGATGTCTCCGTATGCCGCTATCGTTCCCCCCTTGTGTTCGTTCGCGTCCTCTCCAACCACGCTCGTTCCCGGTCACGTGGGTGCAAAAAAACTCCCAGCAGCCTCTACGCGTTTCGCATTCCAATGTGCGTCATCAGGAAGCTTCCTGATGACGCAGTCCATTGAGAGTGCTTTGTGGTGAGATTGTGGCTCCTGCACACATGGGTGACCTCATCGCCACTCGGCTGTTCAACCGGTGTATACTACTAGCACATTATGACTTAAAGGGGTTGTAAAGGTATACATTTTTTCACCTTAATGCATAGAATGAATAGAAAAAACTTTTGATAATACCGCCGCCCCCGGCCCCCCCGTTTTACTTACCTGACACCTCGAAACTCGGCCGCTCGTTCCCGACCTCCATTCAGCCGATCAGCCTGGTCGCTGATTGGCTATAGTGGATGGATTGAAAGCAGCGCAGGCATTGGCTCGCGCTGCTGTCAATCACATCCAATGACGCGGCGCGCCGGGGGCGGGGCTGAGTGATACAGCGAGCGGCTATAGCCGCCGGCTGTATCACGGGAGCGCGCCTGCAATCAATAACTAACCACCATGTGAGGGAGCTCGCATTAAGGTGGTTAGTTATTGCGGGGAGGAGCTGAGACAGCCGCCGAGGGACCCCAGAAGACCAGGTTCGGGGCCACTCTGTGCAGAACGAGCTGCACAGTGAAGGTAAGTATAACATGTTTGTTATTTTTGAAGATAAAAAAATTTACCTTTACAACCCCCTTAAACCTACAAGGGAACTTTTTTTTTATTTTTTTTAACCTCTTACTACTGCTTTAAAGCAGCATTAAATTTGTTTTCTTTTTTTTCCTGTGCCCCCAGGTAGTATATCCCATAATGTGCTAGTATTTATCACACACCTGTCATAATGTACCCTTCACTGCTGCACCATCACCGATCTCACGGGTCCCAAGTGCTTCCATCTTCGCCCGGACTTCCTTTTGGGTTCTGTCTGTTCAGAATCTTGAATGGTTGGTTTGCAATGATGTCATTTGCATGTGCACAGGAGTCTATCATCAGTTCGGGTGCCCTAAATGTAATGTAATGTAAGGGAGGGTTATAACTCCTGTCAGATTTTTTTATTTTTTTTGCCATCTGTCTCATTGTGCAGATTTTTCTTCACTTCCTGTCCCCTAGACAAACAGGAAGTGAGAGGAAATCTCTGCAAATAAAGCGAATTCCTTGGGGACCCCCAGGTCATTCAAACTAGTGTCCCCATTGGAAGATTTCCACTCTATTACTTTTCTGGGGACAACCCAAAATTTGGGATTTTCTTTTACTTTCAATGATAATGGTAAGACAGATGGAGAGGGTGAATCTCCCTAATGGCAGGGCAGCACTGCAGGGCACAATATGACAGCTAAGTCTGTCATAGTGTACTAATATCCTGTGCATGCCAGCACAGTAAGGCACACACCACCTGGGGTTTAATAGTTAGTTTAGTTTAATACAAAAAAAAACAAGTTTAACCAATTCCCGGCCATGCTATAGCCAAACGGTGGCTACAACACAGTCATTCAGTTCTGGGAGGGCATTCATGGACTGTTGTTCCAGAACCATGTGACCCTGGGGCACGCACTCTGTAAACACTGTGTCATCACAGATTGTGGTAAAGGGCCAATCACAGCGGCCCTTTACCATGTGATCAGCTGTGTCCAATCACAAAAAAAAAAAAAAAACTTGCTGGTTACTGGCAGTCCTTTCCTCACACTCTGTCGCAGCATGAGGAAAGGCGAGCCAGTAATCGGACACGTTTACACTGATAATCAGTGCAGCCCAGGGTTGCCAACTGACAAAACATGGAAAATTTACTGGCGGAGCACGTTTTTTACTGGCAACCTGAGAAATTACAGAACTCCTATTGAAAACTAACACAGTAAATATTTGAACAGTATAAACATAATACGGAAACACTGACAATACCTATAAAGGCCCATACACCCCATCGGACTTTTTGACAACAAACATGCAAATTAGCTGTTTTAAGGCAACATCCTACCGTGTGTACGCTCCATCGGACAAACTTTTTTCGGTTTTCATCGGACAAATGTTGGCTGTGCGAACAGACAAACTTTCCGGCAACAAAAGTCCTATGGTGCAAAATCCTATCGTGTGTACGCAAGTCCATAGGACAAACACGCATGCTCAGAACCAATGCAAAAGATCAGACAACAATACAGAAGTTGACCAAAGGGTGGCGGTAAGGAGCTGAAAAAAACCACGTGATATGGTGAAAGTTGGCTGAAAAAGTCCTGCCGTGTGTATGTTTAAAGTGGAGTTCCACCCACTTTTACACCTCTTCAGCACCCCTCACTAAACTGTGCACTGTAAACGAATTGGATATTTTTTTTTTTTTTTTCTCAGCACTTACTGTATATCTGCTGTATTCATTTTTCACTTCCTCCTCCCTGGCCGCGGCCCATCGCATCATTTCCTGTTTGCAATGCCCTCTGGGAAGGGGCGGCAACTTCCTCTGACACTGCCGTTGCTATGGAAACCTGACCTGAAACCTATTACACTGCTTGTGCTGCACTGAGCATGTGTGAGATCTGCAAGGATGAGATCCAGGAAGAAATACAGTCTGGCTTCAGATGCCCACACTTAAGATGGCCACGGCCTGCTGTAAGTTTATAAAATATCAAACTACTGCTATAAACTAACAAAACAGACCTTAGTTTACAGACTAACTTTACTAGAATACATTAAGCTTGTGTATTATAGGGGTATTTTTATTCAAAAAGTATAATTTCGGCCGGAACACCACTTTAATTAGTTTACGGCCGACTCCCTTTGTACAAAAATCCACGGGAAAGTTTGTACTAAGTCCTATCGTGTGTATGGGCCTTTACAAAGTAATTTGCTTGATTTACACTTAAAGTGGTGTTCCGGCCGAAATGATACTTTTTAAATAAAAATACCCCTATAATACACAAGCTTAATGTATTCTAGTAAAATTAGTCTGTAAACTAAGGTCTGTTTTGTTAGTTTACAGTAGTTAGTTATTTTAAAAACTTACAGCAGGCCGTGGCCATCTTAAGTGTGGGCATCTGAAGACAGACTGTATTTCTTCCTGGATCTCATCCTTGCAGATCTCGCACATGCTCAGCGCAGCACAAGCAGTGTAATAGGTTTCAGGTCAGGTTTCCATAGCAACGGCAGTGTCAGAGGAAGTTGCCGCCCCTTCCCGGAAGGCATTGCAAACAGGAAATGATGCGATGGGCCGCGGCCAGGGAGGAGGAAGTGAAAAATGAATACAGCAGATATACAGTGGGTGCTGAGAAAAAAAAAAATATATCCAATTTGTTTACAGTGCTCAGTTTAGTGAGGGATTCTGAAGAGCTGTAAAAGTGGGTGGAACTCCACTTTAAAAAGTCAACAGAGCATGAAATTATCAGCCCCCGATATTTACTGGCAGTTGTAAAAAAAAATCACTGATTTTTACAAACTGTCAGTAAATTTACTGGCGGTTGGCAACCCTGGTGCAGCGCCAATCAGTGCAGCTTCATCCGCACACATCATTGAAGGAGAAAAATTACTTATTTGCAAAATTCTATAACAGAAAGAAACTTTTTTTTTCCCCAAAAATTTTCGGTCTTTTATTTGTTTAGTAAAAAAGTAAAAAACCCAGAGGCGATTAAATACCACCAAAAGAAAGCTCTATTTGTGTGAAAAAAATGATAAAAATGTCATATGGGTACATTGTTGCATGACCGCGCAATTGTCATTCAAAGTGCAACAGAGCTGAAAATTGGCCTGGGCATGAAGGAGGGGGTCACAGTATGTGTAAAAAAAAAAAAAAAAAAAAAAAAAGAATTTGAGTTTTTAAAACTTTTGACAGTTTTCGATCTGGGTGGACGTCTTATGACGTCCTCCTGGATCGCGCTTCGCGCTGGGACATGTCGCGGCACGATCTGTCACCGGCTGTGTCCATCGGACACAGCCCATGACTGATCAGTGTACCGGCCCGCTTCTGGTACCATGTGACTGCTGTAACCAATCACAGCAGGTCACATGACAGTTGTTAACAATGGATGGCTTCCTTTCATGCCATCCGCCATCCATTGTGTACAATGCGTTGCTAGCTGTGATTGGTCACACTGATCACATGGTACAGACAGGGCCAATCACAGCCTATCTGTACCATGTGATTAGCTGTGACCAATCACAGCTAATCACAACAAAACAGACTGAATGATTCAGTTTCATTCAGTAAAAATGGTTGCTTATATCAGTGAAATTCATTGGTATAAACCATCATAATGTGTAAAAAAACAGTGGTCACAGTGTGAAAAAAAAAGTAATACAAAAGGAAAAAAATTTAATTTTTTATTTTATTTTACATACTGTCACCAGTCAGTGTCCCTGATCACCACCACACCCGTTATATGATAACACTGTACTGCACTGGTCACAGTATATAAAAATAAATTGTGAAGATTTTTTTTTTTCATTTCTTCATTTTCCCAAAATTGTAACAAAAAAATTTCAACTTAAAAAAAAAAAAAAAAAAGTGGATGGTCCAGAAATGGGTTAAATGAGGCATAATACAAAAGTCATAAAATATCAATTTATTGTACAAGGATTTGACACATAAATGTATAAAGTACACATAAAAAAAAAATGTTTGCCATATCAAGACAATGGGTTACACGCAACAATATATGATGTACATCAAGCTGGTATATTCTCAAATGCATGCTTTTACATCACCAATATGATTGCAATATAGGAGAGGAATGCATCTTGCATCTCAACTCGTTTCGTGAATACTGTCACTTCTTCAGGAGTAGATGCCTCCAACAACAGAACTCAAAAAACAGATATTTCTGCCTCATTTAAAGTCCTATGGGCCAATATTGTTTGTGTGGAAGAAAAGCATTTTTACCTACTTGATCCTCCGGTGCCCTTTTTATGCTCTCTGGTGGTGGACTGTCCCTTGATGTAACACGTCTAGGGTTATAGACCCTGTGTTGGTCTTGATGACATCAGACCCTTATACCCCTGGAGCATGGGGGAGAAGACCCTACAGGGCCTGTCTATCGGCATGGAGAAGCTGAGGATTAGGTAAGTAAATCTTTAACCACTTCCCGCCCGGCCTTTAGCAAAATGAGGGCCGGGAAGAGTTTAGTTATTCTGACTGGGCGTCATTTGGCGTCTAGCAGGATAAGCCTCGGGGGCTAGGCATGTGCAATTCGTTTCGTTCCGAATTCGTTTTTTAACGAATTTCGACAAATATCCGAATTAGCGAAAACCCGTTTGACCAATTTTTCCGAATATTTGTAAATTCGAAAAATTTGTAAATTCATACATTAGTAAATTCGTACATTCGTACATTGGTAAATTAGTGAATTCGTAAATTTGTAAATACGGAAATCTGAAATAATAATTAGCTAATCATAACTTAACTACTATTACTAGTAACTATTAAATGATAGGTATTTTAATTTCTTTTCAAATTTGGCGGTTAGTGAACGTAACACATACAAATTTATCCGAAGGTTACGAATGATCCGAAATAACGAATGCAGTATCCAAACGAATGGAACGTAATGAATTAATAATAATAAATAACAATAATAAAAACTTTTTATTACTAGTATTTCTTATTAATTTGTTCCGTTCCATTAGTTTAGATGCAGCATTCGTTATTTCGGATAATGCATAACTTCGGATAAATTCGTATTTGTTACGTTCACTAACCGCCAAATTTGAAAGGAAACTCCAATACCTATAATGTAAGAGTTAGTTACTATTTCAGATTTTCAAATTTTCGGGTTTTTGAATTTTCAAATTTCGAATTTACGAATGTGCGAATTTACGAATTTACGAATTACGATCATAAGGAACGACCTGAAAAACGAAAAAAAAAATAAATAAACTAATGAAACGAAAATGAACTAATTTTTTGGCTGTGCACGTCTACTGGGGGCACGCAGCGCGGCGATCGGTGGCGTGTCAGTCTGGCACACCGCATCTCCGATCGTGGTAAAGAGCCTCTGACGTGGGCTCTTTATCACGTGATCAGCTGTGACCAATCACAGCGTGTAACCGGGAAGTGCAGGTAATCGGCTTTCCTCGGGTCGCGCTGACAGGGAGAGCCGATCAAACTAAATTTTAGAACAGAAATAAAGAAAATCTTTTTTTTTTCCAAAAAAAAAAACATTGGCCTAAACTGAGGGAAAAAAAGTCGTTTAAAAAAAAAATTTGGATATGTATTATAGCAAAAAGTAAAAATAATTTTTTTCAAAATTGTCTCTCTTTTTTTTTTTTTTTTTTATAGCGCACACAATAAAAACCCCAGAGGTGATCAAATACCACCAAAAGAAATCCACATTTGTGGGAAGAAAATTATAAAAATTTAGTTTGGGTACAGTGTTGCATGACCGCGCAATTGTCATTCAAAGTGTGACAGCTGAAAATTGTCCGGGGGGGGGGGGGGAGTGCCCGGTATTGAAGTGGTTAAACAATCTCCTAGACTTAAAGGAACAATTTATCTTCGTAGTGGAGGTGCATCCCTACTGCAAGGGGTCATTTTTGGAAGTTTCCCAGAGTTGGGCTTTAAAGGGTCAGCCCATCCCAAAACAGAAGAAAGCTTTTCTGTAGATGGCGGCAGGAAAGTGATCGCAGAATCGGTAAGATTCCATAATACTAAAAACTTTTTTTTTTGCAGTTTCATTTTTTTACCACTAGATGTCACAATCTCATCACTAAAACTTTCAACCTTCTTGATAAATGGAAATTTAGGGAAGTGTTTGAAGAAAATTCAGCTCATAAAAATATCCAGTGACCAAATGATTCTGTGTGCATTTAAACCGTAAAGAAGCAAGTGATCTCTATTATAGCCTGGAGCGCCGGGAATGTATTACATTCACATGGAACATTTCAGCTACGGAATGTGTTATCCTCTCGCTGCCCACGTAATGCATACTGTATGTGTGGTGGCAAAGAGGCTGCACTTTAATGCCCACACGCTCCCCATATACATCTATGGGCAGCGTAGCTTTCTGTACTGAAGTCGCATTCACGAGTCCGAGCTGTCAAAGACAGTTCTTGGTCTGTACTAATGATCTGAGACCAATGGAACTGGCTCCCAGTCACATGACCACTGCGACAGCCAATCACAGTGGCCACATGATAAGGCAGACTTTCCTGCCCCCCTAGGAGTAATAGCTCAGTGTCAGGGCTGGGCTCAGCCCTTCCTTCTCTGAGCTGGCAGCTCAGCTGTTGGCTAATTGCCAGCTCCCATCTCTCTCCACAGTTACTCAGCTGTTGATGATATCCTGCTCGTCAGTCCTGCCTACTTAAGCCGTCCAGCCCAGAGGATCTCTGCCTTCACCTTGGTCACATCACAAGAAACTATCTCCTGCGTTCCTGTTTAAAGACTTGCTTTCCTGACATCCCTTCTGGCTCCAGATCCTGCTTGCTGTTCCACTACATTGATCCCTGACTTCTGGCTTGGCTGACTATTCGTTCCGGTTACTGAACTTTGGCTATGTTTTGACTACGTTTGTTCTATTTACTTTTATTATTAAACAAGTGTGATTTAACTGTACTTATGTCTCGGTCTGATTTCATGGTTTCTGACACTCAGTCAATGGGACACTGGGATGGGTGTGAAGGGGTTAAGCTGCCAGGGCAGGGATGTCGGACTCTCCTCCCTTGGCAAGTTACATGTATTGATGAGCTTTGGGCTTTGGTTGCATCAGTTTGATACGCCTCTAAGATCATTCTCTAAGATCAATCAGAATTCATTGACTATTCCAACGGAGTTGCTTCAAGCAAGTTTTGCATAGACTTGGAAAATAAATGCCAACTATGAGGTCTATGTATAAAAATTTGCTGTGCGGATGTCCTAAGCATTTGCACAGGCTCAATGAATGATCGCCGTATTGTTTGTACTGTTGTATCGCCTATGATCGTCAGCTCTAGTGGCCATAATGCAGTATTTTCCTTAGAGTGTAACTCCACTTTTGTTGAGAAAAAAAACATTCCCCTCCGGGTGATCAATGTACAATGCAGGGATTTGATCCTAAGTCTAATGGGAGTGGTTTCATAATTATCAACCAGCTGCTGCAGATTCAGGGCTCTAATTAGTAAAGTAGCAGGTCTGCATCCCTTTCTGGGGGGCATTCTGTACACATTCTGTTATTTTTTTTTATTTGCTATTTTTTTCCCATGATAGTGGACTTACCCTTTAACCGCTTAAGGACCAGCTGCCGCGGTTATACTGCGGTAAGTTGGCTCCCCTGGGCGAATCGCCGTAACTGTATGTCGGCCGCCTTAAGAGCTCTAGGGGGCGCATGCCCGTGGCACAACGCCGGACCTGATGCGCGTGGCCGGCGGCCGCGATGCCCGCCGGCCACCTGCGATCACTCCTAACAGAGACAGAATGGGGATCTGTCAATATAAATAGACAGATCTCCGTTCTGTCAGGAGAGAGGAGACAGATGTGTTGTTTCTACTGATTAGGAACAGCAATCGGTCTCCTCCTCCAGTCAGTCCCCTCCCCCCACAGTTAGAAACACTCCCTAGGTAACACATTTAACCCCTTGATCGCCCCCTTGTTTTAAGCCCTTCCCTGCCAGTGTCATTTGTACAGTAATCGGTGGCTATTTTGAGCTCTGATCGCTGTATAAATGTCAATGGTCTCAAAAAAAGTGTCAAAAGTGTCCAATGTGTCTGCCACAAGGTCGCAGTCGCATCACTAGTAAAAAAAAAAAAAATTATAATAAAAATGCCATAAATCTATCCCCTATTTTGTAGACGCTATAACTTTTGCGCAAACCAATATACACTTATTGCAATTTTTTTTACCAAAAATATGTAGAAGAATACACATTGGCCTAAACTGAGGAAAAAAGTTTAAAAAGAAAATAAAAATTTGGATATGTATTATAGCAAAAACTAAAAAAATGTTTTTTCAAAATTGTCGCTCTTTTTTTTGTTTATAGCGCAAACAATAAAAACCACAGAGGTGATCAAATACCACCAAAAGAAAACTCTATTTGTTGGAAAAAAAGGACGTCAATTTTGTTTGGGTACAGCATCACACAACCGCGCAATTGTCAGTTAAAGCGTCGCAGTGCTGTATCGCAAAAAATGGCCTGGTCATTAGGGGGCAAATCCTTCCGGTCCTTAAGTGGTTAAAGTGATTCTGGGGTCCCTCAGCGGCTCTCGCAACTCCTTCTCGCACAGAAGCGCTCTTCTGGGGGGTTACCGTGCGGGCACGCACCGAGTCCAGCATTTGCGTCCATAGACACGAATGCCAGACTCAGCCCTGGCGCCCGTATCATTGGATTTGATTGACACCAGGCAGAGCCAATGGCTGCGCTGCTATCAATCTATCCAATCAAGAGCTGGGGCCCCGTGCAGAGAGGGAGAACGCGTCTTCGCCGAGGGAATTACAGGTCTCAAGTAAGTAAAACGGGGGGGGGGGCATTCACTGCCAGAAGTTTTTTCACCTTAATGCATAGAATGCATTGAGGTTAAAAAACACAAGGGTTTACAACCCCTTTAAATACCTTAAATAAATTATACCACAACAGACCAACAATCTCAGCTTTTTTTTTTACCACTTACATAGTTACATAGTTACATAGTAGGTGAGGTTGAAAAAAGACACAAGTCCATCAAGTCCAACCTATGTGTGTGATTATGTGTCAGTATTACATTGTATATCCCTGTATGTTGCGGTCATTCAGGTGATTATCTAATAGTTTCTTGAAGCTATCAATGCTCCCCGCTGAGACCACCGCCTGTGGAAGGGAATTCCACATCCCTGCCGCTCTTACAGTAAAGAACCCTCTACGTAGTTTAAGGTTAAACCTCTTTTCTTCTAATTGTAATGAGTGGCCACGAGTCTTATTAAACTCTCTTCTGCGAAAAAGTTTTATCCCTATTGTGGGGTCACCAGTACAGTATTTGTAAATTGAAATCATATCCCCTCTCAAGCGTCTCTTCTCCAGAGAGAATAAGTTCAGAGCTTGCAACCTTTCCTCATAACTAATATCCTCCAGAACCTTTATTAGCTTTGTTGCCCTTCTTTGTACTCGCTCCATTTCCAGTACATCCCTCCTGAGGACTGGTGCCCAGAACTGGACAGCATACTCCAGGTGCGGCCGGACCAGAGTCTTGTAGAGCGGGAGAATTATCGTTTTATCTCTGGCGTTGATCCCCTTTTAATGCCAATATTCTGTTTGCTTTGTTAGCAGCAGCTTGGCATTGCATGCCATTGCTGAGCCTATCATCTACTAGGACCCCCAGGTCCTTTCCCATCCTAGATCCCCCCAGAGGTTCTCCCCCCAGTGTGTAGATTGCATTCATATTTTTGCCACCCAAATGCATTATTTTACATTTTTCTACATTGAACCTCATTTGCCATGTAGTCGCCCACCCCATTAATTTGTTCAGATCTTTTTGCAAGGTTTCCACATCCTGCGGAAACTTATCATCATCACTTATCATCCCACTTACTTGGGGGGGTCTATTCATGCTATGAAATTGCATGTACATTCATTCGGTGTTAGACTGTTTTGCACCCTAGGCAGGACCAGCTACTTGCACCCCTTCCCCCTTCACAATTAATTCAATAATTCTAGCACCAGAACTCCTGCATAACACTAAACTGATGACCTGTGGAGGCTTTGCATGTGTGTGCACCCATGAAATGGTAAAAAACTTAGAAATACCCTATATTTTTTCTTGGGCAAGGCTTTAAAAGCCCCTACAGGTAATCAGTTTAGTGTTATGCAGGGGTTCTGATGCTAGAATTATTGCTCTCACTCAAGCATGCGCGGTGAAGCACAACATGTGCAGGGCAATCGCAGGTGCCAAAGCGCATGCATTTTTGTGTGTGTGTGTGTGTGTGTGTGTGTGTGTAGGGGGGTCTCTTTAAAACATTTTTTTTTGTAATATTTTTACTATGTTTATTCTTTCTTTTTTTTTACATGACTTTTATTGCTATCACATAGGGGACCAATACCCCCCTACGTCATAGCATATAGGTAACAGGTACTCTTTATTAGACATTCAGGGTGTATTAGACCCTAGATGTCTCCTCTGTGCTCTGCTACAGATGGTGTTCCATCTTCCCTGAGCACAGCTCCTGCAGAAAGGCAGCTCCAGTCCAGGAAGTGATGTCACATATGTCACTTCCTGGTCTTTGCTCAGGAAGGAGGCTCAGCGGACGGATGTCTGTGGAGTTCCCGTTGACCTTTCTGGGCCCCCCCTCATGACCGCACTGGGTCTCCAGGTGGGATGTTGGAGCCCGATAAACATGGCGGGGGGGAGGTGTCCTTGCAGGGGATGGCAGCACATTGTGGAAGTGTTCAGCGGCTTAACAGTTGCTTTTATCACTTGCACATTTAAAGTCAGCTTTACTGAAGTACACAGACTCCCGGCCAGTATAGCAGTCGGGAGTGTGTTAAAAAAACGCACTGCTGCAGCAACGTTACAGATCAAAATTTGAATTTAAGGGAAACCAGCGACTGCCTAGTTCGCCTAGCGGTAGCACTGGCCCTGGCTGGGCTTCCTGCAGCCAAAAAATTAGGAAGGCTCGTCTGATTTTCTGCAGCTTCTAATACATGTGTTACCCTCTAGTGTGTGCTAGACGTAGTGTAGGGTATGTTAGTGTGGGCAAATTTAGTTAGCTCAGGCCTGAGCCCGAGCCATGAATCTGGGTCAGGGTTCAATGAGTCAGGGCTAGGTGACTAACATACCCTGCACTACATCTAGCACACACTAGAGGGTGCTACATGTATTAGGAGCTGCAGAAACTCAGACAAGCCTTCCTAATTTCTTGACTGAGGAAGTCCAGCCAGGACTGGTGCTACCGTTAGGTGAACTAGGCAGTCACTGGTTTCATCTGGCACTTCCCCCTAGTCTGGAAGATTGTAGAATCTTCTAGAACTAGAGGGTGGGAAAAAGGAGGGGTTACATGGATATTTATGAGACCTTGGCCAATCCCCAGTAATGGGCTGGCAGGGGGCAGGGCTTACCTCATAAATAGGCATAGACCATGCCAGCAGGGGCAGTCATGTGAAAGATGGAGTGCTGAGGAGACTGTTGGTGGCCCTCTGGGGTACCCACTAGTCTGGGTAGGAGTATCCTTGGGCTGGGGTTCAAGTGCTGGAAGGATCCTGCTATAACACACAAAGGAAGCCCTTCCTGGAGGCACAGGAGCAAGAGAGAGGACAGTGTGATTAGGTCAGCACTATTGGAGACTTACAAGGGGGGAGACTGCCACATGTAGCCAGTTCTCCCTGAAGACCACGGTTACCTGTGAGATCTCCTAAGAGTCAGCTGTGTAGGCTTGTGAGTGTCAGTCTAGAGCAGTGGTTCTCAACCCTGTCCTCAAGTATCCCCAACAGGCCATGTTTTGGGAATTTCTCTTAGATAAAATAGCTGTCCGAAATACCAAGCCATTGACTCTTATTCAAATCACCCGTGCAAGATAAAGGAAAACCTGCAAACATGGCCTGTTGGGGGTACTTTTAGGACAGGGTTGAGAACCACTGGTCTGGAGGACTTGTGTGGATAAGTTAGCCTGGAGGGCTAGCGAAAAGGGCAGCTGCAGCTAGGTGGGCTGGCAGTGCCTGAAGAGGTGGTGCTGGGATCCGTAGCCACAGGAGGACAAGTACAAGCTGATCACTGTGTTCTGCTACACCACAAGGGGCTTTGAGTTCCTGCCTGAAAAGGCCCATTGCCTAAATCTGACTGAGAGTTTGTCAGATCTACTAACAGTGATCTAGCTGGAGTCTGCAAGCAAGCAAAGTGCCAGAGGAGAGTCCAGGTCAGGAGACTGTATATAGACTGTGTATAGGAAGATGCCTCTTAAGATGTTGCCAAAGTTTTGTTACTGAGGTCAAGTGGGCATCCCATGACTTCCAATCCCCATCCAAATAATTAACCCTCAAAAAAACAAAGTCATGGACTGTTCTCTGGAGTGCCTGTAAAAATTTGGTGTGCCTGGCTGTGCAGGAGCTGGGGATCCAGTTCATCTGTGGCCCTTAAGGGGGTACGCTACATAGACATTATGAGAAGCTCACAGTGTGCAGTGAAATCAGTAAGTGACTTCTGTGCAGGAGAGGAGTCTGTACAAGTGTGCAAGTGTGGAGTGTGGAGTTCATCTTAAAGACATTTCAAGTGAACTTAAACTAGGGTGACCAGACATCCCCGGTTTCTGGGGACAGTCCCCGGATTGAGGACACTGTCCCCGGACCAAGTCTGTCCCCAGTTTTGTCCCCTGATTGGATTTGAACAGGGACTGGGGCAATTTCAAAGACAGCCCGTGCAGAATAAAAAGAAAAAATCTGAATTGCACCCCCTATCCTCTGCCGCTCCTACTAGCTTATGGGGATTTATTTTTTATCTGTGCCCCTTTCTGATGATCATGTGCTGGTTGGAGCGGAGGGACTATTTCTTCAGTTTCGGGCGCATGCCCATTCAGCTCCACTCGCATGTTCTTCTGCCCTGGCTCAAGTCCCGGCCAGCCGCCTGCCTGCTTATCTCCTTACCTTCCCTGGTGGAGTGATCTTCCTCTGCTCCCCACCCAGTAGTAGCCGGGGTCCAAAGAGTAAAGCCCCATACACACTATCAGATTTTCTGCTGATTTTTGTCTACAGATTTACCAAAACCACATAGTGCAAGGGCCTGCCTGATTGCATACAAATTGAAACTCCTAAGGTTTGACCTCATATTATATGGTTTTGGTAAATCTGAAGGAAAAAATCAGCAGAAAATCTGATAGTGTGTATGGGGCTTTAGACTTGACAGGCTGTAAGGCGGGCGGCGGAGGCAGGCGGCGGCAGCGGAGACGGGCGAAGAGTCGTCGATTGCTGCCATTACAAGTAAAAAACAAAAAATATGTCCCTGGATTTCATTTTAAAAATCTGGTCACCTTAACTTAAACATAGTTAGAGCATATTCTGTATAGCAGCAGCAGCTTCACTTATTGATTTCACTCGTTGCCTGGAACTGCTCTTTTAATGGGTGAAACAGACAATGTTATAATGCATTGTGGAACAGCGGACAGCCGTCTTGAATACAGAATCGGAGGATGGGCAATAATTATTCCATCCGTCTTCTTCTGCAATTCATTTTTGGCTCTTTTGTTCGATTTCAGAACCGGGTTATAAGCCAGGCTGAATTCTATTGTCCTGCCGGCTCCGCTTCATTTGCCAGGAGACGCAGAGATTTCTGTGCAATGCGGGGAGAGTCTGATAAGTCGGCTGGGATTGATCTGGCCATCAAGCTATCTTATGCCGTGAGACGGACAGCGAATTTACCGGCTGCCAAAACCCGAACCCACAATAGAAAAGTCAGTGTTGAAGTATGGACTGGCCGAGCCATCTGTCCATTGAGAAGCAGACAGTAATGGGATAACAGCAGCTGTTATCTGGATGGGAGGACGGGAGGACGGAGGGAAGGGCAGCGAGATTATTGGAGATGCAGGTTAAGGTTGAACTTTACAGATATATGGGAGGACACATGCTGTGTATGAACAATCAGGCTACATTTATGTAATTATGGATGAGCCGAACACCCCCCCGGTTCGGTTCGCACCAGAACTTGCGAACAGGCAAAAAAATTGTGCACGCGCGAACACCATTAAAGTCTATGGGACACGAACATGAAAAATCAAAAGTGCTAATTTTAAAGGCTTACATGCAAGGTATTGCCATAAAAAGTGTTTGGGGACCCGGGCCCTGCCCCAGGGGACATGTATCAATGCAAAAAAAGTTTTAAAAACGGCTGTTTTTTTCAGGAGCAGTGATTTTAATAATGCTTAAAGTGAAACAATAAAAATGAAATATTCCTTTAAATATCGTGCCTGGGGGTTTTCTTAGTATGCCTGTAAAGTAGCACATCTTCCCCATGTTTATACCTGTACCACAGCAATATTACATTTCTAAAGGAAAAAATGTCACTTAAAACTGCTCGCGGCTGTAATGTATTGCTGGCAAATATAAATAAAAATCATTGAAAAAAACGACATGGGTTCCCCCCTCAGTCCATTACCAGGCCCTTTGAGTCTGGTATGAATATTAAGGGAAACCCCGCACCAAAATTTAAAAAAAATTGCGTAGGGGTCCCCCCAAAGTCCATACCAGGCCCTCCAAGTCTGGCATGGACATTAAGGGGAACCCTGCGCCAAAATTTAATAAAAATGACGTGGGGGTCCCCCCCCAAAATCCATACCAGACCCTTATCCCACCTGGCAGACCGCAGCAAAAGAGGGGGACGAGAGAGAGCCCCCCTCCTGAACCATACCACATGCCCCCAACATGGGGAGGGTGTTTTGGGGTCCCCTTCAAAACACCTTGTCCCCATGTTGATGAGAACAAGGGCCTCTTCCCCACAACCCTTGCCAAGTGGTTGTGGAGGTCTGCGGGTTGGGGGCGTATTGGAATCTGGAAGCCCCCTTTAACAAGGGGACCCCCAGATTTCACCCCCCCCTATGTGAATGGGTATCGGGTACATTGTATCTCTTCACATTTACCAAAAAAGTGTCAAAATGGTAAAAATGATAGTAGACAGTTTGGGACAAGTCCTTTATTAAAAAATAATAAAATAAGTGTCCTGTGATGTAACTCCATCTTCAAAGACAGCACCGACGACCCAAGAAAAAAATGGAAAAACTCACCTTGTTAAAGGGGGCTTCCTGTTTCCGATAAGCCCCCACCTGCAGACCCCCACAACGACCGGACAAGGGTTGTGTGGAAAGAGGCCCTTGTCCCCATCAACATGTTGAGGGCATGTGGCCTGGTATGGTTCAGGAGGGAGAGGGCACTCTCTCATCCCTCTTTTTCCTGTGGGCTGCCAGGTTGCGTGCTCGGATAAAGGTCTGGTATGGATTTTGGGGGGACCCCCAGGCAATTTTTTTTTTAAATTTTGGTGCGGGGTTCCCCTAATATCCATACCAGATCCAAAGGGCCTGGTAATGGACTGGGGGGGGGACCCATTGCCGTTTTTTTCAATGATTTTTATGTATATTGCCGGGATCCTTCAATTTTTCCTTTACAAATGAAATTTTGCTGCTCTCATTTATAAAACTATGTACGGCTGCTGTGTAAGCAGCCTTACAAAGTGTGGGGCGTGGACTCAGCCCCCTGAGCCATGATTGGCCAAAGGCACCCTGCCTCTGGCCGATCATGGCTCTCACAGCAGAGCGCACAGTGATTGGCCGAAGCATGCAGGTCAGGTGCATGCTTTGGCCAATCAGCAGCCGTCAATGCACTGCGATTTCACAGTGCAGTGATGGTCTCGCCGCTCATTATGGGGCGTTCCGCGGGCGCTCGAAATTCCCGCGAATGCCCCATGATGTTCGGCGAACAGGCGAACACCCGATGTTCGAGTCGAACGCTCATCCCTATATATAATAAGCCCTCTTGCACATGGGAGCTGTATGGAGTGAAAACTGTGGACGCAGATTGCATTCAGGGGCATATGTCCTTGCTCATGTGTAGCAATACCCCCCAAGAGGGCCGCTGGTAATATCTGTTTTTCCAATAAAAGTACAGAGGCGTCCCACAACCGCAAGCACCAGTCTAGTCACACCGGTCTCAATAACATAGTCTAGGTGATTTCTTTTTAAGATTTATTGCTTCAAGAAACTTTAACAGGTGAGGCGTTAGGCCATGGGATACTCCAAAGAAATCAGCACATAGCAGTTAGAGAGGAATCTTCTTGCGTAAATGTGATTGTTGAACAGTCCAAACCCCAGCAGCTGAAGACCAAGAGATTTCTGAACTGATTAAAACCTCACAGTTGGGGACCTTGTGGTAACTTTCTGAACAGTCTAAGGCAGTAGCGGCTGGTGGTTTTTTTAGGGGGGGGGGCAGCAAACAACCACCCACCCCTTCAATATTTGTCACCAGTCGGTTTGGCACTTACCCCATTGGTGGTGGCAGGCAGCAGGCAGCAGGCAGCGTAGTGCATCAGCTCTGTGTCCTCTCCTCCATGGCGGCTTCCAGCTCCTTCCCTCCTCCTCCTAGGCATCCAATAGGATCGCCTGTCCTTTCAGCCAATTTGGGTGACCAGCGTCAAAACCGGCTTCCTGATTGGCAGGGAGGAGGATCAGTGTTAAAACAGCAAATTAATATATTAATTCGCTGTTAGCTGCTGTAACACACCTGTTTGGGATCGGAGAGCACTCTCTGCGACCCAAGTCCACCCTATATTGAGGCCTCTTGGAGCCACCCTGCATTGGAATCCATGCACCGGTGTCCTGAAAGGGGCCAGACGCTTGGATTGGGGGGGGGGGGCGCCAGTACGCCCTTAATGGACGAGCTGCCCCTGGTCTAAGGCCTCACAGATGGGGACCTTGTGGTAACTTTCTAAACAGTCTAAGGCCTCACAGCTGGGGACCATGAGACACGTTTCCTTGGCATCTGGTTACCCTGCGGAAAACAAGTGTATAGGTGCTGCAACCTTCCCACATAAAAGCTCCGCCCGGTGCTCAGACCTTGAGGCTGCTGACACCTGCAACGTACCAGAATAACGTCCGAAACGCGTAGGCTATTTTACAACTCTGTACATGTATTTAATAAAGGAATACTATTTTGGATGTCATCCTGAGTGCCGACCATCCCTTTCCTTAATCTGGTTACCCCGCACCTATGCACAACTACTGGTAGCCAATGCGATTTCCAGAACAGTGTACAGTCATAGGGATTAATTTAGGGTCTTTACTCACAAGTCCCTAAGACACGTGCCCGCTTCCTACAGACGTGATCCAGTGAGTGAGACAGTCCTTTTCCAGACCAGAGCTATTGTGGTGAGATCCTGCAACCAACTTCTAAGGCTGGGTGCACATAGGTCCGGTGCGTTTTGAAGCTCCGTTTTCACTCCGAATACAAAAAGAAGTTGTTCAGTGGTTCCTGTGTGTTTTAGCTTCGGATTTGATGTGAATTTGGAAGGATCAGGACAGGATTTTTATCAGAGCTGGTGAGAGAGGTGCTCAGATGACCTGGGAGAGGAGGGGAACTGTAGGAGGAAAGGGAGAGCATTCCTGTTCACAAACGGAACACATCTGCCAATCAGATGTGTTCCCATTGAAGTTTATGTGCTTCAAATTCACTCCGCAGTGTGAAGAAAAGCACAGGACCCTTTTGAAATTCAGCGTGCGGATGCACTGCACATATGTGAAGAGCATACATTAAAACGAATATGATTCCAAATGTTATGTGAATCAGATATGGGTGTAAACCGCATCCAATTCGCAGATGTGTGAACCCAGCCTTAGAGGATCCATCCTGACCCTCAACCCTAACACGACTGAGGCCTCCAGAACACCTACACAGTCCTGGAGCAGCTCCTCAGGACTTGGAACCCCGTTGAGTGCCTAAGACTATTTATCACTTTTCCAGCCCCCTTCTGGACACTCCTCTCCAGGGATTGGCTGGAGCATGATACATTTTCAGGCTGGTTATTTTAATTCCCTTTCCATATATTCTGTAAGCGCCTTCCAGGGGCAGGGGGAAGCAATCAAACTTCCAGCCTGTGAAACCAGGAACAGCCCAAACGAACAATTACTACTCCCTTGATTACAGAAGCAGACAAAAATGTAGCATCCTATGCTAGGAGGGTGCTACACATGCATGTGTTTCTGCAAGTTCCAGCCTATACCCACATACAGCTTTTAATATCTGTGAGTGGCTGTAAGCAGCACCTGCGGCTCCCGGGTGGGGAAATACACCCAAATTTTACGCCATACAGCCCCAAATGCACCTTTTAGTCCTATTATGTCAGCAGATTATGTCAGTGCTTCTATTTTGATGCTTTTAAATGGGTAATGCCAACCTTGCTGCCTTTCACAGACTGGGGAAGTCCAAAGTACTAAAATATATAGAGAAAATAGAAGGCGCGTGGCCTAGCGCATTATCCTCAATAAAAGATTTATTAGTTACCAGAAATAGGTATCATACTCACAAATAAAAACTTGAATAAAAGCACATCATATTAACTTTCCATAGGAGTCCGCGTAAAGTTGTCCCCATACCATGGAACTATCTCGCAATGGCATAGACTAACGCGTTTCAAGGAGTTCCTCTTCCTCAGAGCCTCAGGGCTGAATACAAATGTACACCACACTTTTCACTTACCGTATTTATTTGTAAAAAATTTGGAAAACCATATATCATTTTCATCCACTTCACAATTATGTTCCCCCTTATGTTGGTCTATCACATAAAATCCCAATAAAATACATTTAGGTTTTTGGTAGTAACATGACAAAATGTGAAAAATTTCAAGTGGTATGAATACTTTAACGATCCAGCGATTCCTCACATGTGTGGTTTAAAGATAGTTTACATATGCGTTTGCTTCTGCGCGCGAGCACAGAGGGATGGGGCGCTTCAAATTTTTTTTTGTCTTATTTATTTTACTTTTTGTTTTTTTATTTTTACACTGTCCCTTTATTTTTTTTATCACTTTTATTCCTATACTATTAATGTAAACATTTCTTGTAATAAAAATAAGCATGACAGGTCCTCTTTATTGAGAGATCTGGGGCCAAAACGATCTCGCATTCACCTTTAAAAGCAAAAGAAATTTTTTTTTTTTTTACATTTTACTTTAAAAAAAAAACATTTCCTGACAAAAGCATGTCAGCATACATGTATGGATACAGGCTCCACCCCCTGCCCAATCACAGGACTGGTTATACTATATAAATGAGTCGCCTCCCACCAGGCGGCATTCTTCTTTTTTCACTCACTAGTCAACTGGTTAAATTAAATTTTTTTTTTACTCTCACCTTGCCGGATTCATCTGGCCTATCTGCACAGGTTCAGCCTCTCCTGTGATGAAGTTCCCTCCGTTCAGGTGTAAACCGCCTATAAGAGAGAAGCCTGCCCCATGTCCAGGTAAGATACAGGAGGATACTGGTCTCTGGATGCAGGTGAAACAGTTCTGCTTTGTTTGCTTGTCGATGCTAATCCAGTCTCTCCTCCCTGGTGAGTTGTGGCCCCACTTACTAATTGGTTAGTCTGGCGCTGTGTGTATGTTGCTTCCCTTATAATAGCACTGGGGCTGTTGTTAGGGCTAGGGATGAGCCGAACACCCCCCGGTTCGGTTCGCACCAGAACCCGCGAACGGACCGCAAGTTCGCACGAACGTTAGAACCCCATTGACGTCTATGGGACTCGAACGTTCGAAATCAAAAGTGCTCATTTTAAAGGCTAATTTGCATGGTATTGTCCTAAAAAGGGTTTGGGGACCCGGGTCCTACCCCAGGGGACATGTATCAATGCAAAAAAAACTTTTAAAAACGGCCGTTTTTTCGGGAGCAGTGATTTTAATGATGCTTAAAGTAAAAAAAAAAAAGTGAAATATTCCTTTAAATATCGTACCTGGGGGGTGTCTATAGTATGCCTGTAAAGTGACGCGTGTTTCCCATGTTTAGAACAGTCCCTGCACCAAATGTCATTTTTAAAGGAAAAAATCTCATTTAAAACTGCTTGCGGGTTTAATGTCATGTCGGGTCATGGCAATATGGATGAAAATCAGTGAGACAAACGGCATGGGTACCCCCCAGTCCATTACCAGGCCCTTTGGGTCTTGTATGGATATTAAGGGGAACCCCGCACCCAAATTAAAATAAGGAAAGGTCCCTATATACTCTGAACAGCAGTATACAGGCGGTGCAAACAAGACAGGGACTGTAGGTTTGTTGTTAAGTAGAATCTGTTTGTAATTTTGAACATTTTTAATGTGTTTAGCTCCAGCCAAAAAATCTTTTCTAAGCTTTTTGGAAAACATAGGGAAGGGTTATCACCCCTGTGACATTTGTTTTGCGTCTTTCCTCCTCTTCAGAAGATTTCACCTCACTTTTTTGTCCCAATGAAAAATGTTTTTTGAAAATTTGTGTTTTTTTGTGGAACAAGGATTGGAAAGCATCAGTGGAAAGGAAAAATTGTTTTCCCATATTAACTCTTACAGGAGAGAATTTCCCTTCCTTAGGGGTAGATTTCATCTCACTTCCTGTTGTCTCCTTCCGTTTGCAAGTAGGAGTCGTTTGTAAGTTAGATGTTTGAAAGTAGGGTCCTACCCTATATACTCAGCAGAAATTTGGGCCTTAGGTGTTGCTGTGGCCAAAACACTGTAAGCCCTCACAGGGCCCTGCTGTGAAATATTAGATCAAGAATTGTAATTACATGCCCCTGTTGAACAGGAGCTGAAAAATTAGGCCTTAGGCACTGGTGCTGGTGCCACAACACTGCAACCCCTCACAGACACTCTAGTTGGAACGCAGGAACGAGCCCTGCTGCAAAGTATTGCATCAAAAATTGTAATTACACGCCCCTGTTAGACAGGGGCAGAAAAATTGGGTCTTAGGCACTGGTGCTGGTGCCACAACACTGCAACCCCTCACAGACACTCTAGTTGAAACGCAGGAACAAGCCCTGCTGCAAAGTATTGCATCAAAAATTGTAATTACACGCCCCTGTTAGACAGGGGCTGAAAAATTGGGTCTTAGGCACTGGTGCTGGTGCCACAACACTGCAACCCCTCACAGACACTCTAGTTGAAACGCAGGAACAAGCCCTGCTGCAAAGTATTGCATCAAAAATTGTAATTACACGCCCCTGTTAGACAGGGGCAGAAAAATTGGGTCTTAGGCACTGGTGCTGGTGCCACAACACTGCAACCCCTCACAGACACTCTAGTTGGAATGCAGGAACAAGCCCTGCTGCAAAGTATTGCATCAAAAATTGTAATTACACGCCCCTGTTAGACAGGGGCA
Source organism: Lithobates clamitans (assembly GCA_037952925.1). Classification (NCBI taxonomy): domain Eukaryota; kingdom Metazoa; phylum Chordata; class Amphibia; order Anura; family Ranidae; genus Lithobates; species Lithobates clamitans. The sequence goes on along the minus strand of JBBGZY010000617.1, from coordinate 84,255 downwards.
GAAAAATTGGGTCTTAGGCACTGGTGCTGGTGCCACAACACTGCAACCCCTCACAGACACTCTAGTTGGAATGCAGGAACGAGCCCTGCTGCAAAGTATTACATCAAAAATTGTAATTACACGCCCCTGTTAAACAGGGGCTGAAAAATTGTGCCTTAGGCACTGGTGGTGGCGCCCAGAACCAAAAATGTTCTTACAAGCTATCAGCGTGATGATTGAGGAGGAAGAGGATAATTACTCAGGGATAGTCACTCAGCATCAGCATAGGCAGTCTTTGAAGGGATCTGAGATTTCAAAAAAAATTATTCGGTTACATCTGCATCAGGTGCTTGGTAGCTGGTGGTGATCCAAGACTGATTCATTTTTATGAAGGTCAGCCGATCGACCGAGTCGGTGGACAGACGCACCCTGTGATCGGTTACCACGCCTCCAGCAGCACTGAATGTGCGTTCCGAAAGAACGCTGGATGCAGGACAGGCCAGTAGCTCAATTGCATACTGTGCAAGCTCTGGCCAGTGATCCATCCTCAAGACCCAGTAACCCAGAGGATTTTCGGTGGGAAAGGTGTCCAAGTCTGATCTTGCCCCTAGGTATTCCTGCACCATGTAAAACAGACGCTGGCGATGGTTGCTGGAACCGATCATACCTTGGGGCTGCGGACCAAAAAATTGTCTGAACGCATCGGTCAGACGGCCACCTTCTCCACCGCTCCTTCTTTGACTGACCGAAGCCTCAGCAACACGTTGTCCAGAAACAGGAGTTTGTAACCTCCCAGTCTCTGGGAACGCGTTGCACAGACCTTTCTGCAAGGCCTCCCGAAGATGTTTCATCCTCTGCTCCCTCTGCGATGGCAAGATAAGGTCCGCAACCTTACCCTTGTAACGTGGATCAAGGAGGGTTGCCAGCCAGTATTGGTCCTTCTCCTTGATACCACGAATACGAGGATCCTTACGCAGGCTTTGCAGGATCAGGGAGGCCATGCAGCGTAGGTTTGCTGAGGCATTCGGTCCGGAGTCCTCTGGGTCACTAAGGACAACAACGTCCGCAGCCACCTCCTCCCAGCCACGTACAAGTCCATGTGTTCCTTGGGACTGATCCCTTAAAGACTGCTGATGCTGAGTGCCAGGCTCCACCTCCATACTGACACAATCTTCCTCCTCCTCCTCCTCCTCCTCCTCCTCGTCCTCTTCCTGTGTGATCGGCGGGCACGCAGGAACACTGTCTGGATAAAGGGGGCCTTGAGAGCTAAGGAAGTCCTCCTCTTCCTGCCTCTGTTCTGCCTCAAGTGCCCTGTCCATTATCCCACGCAGCGTGTGCTCCAACAGGTGGACAAGGGGGACAGTGTCACTGATGCATGCACTGTCAGTGCTCACCATCCTCGTGGCCTCCTCGAATGGTGACAGGACAGTGCATGCATCCCTGATCATGGCCCACTGACGTGGGGAAAAAAAACCAAGGTCCCCTGACCCTGTCCTGGTGCCATAGTCGCACAGGTACTCATTGATGGCCCTCTGCTGCGTGTGCAGCCGCTGCAGCATGGCCAACGTCGAGTTCCACCTGGTGGGCATGTCACAGATTAGGCGGTTCTTGGGCAGGTTAAACTCCTTTTGGAGGTCCGTCAGCCGAGCACTGGCATTATATGACCGGCGGAAATGCACACAGACTTTCCTGGCCTGCCTCAGGACATCCTGTAAGCCCGGGTACCTGCCCAAGAACCGCTGCACCACCAAGTTAAGGACGTGAGCCAAACAGGGCACATGGGTCAGTTGTCCCTGTCGGAGGGCAGAGAGGAGGTTGGTGCCATTGTCGCAAACCACCATTCCTGCCTTAAGTTGGCGTGGCGTCAACCACCTCTGAACCTGCCCCTGCAGAGCTGACAGAACCTCTGCCCCAGTGTGGCTCCTGTCCCCCAAGCACACCAGCTCAAGCACCGCATGGCATCTTTTGGCCTGCGTACTTGCGTAGCCCCTTGAACGCCTACGGAGCACCGCTGGTTCCGAGGAAGAGGCCATGGAGGAAGAAGAAGAGGAGGGGGTGGAGGAGAGAGGTGTGTCACAATCAGCATTTTGGAGGCGTGGTGGCGGAACAACCTCCAACACTACTGCACCTTGTCCTGCATCCTTCCCAGCTGCCAGCAGAGTCACCCAATGCGCCGTGAAACTTAAGTAACGTCCCTGTCCATGCCTGCTGGACCATGAGTCAGCGGTAATATGCACCTTACCGCTGACCGCCCTGTCCAGCGAGGCATGGACATTGCCTTCCACATGCCGGTAGAGAGCCGGAATCGCCTTCCGTGAGAAAAAGTGGCGTTTGGGTACCTGCCACTGAGGAACCGCACATTCCACAAACTCACGGAAGGGGGCAGAGTCTACCAACTGAAAAGGCAGCAGTTGAAGTGCTAGCAATTTTGCCAAGCTAGCATTCAACCGCTGGGCATGTGGATGGCTGGGAGCAAACTTCTTTCGGCGGTGCAGCAGCTGGGGCAGGGAAATTTGCCTGGTACAATCTGACGTCGGTGTACCCAAAGCAGATTGCCCATAAGTACTTGGCTGTGACACACCTAATTCTACACCTTCATTCCTCTCACTGCAGGTCGCAGAGAAGACTGAAGGTCTAGTGGGGTTGGAAATCTCAGCTGATGAGGAGCAAGGAGAGATCGTCTTTGTTCTTTGGTGTGGGTCTTTTAGATACGCTTGCCAACGAACTGCATGGCAGGTCAACATATGTCTGGTCAAGCATGTGGTACCCAAGCGGGAGATGTTTTGGCCACGCGAGATACGCTTGAGACATATATTGCAAATAGCAGCGGTGCGATCTGATGCACTCGTCTCAAAAAAGGCCCACACCAAAGAACTTTTTGAATAACGCGCAGAGACTGCAGCGCCCTGCACATGTGGAGCTTTGGGGTGTGATGCAGTCAATGTGCTGCCCTTAGGCTGGCCCCTGGAGGGCATCCTGCCTAGTTGGTGATGTGCCACCTCCTCCTCCTCCTCCTCCTCCTCCTCTCTCCTATCAGGCACCCACGTTGAGTCAGTGACCTCATCATCCCCTCCCTCCTCATCACTGGAGCAAACCTGGCAGTATGCTGCAGCAGGGGGAGCATGACTGCCAGATTGCTGTCCTTCTTGGGCACCCCCTCTGTCCGTGCTCATGTTACTGCCTTCATTGAGCTCAGTATCATCATCAGAGCCTTCCAAACGCTGGGCATCCTCCTGGAGCATGTACCCAACACTGTGGTCAAACAGTTCGAGGGAATCCTCAGGAGGACATGGTGGGGCTAGGGAAGGAGTCACTGATGACATTGAGCTGAGGGAAGAGGCCGCTGCTTTGCCAGACAAAGCACCCTGGGCATGGGTGAGAGAGGATGAGGAGGATGAGGACGGCTTGGTCATCCACTCGACCAAGTCTTCCGCATGTTGCGGCTCAACACGACCAGCTGCCGAAAAAAAGGCCAAGCGTGTCCCATGGCCACGTGCTGATGAGGATGCACCGTCTCCACGACCAGCACTAGACACAGAGCCTGCTTGCCCTCTCTTATTGGCTTGTGACTGTCTGCCTCTCCTTCTTGGCCTTCCAGACATACTAATGGCCTGTAGCTGCACTAAGCTGGGATAGAACACCTGTAATTTTCTTCAGGTAGCTTTATATACTGTAACCAGACAAGCCTGCCTGTCAGTAGGAAGATAACAGGAACGGATCTAGCTGAACACTGTGAGTAGGACGTACTGCACTAAATGTATATAGCAGGAACGGATCTAGCTGAACACTGTGAGCAGGACGCACTGCACTGAATGTAAATAGCAGGAACGGATCTAGCTAAACACTGTGAGCAGGACGCACTGCACTGAATGTAAATAGCAGGAACGGATCTAGCTAAACACTGTGAGCAGGACGCACTGCACTGAATGTAAATAGCAGGAACGGATCTAGCTGAACACTGTGAGCAGCACGCACTGCACTGAATGTAAATAGCAGGAACGGATCTAGCTGAACACTGTGAGCAGGACGCACTGCACTGAATGTGAATAGCAGGAACGGATCTAGCTGAACACTGTGAGCAGGACGCACTGCACTGAATGTAAATAGCAGGAACGGATCTAGCTGAACACTGTGAGCAGGACGCACTGCACTGAATGTAAATAGCAGGAACGGATCTAGCTGAACACTGTGAGCAGGACGCACTGCACTGAATGTAAATAGCAGGAACGGATCTAGCTGAACACTGTGAGCAGGACGCACTGCACTGAATGTAAATAACAGGAACGGATCTAGCTGAACACTGTGAGCAGGACACACTGTACTAAATGTAAATAGTCTAGCTGCCTGACCGTGGTACTAATAGGATCAAAAAGAACACCTGTAATTTTCTTCAGGTAGCTTTATATACTGTAACCAGACAAGCCTGCCTGTCAGTAGGAAGATAACAGGAACGGATCTAGCTGAACACTGTGAGCAGGACGTACTGCACTAAATGTATATAGCAGGAACGGATCTAGCTGAACACTGTGAGCAGGACGCACTGCACTGAATGTAAATAGCAGGAACGGATCTAGCTGAACACTGTGAGCAGGACGCACTGCACTGAATGTAAATAGCAGGAACGGATCTAGCTAAACACTGTGAGCAGGACACACTGTACTAAATGTAAATAGTCTAGCTGCCTGACCGTGGTACTAATAGGATCAAAAAGAACACCTGTAATTTTCTTCAGGTAGCTTTATATACTGTAACCAGACAAGCCTGCCTGTCAGTAGGAAGATAACAGGAACGGATCTAGCTGAACACTGTGAGCAGGACGTACTGCACTAAATGTATATAGCAGGAACGGATCTAGCTGAACACTGTGAGCAGGACGCACTGCACTGAATGTAAATAGCAGGAACGGATCTAGCTGAACACTGTGAGCAGGACGCACTGCACTGAATGTAAATAGCAGGAACGGATCTAGCTGAACACTGTGAGCAGGACGCACTGCACTGAATGTAAACAGCAGGAACGGATGTAGCTAAACACTGTGAGCAGCACGCACTGCACTGAATGTAAATAGCAGGAACGGATCTAGCTGAACACTGTGAGCAGCACGCACTGCACTGAATGTAAATAGCAGGAACGGATCTAGCTGAACACTGTGAGCAGGACGCACTGCACTGAATGTAAATAGCAGGAACGGATCTAGCTGAACACTGTGAGCAGCACGCACTGCACTGAATGTAAATAGCAGGAACGGATCTAGCTGAACACTGTGAGCAGGAAGCACTGTACTGAATGTGAATAGCAGGAACGGATCTAGCTGAACACTGTGAGCAGGACACACTGCACTGAATGTAAATAGTCTAGATAGAAGATAACAGGAACGGATCTAGCTAAACTGAATACAGTGTATATATATATATGCAACACCTGGGATGCATATATATACACAATACACTGTAAGTGCAGCTAACTGACTGACTGTTCTGCCTAATCTATCTAACTCAAATCAAATGACACTGTCTCTCTCTCTCTCTATCGCTCAGCACACCGGAACACACACTACACAGGGCCGCCGTGCAGGCGGCCTTATATAGTGTGGGGTGTGTACTAAATCCCCTGAGCCATAATTGGCCAAAGCCACCCTGGCTTTGGCCAATTACAGCTCTCTCTACTGACGGCGCTGTGATTGGCCAAGCATGCGGGTCATAGTGCATGCTTGGCCAATCATCAGCCAGCAATGCACTGCGATGCCGCAGTGAATTATGGGCCGTGACGCGCCACACGAATTTGGCGCGAACGGCCCATATCGTTCGCAATTCGACGGACGGTCGAACAGCCGATGTTCGAGTCGAACATGGGTTCGACTCGAACACGAAGCTCATCCCTAGTTAGGGCAGCTTCCCCCTTCCAAAATGGCGCCCTGCTACTTTCGGCAGCTGTACTGCGGGTTTCCCTTTCAGAAGATAGCACCCGGCGGGCTTCCGGTCGGCGGGGGATCAGCAAGATGGGGTTGGGGTAACTTCCAGTCTGCTGTAGTTAGCGGCTGGGAAGTCTGGGCAGCTGCCCAGGAGTTTATTGACAGCCACCTGTTCAGGAAAGGAATAGAGCCTGTTATGGTTGCTAAATGCTATGCTGTTAATGTGTTAGGCTGCTGAAAACAGGCATCATACATGTGAATCTGACTGGCTTGCTGTCCACAGTTCTGTCTGTTTTGTAAATACCTCACACTCTGTGGTTTGTGTCTGCAGTACTGCTAATCCATGGGCTGATGTGTAGGTGTGTGCTGTTGCAGAGTTGAGTCTTTCTTATTTAACTCAGCAATGCCTGGCTCTGCAGGCTTGGCTTACTGTGTATAATGCTCTATTGCTTGGTTTGTTGTATTAACCTTTGCAGTGCATTTGCCTAATATAGGTTAACCTACCAGTACTAATGGCTGATGTCTATTAACCTTTCATTGCTTTGCCTGTGATCATAGTTATTTCCAGAAGAAGCTGAATATAATTTGACAAAGCACATGCTGTTGAGAAGGGGTGTTGGAAGAACAACACTAATGACAGCTATGCGTTTAATGACTACTATGCATTAACATGTTAGTTCTAACACACCTCCCAACATTTTGAGATGGGAATGAGGGACACCTACTAGCAAATGTATGTAGGCATGGGACACGCCCCCTGCCACACCCCCTTAAAGGAGAATTAACCAAAAAAAAGGTTAATCAAATCCAGAAGGGCTTTTTTTTACCACTACTATTCCTTTATATTGGCTTTGAAAATGTACAAATGCAGCAATTTAGAAATCAGATGAAAGGTTTAGCGCTGGGGAACACTTTTTGAAAGATAAAAAGTGGATTTTATATACAACTATATAGATCAGACCAAAATGAGGGACAAATGAGGGGGAATGAGGGACTGAGGGACATTGCTCCAAATCAGGGACAGTCCCTCAAAATCAGGGACAGTTGGGATCTATGGTTCTAATGCCTGAGTAAAGTTCAGTGCTCTGCTTAGTTTACATTACCTTAAGTAATTTGCCTGTTAGACATCAATCTGTAATTGCTTCTGTCTGATGTGTCAGACCTCGCCCACACTTACATATAGGTCTGTTTGCTGCTTCAATGTTCTGCAGATGGAGGTGTGGATTGCCACTGATACTGTATTATTGCTAATGTCCTGGCCAGTACTTCCAGGTATTTATTATGCTCATCTATGAGCCAGTAAACCTGAGCTTACCTAGAGACCAGCCATGATCATTAAGGTGAGGGTCAGGTAGGTATATACTAAGCTAAAAAATAGTGCATGGGCTTAATGGATTGAAAATCTCTCCAGCCCCTCAACACCAGCATCACTTCTCAAGAGGGAGAGTCAACTTATTGCTTCAACAGTGACAAGTCCTCTTTAGCCCTGAAGGAACCACTATCCATTTAAGGCACTGCCAGGAAAGGCAGACCAAAGGAAATCTCACTACATTGATCATCCTGGGTGGTATTGGGCTTGTGGTTGGAGGGCTTGTCTGCCAAGATGCAATGCCAAGTTGCATGTCAGGGGCATCAGTGAATAAGGAGGCAAAGAAGGCAGTTGTTTTGATCTTGGTCAGACTGACTGCGAAGATCTACGGTCACTAATTGTCAGATACGTAGCCTAATAAAATAGATATGTTTGTTTAAAGGCAACCTCTACCTCAGAAACAATTGGCCAAGGAGTCTTTGTCAGATTGGCCAGATGTGTCAGCCTTGGCTGGTAGTAGCTTGCTTTCAGGGAAGTTGATATGGCAAGTTTGCATATCAGAGACGAGAAGTGGATGTTTTGACTATGTTCAAACTGTCTGGATGGATCTCTGTTCACTAATGCTCAGCTAATCAAATAGCCAAGCCTTAGGTCAATCAAAGCCTGTTAGTCAAATGTTACCAAATCCTGTCAACAGTGAGCCATCTGTCCGGATTATATTCTGCATGGCTCTTAGTCAAAAGCAGAAGGAAGGCTCAAGATCCAAAACTTCAAATGGAGTCGTTGCGGTCGATCACTGAAATCATCAGATAAAGCGACTGTAGGTTGTCTCTAGATTTAGCAGATGTGTATATACACAAATTTTGTACACCAATGCTTCTGCAAGTATCTTCGCTTGGCTGGTCGAGAGTTTCACTTCAAGTTCATTCGACAACCTTTGGCCTTTCCACATTCCCAAGACATTTTCCAGAATTTCCAGTAGTGGCCAGCTTGCCTAAGCAAGGGTTTCAGGTGTTCCTTATTTGGACAACAGCCTGCTGGTGGCTTAACATCCTCCAGGTCCTGGCAAAATTCTCTGATTCAGACTCTGATCAAATTTGAATGGGTCATTAACTGGGGAAGGCCAACTAATCTCATTACAATAATGATATTCCTGGGAGCGGTCCTGAACACTCGGGAGAGTACTTTAAAGTTGCCCTCAGAGAAGGCGACAGTATTAGTATCTCGCTTGGGACAAGTCATAGCTCTATCCATCTGTTTGCATCCCATGGTCTCAAAATGGTAGAGAAATAGTCTGCAGTAATCCATGCAGTCTGTTGGATTTACTGGAAGGTTGAGAACTTTATAATATGGTTTTCTAAAGCAATGGAAGATTTGCTTCCTGCACCAGAAACCATGACCCCACATTTGATACAAGTCCCCTTTGGTGGTGGCTAAAGCCAGTTAATCTTTTCAGCTACCTGGCATACCAATCATCACAATCTATTCACTTGGTTGGGTATTCACCTCAATTACCTCATAGTCCAAGGTCAATGACGTATGCCAATGGAGAACAAAGTGTCCAACATCAGAGTTGCAGTGTCTCCCAGGCATTGAAGTAGTTTTGGCAACACAGCCTCGGGAGCCCCAGATATGCTTCAAACAGACAGCAATTATAATGTCCTATCTTTACTGTCAAGAAGGAATGCAAGATTATCCAACTTGTGTCAGCAGTATCTCTCATTCAGATTTGTCAACATTAGAACCTGCCTCATCTCATCACTCTGTGTTCTGGCTTCTCAGAACGTCCTGTCAGACACTGTAAGATTCAAAGCCTTCGATGTCAAGGGTTGGGCTCTAAACCAATGGATCTACAACAAATAAGGTTATCAGGATCTCAACCTGACAGTAACCTTTATGGTCATAAATGGTAGTGATTCCTGCATGAATGAGCTTCCCAGAAGGGGAAACAGTGGATCTACAAACATCCAGCTGGGCTGGTAGGTTAGCCTGTACATATACCCAGCTGACCAAGTCGTCTCCAAGCTCCTCATTGGGATCTGTAATTATCCAGCTGCGATTAGGGCAATAATTTCCAGTGGCCTTGCAGGCCGTGCTATTCTCAAGTACAGTCTTTGGTCCAAGAACTTACTATTCTCCTTCCTGAGATTCCAGACTGAACACAGTATGGCCAAGTGTGTCATCCAAATTCAGTCAAGTTATATCTAGCTCAAGGGACTCACCTGGAGGTCTCACCTTTAGTGTTTGAAACCCTGTTGAAGCCAGGGCACCTGCTACAAAACTTCATGCATACTAGAACATGGAAACCTTGCAGAATTTTAAAGGATTGAATCCTCTGTTCCCTGCTGTAAAAGCTATCAGTTGTCTGCAAGTAAACCTAAATATGGGATTAAGTGATAGTCGAGTCTTGGCTATGTCCTCACTTTCTGGGATCCAATGACCATCCAACATCTTGGTAAACCATTTCCGAAAGGCCTGTACAGACTGGTCCTTTCCCTTGGGACTTGCAGTGCAAATAGTGCCAGACATGTTGTCGTCTCACTCTTCAATCTTCTGAATAAGACTTCCCCAATATTCTCAGTAGCACTGAAGCAGTGTTTCTTACAGCTCTCATGTATCAGAGAAGGATCTCCGATATTTAAGCGTCAAGCTGTACACTACCTTATTGCTTCCATTATCAAACAAAATAGCTCTTGTCTCTTTTTTAACACCATACAGAGTTCTACAAATATTTGCATCTGGGTCAGGACATCATCTTTCCAGCATGTTCAAACTAAAATGTCTGTCTGAGTCACCACAAGCACTGGAAGTGGACTCGAAAAGAAATACATGAAAGTGGCCCTTCTTCAGAAAGGTCAGATAATGGGCTCTTCAGGTCTGTCAGTATCAGTAGAAGACTTTCACTGTCCATTAGGACAATTGGATTTGTTTTGGTCAAGGTAGTCTGATGGTCTTATATGGCGAAGATGAATCCATCAACTGAGCTCAGAGCCCACTTTACCAGATGGATTGCACGCTCATGGGCAGGATTCAAAAGTCCAGAATTACTCCACAGGACACCAACTAGGTTCATGTACTACAAACCATTTCCAGCCCATTACAAAGTTGGTCAAGCAACATTGAAAACAGGGAGTTTGGCTTGAGTTCTAAATGAATCATAACACTTCAGCATTATCCTCCATTGTTGTCTGTGGCATGCTACATCCCATATGTGTATGCCGCTTGTGTGAGGAAAACGTAAAATTGTATACCTACCTGACAGTAATTTTCCTTTTCTGATACTTAAGCATGACAGCACACAGGTCCTTCCCTAAAGGACTTCGCATTGAATATAGTTACGAGAAAGCTGCCTGGTGGGAGGTGACTCATTTTTATAGTATAACCAGTCCTGTGATTGGGCAGGGGGCAGAGCCTGTATCCATATGTCAGGAAAGGAAAATTACCATCAGGTAAGTATACAATTTTCCATTCTGTTTATGTCCTAGAAACGGAAGTGACCTTAGAGGTCGCTCCGGTCCTCCAAGGGCATAGAGCTGAGTAGGGCCCATCTTGCCCTCACACAAATTCCTGCCCAGCAAACGACCGCATTGGATTGCTTCCAGGCTTTACGGACGGCTTCGGTAAGCCCAGAAACGTCCGGGAAGTGGTGGGGTTGGGGCACCTGTTCCTCCTCCTCTAAAAGTGATCCTGCGGCGAAAGCGCCAGCAGGACCACTTTTGTCTGATGCAGAATCGCCCATAAAAAATGATACCGAGGTTATGGCACCTAGCTGCTGCCATAACACCGGTATTAAACGTCAAAGTAATGACGTATTTTTACTATGGGCAGGTCGGCACTTCCTGTTATGTTTACAGGACAGTAACTAAAGGGAAATCTCCCCAATGGGACACAAACAGGCTAAAAAATTCCTGACAGGAGTTTTACCCTTGTCCACTCTATCCAAAACTGAAAATAGGTTTTGGCTTTAGATTTTACCTTACACGTCCCCCGTGCTTTTTGCCTGAACATCAGGCTGTTGCTTGTCCACCTTTATTTTTACTAAATAGAGCTGTAAATGACTGCGGCTCTGAAAATACATTTTTAAGTCACCCCCTTGGCACAAATACTCCAATTGCAGTTCACAGATTTGACAGGATTTTAGTGTTCCAGCTGAAATCCAGCCTCCCGTCAAACTGCTTCATTGTGAAATATTGTTTTTTTTTCTGATTAGACCAACAATTTAGAACATTTGGAAGTTAAAAAAACAGAGATCATGTCTGGCACAAGTTCCCCAGGAATGCATTTTAGTGCTTTGCGTCTTACATTTAATAATACAATAAAATGTGTTCTTTATAAACAAGATGAACATTTATTAGTGTACTGCAATTTTTTTATTTAATTAAATAACAAAAAAAAGGAGAATAAATTCAGTTTTATTTATTTTTTCTTATTTACGATTGCGTGTATATGTGTATTATCTACTTCTTATTTTATTTAAGCATTTAACTGTGCACAACTTAACCACTTGTCTACTGGGCAATTTTTGGATTTTTTGTGCTCATGTTAAAATCTGTATTTTTTGCTAAAAATTACTGTAACCCCGCCCCAAAACAAAGTGTATATTTTCTGAAAGCAAAGACACTGGATAATATAATGGTGGTACCTGCAATGTTTATGTCGTTTAATATTTGCACAATTATTTATCAAACTCAAATTTTTAGGGAAAAATACACAAAATTTAATTTTATTGCAAATAAACATAAACATAGTATTACATAGCTCCCAACTGTCGCTGATTTTGAGGGACTGTCTCTGATTTGGAATAATGTTCTTCTGTCCCTTTTTCCTCCTCATTTGTCCCTCATTTTGTTCTGCTATATATAGTTGTACAGTGGAACCTTGGATTACGAGCATAATCCATTCCAGGAGAATGCTTGTAATCCAAAGCACTCACATAACAAAGCGAGTTTCCCCATAGAAGTCAATGGAAACGAAGATAATTTGTTCCGTGTTGACTTCTATTGCATGCAATACCGCATGCGACCAGAGATGGGGGGTGCCGGAGGGCCTCGGAAATACTCAGGGACAGCCTGGCTGAACTCGGAAACCCCCGGAAAGGCTCAGGCTCAGAGAGTATTTCCGGGAATTTCCGAGTGATTACGAGTATTTCCGCATGGCTCAGAACCATTCCAAATGTCACCGGCGCCCCCGCACCTCTGGCCAAATGCGGTACTGCCCACCCGATTGCTTGTTTTGTGAGACAACACTCGCAAACCAGCATTTAAAAAAAAAAAGTTGCTCGTCTTTCCAAATGCTCATTAACCAGGGTTCCACTGTATATAAAATTTACTTTTTATCCTTCAAAAAGTGTTTCCCAGTGCTAAACCTTTCATCCAAATTCTAAATTTCTGCATCTCTAAATTTCAAAAGCCAATATAAAGGAATAGTAGTGGTAAAAAAAAAAAAGCACTTGTGGGTTTAACTAATTTTTTTTGCATATTTTTCCTTTAAGGGGGTGAGGCAGGGGGTGTGTCCTATGACTACATACTTTTGGTAACAGCTGTCCCTCGTTCCCATTTCAAAACGTTGGGAGGTATGGTGGTATACCCACATTTTTGGTAAAATATAAAAGATTGGGTTGTGTCAAGTAAATGGATACCAAACATGTCAAGACTTAAAATTGCACATGACTGTGGAATCGCAAAAAAAGTATGGTACCCAAAAGGAGGCGGTGACATACTGTATAAGAATAGGAAGGGGGTGGGGTAATCTAGTCCTTTGGATTTGTTTGATCCTAGGAAGGTCTTGAAGATCGCAGGGGAAGAGGGTTTTCCCTACTTGGACCCACTGTTTGGAAGTTCGATTGTGAAACCAATCAAAGAAACCGGAAACCAGTCTTGTGAAGTCAGATGCAGCGTGATATAAGGATCTCAGGGCTCGTACCCCTTCTCTAAGAAGGGAGTGTACTGTCCTGTGGAGATGCAAATGTTGGGATCCCCAGATAAATGTAGTAAACGCTTTCTGGAGGGATTGATAGAACGGTCAGGGGACCACTATTGGATTGGTTTTGAAGGTATAGAGAAAATGTGGTAGGATATCTCCAAAATATATATTCTGCCAGTTATACTAGATTGTGTGGTTATAGGCTTTTAAATCTGAGAGAATCTTTTGGAGAAGAGGGGTGTAGTTCAGGGCAAAAAGTATAGATCTGAAGATTCCCAGGTACTTTAACGAATGGGAACATTTTGAAAGGAAAATTCTGGTGAAGAAGAGCGTCTTGTATTGAATCGTATTGTAACGAGTGGCGGCTGATGCTAAACTTTTTTTTTGGGATGGCGGCAAACAAACTCCCCCCCCAGGTCCGCACTCACCGCTCCACGGTCCCCCCGCACTCACCGCTCCATGGCACGGTCCCCCCGCACTCATCCATCCACGGCATGGCCCCTTGCTGCTTCCTCGGCTTCTCCTCCCAGCCAACCCCATTTGCTTCCTGTCTTGATTGGCCGGGAGGAAAAGCCGGAAGACAATAGCGAATATTGATTCGCTATTGTCTAGAGCTGCACGATTAATCGTATAAAGATCGCAATCTCGATTCATCCCCCCCCACCCCGCGATCTCCATGCTGGATTAGCTCGATTTTCCGTATCTCCTCGTCAGAACCATGGAACTAGCGTGGAACGCAAATGGCGCCGATATCAGAGCTGACGTCAGCAGCCGGAACTGACGTCAGTCAGCAGAGAGCATAGTGCCCGGCCTGGACTGCGCAAGCGCAATCAACACGCCGCTCGCTCCCGATGCTCGCGGCTGGTTATTCATTTAATACAGCAAGGGGCGGATGCTTTTCTCAAAGGGGCGGATGTATGGCTATAAAGACAGCAAGAGGCGGATGCTTTTCTCAAAGGAGCGGATGTATGGTTATACATTGAACACAATCAACACGATGCTCGGGGCTGGTTATTATAATGGACGGATGCTTTTCTCAAAGGGGCGGATGTATTACATCTGCCCCTTTGAGAAAAGCATCCAGCCCTGAGCATCGTGTTGATTGTGTTCAATGTATACCAATACGCCCCTTTGAGAAAAGCATCTGCCCCTTGCTGTATTCAATGAATAACCAGCCCCGAGCATCGGGAGCGAGCGGCATGTTGATTGCGCATGCGCCGTCTACAGCTGGTTTTTCTTTTTTAAATTAACCATTTTAAAGAATTGTAGAAAATCGTGATCTTTATTCTAAGCAAAAGAATCGCGATTGTCATTTTTCCCAGAATCGTGCAGCTCTACTATTGTCACAATTGGGTGGGTTCAGGGCGCAGTGCTCTCCTCCCCAAGCCCAATTAAAACCTCAGGCTCTAATCATGTGCTTGGGAAAAAAAAACCTCATACAAACGTATGATTCTGGCGCCCTGCATGCATCCCCACATGCGCCCCTAATGGACCGGCCGCTTCTGATTGTAACTGTACTGCCTGCCTTCATGTTGTAAACCGCTACGCAAACTGTTGGCCTAATATAAATCCTGTATAATAATAATAATCTCTGATTTAGAATAAATGACCCTAAAGTTGTTGAGCAATCCCAAAAAAATTGTGTAAGATGGAGGACATGGTCATGTGCGGATTTGTGACATATAGTAAAAGTATAAACACATACAGTGAAGATTTGGTGTAGTGGGGACTGCCGGAGATTGAGGGATTTGACCAGAGGGTGTTAGCTAGATGTTCCATGGTTAAGACAGATAGGAGCTGGGGCAGAGGGCAGCCCTACTGGGTCCTGTTACTGATTTTGAAGCTTATGGACAGAGAGTCCATGGACCCTAGAGGAAGGCGATGAGTACCATTCAAATTTTGTGATTGAGATTAGGGCTTCAGCCCCAATAGCTCCTTAGTAACTAAGGGTAAAACAAATGTTTGTTAATGCCTGAACACAATTTTACAACTTTGACGTGTTAATAAGCTATACATATCATCACAACTACTTTGTGCATCCTTGTTTTTTTCAGGACAAATTGGACTTTCTTTTGGTGGTAAATGGTTATGGATATCTCCTTTTTTTTTTTAATCAAAGGAAAACCAAAAAAATATATATTTTTTAAAATTAGCTGTATAAATCTTACTACTACCATAACCTACCACCAAAGAACAACCCAAAATAAATTCTCCTGCTCCTGACAGTCACAGCAATACCATATATGTGTATGTCAGTTGTATGTACCCGTAGTACAACCAATAGTGCGCATTTTGCTTCTTTTTTTTTTTAACCCTACCTAAAACACACTGACCCTAACCCTAATTTAAAAAATGTTTTTTAAAATCCTGCCCAAAATATTCTGACCATGACCTTTGACCCTGACCTTGATTCAAACACTAATACTGCCACTGATCTAGATTAAATTTATTCTTTCTTTCTTTTTTTTTTTTTTTTTTTTTTAAGCACTTTTGCTTATTTACTTCTTCTACTAGAATGTATCTCTCCCTCCATTCAGATAGAAAGTAAACACAGCCTTGGGCTGCACAGTGACAGATCATTGTGATAGACAATCAGAGGCTATCACGGTGATCAGGTGACCTGGAACCGGGAGTCCCGCATCTCGATTGTTAGTACGGGACCCAGGGATCCCGGTAAGAGCCCCCATCTTTGTGCTGGGCGCCCTCCAGACGGATATGCATGTGTGGTCAGTCCCACGGATAAAGACCCACTTCCATGAGGCCCTCAACCCCTCAATGGAAAACTTAAAGTGGAGTTCCACCCACTTTTACAACTCTTCAGCATCCCTCACTAAACTGTGCACTGTAAACGAATTGGATATTTTTCATTTTTTTTTCTCAGCACTTACTGTATATCTGCTGTATTCATTTTTCACTTCCTCCTCCCTGGCCGCGGCCCATCGCATCATTTCCTGTTTGAAATGCCTTCTGGGAAGGGGCGGCAACTTCCTCTGACACTACCGTTGCTATGGAAACCTGACCTGAAACCTATTACACTGCTTGTGCTGCACTGAGCATGTGCGAGATCTGCAAGGATGAGATGCAGGAAGAAATACAGTCTGGCTTCAGATGCCCACACTTAAGATGGCCACGGCCTGCTGTAAGTTTGTTATTTTATAAACTACTGCTATAAACTAACAAAACAGACCTTAGTTTACAGACTAACTTTACTAGAATACATTAAGCTTGTATATTATAGGGGTATTTTTATTTAAAAAGTATAATTTCGGCTGGAACACCACTTTAAGAAAAGTTTTGGTTTAGGATACACTTTAAAGCGACTCTGTCACTATTAAAAAGAACTAAAACAAAGTCCTCCCCACAAAAATAATGGTGAAATAGAAGATAATGTTGAATTTAATCAAGGCTAATCAACAAACAACATTATAACTTGGAATTAATGTAAATTAAGAATCTTTGAGATAAACTGGAACATTTCTCCGTAAGAGGTGATCAATCCAACAGAAAAGATTTAGTGTTACTGAGTTATTATCCTAAATAATGAGTCTACCTGGAGGTTTTAGTCTCGTGCTAGATATCCAAGTAATACAAATTATATTTAAATTCAGTTATAATTAATGCTTAATCAAAGTTAACTACCTGGGATAAAGATCTTAGTTGTTCAAAATGCAATTCATAAAGATTTGCAAGTATTTGATATCTAGCTAAAGGGAGTCTTATCTCAGCTAAATAGCCTCCTTTAATCGATATATAACTCCATCCTCATCAGCATTCTTGATGAAATGAAATGTTTGTATAAAAAATAGAACCTTGAGAATGAACGGGGATTAATGTTAGATTTAAGTTGCAGATCAGAATGCTTTCAAGTGCGGAGGAGGGGTTTGGGGGTCTTATAGACTCCACATCCCTCCATGAAGAGTACCTGTCACTGCCTTGTGCTGTCACAAGGGATGTTTACAGTCATTGTGACAGCAATAAAAGTGATCAAAAAAACAAAAACAAAAAACAAAACAAAAAAAAGCGACAGTGTAAAAATAAAAAGTAAAAAAAAAAAAAAAAAAAAAATTAAAGCGCCCCATCCCTCCGTGCTCGCTCGCAGAAGTGAACGTATACATAAGTCTCGCTCGCAAGTGTAAACAGTGTTCAAACCACACATGTGAGGTATCGCTGTGATCGTTAGATCGAAAGCGATAATTCTAGAGCAAGACCTCCTCTGTCACTCTAAACAGGTAACCGTTTTGGAGATTTTTAAGTACAGTAGTTTGTCACCATTCTACGAGTGTGCGCAATTTTAAAGCACGATATGTTAGGTAACTATTTACTCTGCGTAACATCATATTTCACATTATACAAAAAAATTGGCCTAATTTTACTGTTTTTTTTGTTTTCTGTTTTTTTTAATTCATTAAAGTGTTTTTTTGTTTTGTTTTTTTTTTTAAACGCTGCACAAATACAGTGTGACATAAAATATTGCAAGGACCACCATTTTAGTCTCTAGGGTCTCTGCTAAAAAAAAAAAATATATGTTTGGGGGTTCTAAGTAATTTTTTAGCAAAAAATACTGTATTTGTAAGCAACAAACGTCAGAAAAAGGCTTATGCCCCGTACACACGACCGGACTTTCCGACAACAAATGTTGGATTGTCGGAAAGTCCGACCATGTGTATGCTCCATTATTATTATTATTATTATACAGTATTTATATAGCGCCAACAGTTTACGTAGCGCTTTACAACTTGAGGGTAGACAGTACAAATACAATACAATTTGATACAGTAGGAATCAGAGGGCCCTGCTCCTTAGAGCTTACAATCTAAGAGGGGAGGTCAAGAGATACAAGAGGTAATAACTGTGGGTGATGTGCTGATTGAGAAGATAAATGTACAGTTGTTAGGTGGGGGCCAGATAGGCTTCTCTGAAGAGATGAGTTTTCAGGGATCGTCTGAAAGTGGATAAAGTAGGAGAAAAACGGACGGATTGGGGTAGAGCATTCCAGAGGATGGGGGAGGCTCTGGAGAAGTCCTGAAGGCGAGCATGGGATGAGGTGACAAGGGAGTTTGAGAGCAGGAGGTCTTGGGAGGAGCGAAGAGGACGATTAGGTTGGTATTTTGTGACTAGGTTAGAGATGTAGCTAGGGGCCAAGTTGTGGATGGCTTTGTAAGTTATAGTTAGTATCTTGAATTTAATTCGGTGACTGAGTGGCAGCCAATGGAGGGATTGGCAGAGAGGTGTAGCAGACGCTGAGCGGTTTGTGTGGTGGATGAGCCTGGCAGCAGCGTTCATGATGGACTGAAGTGGGGATAGCCTATTTAGAGGTAAACCAATGAGGAGGGAGTTGCAGTAGTCAAGGCGGGAGATGACCAGGGAGTGGATTAGAAGCTTTGTGGTGTCAATGGATAGAACGTTTGCTGTCGGACTTTCCGCCAACAAATGTTTGAGAGCAGGTTCTCAAATTTTCCAACAACAAAACTTGTTGTCGGGAATTCCGAGCGTGTGTACACAAGTCCGACGCACAAAAGTCAACGCATGCTCGGAATCAAGCAGTAGAGCCGCACTGGCTATTGAACTTCATTTTTCTTGGCTCGTCGTATGTGTTGTACGTCACCGCGTTCTTGACGTTCGGAATTTCCGACAACATTTGTGTGACCGCGTGTATGCAAGACAAGTTTGAGCCAACACCCTTCGGGAAAAAATCCACGGTTTTGTTGTCGGAATGTCCGATTGTCTGTACGCGGCATAAGTCTTCAAGTGGTTAAACAAACCACATGATAATGTGATGAATTGGGAGTTCAAGGTACTCTAAACCATCACGCTATTCGTCATTGGTTAATACTGGATTATAATGCCATATAGATTTATGTTTTCTGTTGGTATATTAATGTTTAATTTCAAGTACAACAATTGTAAATTCCTAGTCATCAGACAAACTCAAAAGCACGTTTGTTGACTGGGTTAACCACGCTCCATGGTTAGAATTTCAGTTACGTTCCCAGCACCTATACTGCTATATTTTGAATACCTTTGCTGCCTTTCTTTTTACATAATCTTTTCTACATTGTATTTGATCTGCTGGAAGGAGACAGATGAGAGCCTTAAGCTGGCCATAGATGGCTCAAATTTCAGCCATTTCTTGTTAAACCAGACAAAATTTGAGCTGTAGGTTTAGCCTGCAACCACCACGGGACTCAACAATGGTCAATTTAATAACTGACTGAGTCGGGTGGAAAAGTTCAGCCACTGTTCAGCAGCACCATTGCACTTAGGCTATTTGGGTGCAGTGTCTGCCTAAATAAAACAGCGACCAGTAGAGATTCCTCCATCCACGCTGTTGACGTGGAAGGGGGATTGATTGATTTTATCTAGTTCAGTCTGCTGGTTAAACAATAAAAAATCTAGCTGTGTATGGTTTTCTTTTTTTTTTGTCTGCACTTCAGCCTCAAGTTGGCTGCACAACGTGGCTGTTCCCTGAAGCAGCACAACACACTACAGTAATCAAACACGATCGGACTTTCCGACAACAAAACCGTGGATTTTTGTTCAAAGGATGTTGGCTCCAACTTGTCTTGCATACACACAGTCACACAAATGTTGGCCAACAATTACGAACGTAGTGACATACAATACGTACGTGATGTCTGCATTACAAACGCTAGTTTTACAAGATGTTTTTGGTAAAAAAAAATCTCAATAATCGTATAATGGTTTACGCTAACGTTATAGCATCTACAAACTATGGGATTTACAGTGGGGACGGAAAGTATTCAGACCCACCTAAATTTTTCACTCTTTGTTATATTGCAGCCATTTGCTAAAATCATTTAAGTTCATTTTTTTTCCTCATTAATGTACACACAGGACCCCATATTGACAGAAAAACACAGAATTGTTGACATTTTTGCAGATTTATTAAAAAAGAAAAACTGAAATATCACATGGTCCTAAGTATTCAGACCCTTTGCTGTGACACTCATATATTTAACTCAGGTGCTGTCCATTTCTTCTGATCATCCTTGAGATGGTTCTACACCTTCATTTGAGTCCAGCTGTGTTTGATTATACTGATTGGACTTGATTAGGAAAGCCACACACCTGTCTATATAAGACTTTACAGCTCACAGTGCATGTCAGAGCAAATGAGAATCATGAGGTCAAAGGAACTGCCTGAAGAGCTCAGAGACAAAATTGTGGCAAGGCCCAGATCTTGCCAAGGTTACAAAAAAATTTCTGCTGCACTTAAGGTTCCTGAGAGCACAGTGGCCTCCATAATCCTTAAATGGAAGACATTTGGGACGACCAGAACCCTTCCTAGAGCTGGCCGTCCGGCCAAACTGAGCTATCGGGGGAGAAGAGCCTTAGTGAGAGAGGTAAAGAAAAACCCAAAGATCACTGTGGCTGAGTTCCAGAGATGCAGTCGGGAGATGGGAGAAAGTTGTAGAAAGTCAACCATCACTGCAGCTCTCCACCAGTCGTGGCTTTATGGCAGAGTGGCCCGATGGAAGCCTCTCCTCAGTGCAAGACACATGAAAGCCCGCATGGAGTTTGCTAAAAAACACCTGAAGGACTCCAAGATGGTGAGAAATAAGATTCTCTGGTCTGATGAGACCAAGATAGAACTTTTTGCCTTAATTCTAAGGGGTATGTGTGGAGAAAACCAGGCACTGCTCAACTGGTTGCAATCGAGGGAAAGATGAATGCGGCCAAGTACAGGGATATCCTGGACGAAAACCTTCTCCAGAGTGCTCAGGACCTCAGACTGGGCCGAAGGTTTACCTTCCAACAAGACAATGACCCTAAGCACACAGCTAAAATAACGAAGGATTGGCTTCACAACAACTCCGTGACTGTTCTTTAATGGCCCAGCCAGAGCCCTGACTTAAACCCAATTGAGCATCTCTGGAGAGACCTAAAAATGGCCGTCCACCAACGTTTACCATCCAACCTGACAGAACTGGAGAGGATCTGCAAGGAGGAATGGCAGAGGATGCCCAAATCCAGGTGTGAAAAACTTGTTGCATCTTTCCCAAAAAAGACTCATGGCTGTATTAGATCAAAAGGGTGCTTCTACTAAATACTGAGCAAAGGGTCTGAATACTTAGGACCATGTGATATTTCAGTTTTTCTTTTTTAATAAATCTGCAAAAATGTCAACAATTCTGTGTTTTTCTGTCAATATGGTGTGCTGTGTGTACATTAATGAGGAAAAAAAATGAACCTAAATGATTTTAGCAAAGGGCTGCAATATAACAAAGAGTGAAAAATTTAAGGGGGTCTGAATACTTTCTGTCCCCACTGTATACTGGAATGTTTATTTCTTTATATATTCATTTATTTTTATGTATGTAATGGGGGCAGTCAGCTGGATTGCGATATTGCGGTGGACAATCGGACACTAACTGACCCTTTTTGACACTTTACGGGAACCAGTAATACAGCTAATACAGTGATCAGTACTAAAAAATATGCACTGTCACTGTACTAATAACACTGGCTGGGAAGGGGTTAAACATTTAGGACAATTAAAGGGTTAACTGTGTGCCTAGCCAGTGTTTGTATTTTCTATGTGTGCTGCTTTTACTAAGGGAAGAGATGGATTTTATCCCCTGCTTTGTCCCTTCCCTCTGTCAGAACGGAACTCTGACTTGTTTACATAGTCCGTTCTGAGTCTCTGCTTGACGATCTGCGGGTGCCGGCGGACATCGAATCCCCAACAACCGCAGATCAGCTTCTGCTGTGAATAATTAATCACAGCAGAAGCGGAAAACGCGTCAATAAAGCATTTTAACATGACAGGCACAATAACAGGTATCCATGGTATCTAAAATTTCAAGGCATGCCTAAACGAGACCAACAATGGTCACCAGAACAAACAGAGAACAATTAAAACACACAACAATAAGAGCCTAACAGGGAGCCTAACCCTGCTCTACTCAATCCAAACAATTAAAAAAAAAAAGGTTTGGCTATAAATACGTTTTTAAGCTTTAATTCATAACAAGTCTAATGGCTTTGCTCTAAAGTTATGTCAGGGTCATGCGAGTTCCATCTCCAAAAGGACCACCTTGCCACCTGGGTTTATGGACATTACTGTTTTAGGTTTAGGCTCCATTCACATGTAGCGGTATGTTCACCACTTGGTTACTAGCAATCCGCCAATCACCCTGCTGCCAGACCCCCATCTATCAGTTAAGACAATGAACAATCATTTGCACAGTTTTGTTACGTTTATTGCAGGATACAACTTGGATGGGAGAAAGGACGATATGAGATGCCCATAGCATTTAGCACATTATCAGACGTTATTCAGTGGCCTTGGCCTCGCAAAACTGGATGCACACCTTGCACCCCCAATCTCCTTCCTTTGAATAACTTCTCTGCAGACTGTTACTCCTTCTTTTCTTGTACAAATCCTTCACTACAAAACTACTGACATACTATTTCTTCACTTCCATTGTGACAAGACAGAATCACTCTGAATAATTCCACCTTGCAGACCGTAATGGTATTGCCTCTGCGAATCAAAGAGTTAGAAGCCTACACAGCCTCTCCCCGATGGCCCAATGAATCAGACAGCCATACAGTCTTTTGGAAGGTATTATCATTGTGCTTAACCAGACCAGAGATACATGGTACCTCCCCACGACGGCCTGACACATGGTAATGGGCAGACCACTGTTCCCAGCCAGTCCATAACTATCCATGCTGCATTCCCCGGCCACAGGATTCTGCACTACTCTCAATAGCTCCTCCTCTTTTGTTTCTCTCCCACTGACCTTTCTCCAAAAGAATAGTTCTGTGTCCCCGGTCACAGAACGCCGATCTACTCTCCTCTGCGTGACTGCTACTTCCGCCGTACTGATCTTCTCTAGCATGCAAGTCCTGTGTTCCCCGGTCACAGCAGCTTGATACTTCTTAGAGATGAAGATCTTTACTAGGACTCCCTCCTGGCGGTTCCTCCATCCCTCCTCCATGCTCGGTGCATCCCCACATGGGGACACCCAGAACAGCAACTCATTACTCCATTCTGTCTTTTCCTGCTTTCTAGAACTCCTCCCTGGCAGCATGTGACCTCAGCTTTTATGAGAGGCCTGCCCCCTGCCAATACCTAAGGGTAATTGGTCAGAGCTCTTTACATGAGCTGCCTGCCACTCAAACCTCAGGCCAAACCTCTCTTCCAGAACAATCCTTCTGAAAGCAGGGGAGGCACTTCTGAGCCAGAGCACAGGTGGCCACACCTCCTACTACTCCAAACACTCCCAGTCCCAAATCGAAACAACCAGGCCCAGCCTAAAGCACAGGCCTGGCTAAATTTCACCTGTACTTGGACCCTGAGCTATAGAAAAATACTAGTCTAGCACCTACCTTCAGGTAGAGGGTGCTACACACATTTGTACGACTCCAAAGTTGGCTTTGACCAGTGATAATGGAGAACTGTTGCACACACGTTGCATTGTATAATATTCAGGTATGACTTTCATGCAACTTCTGAGGGTTAACATTTAAGTCTACGGCCCTCAAGTTGCATGAAAGTAGTGCATGACCTATTTTGAAGTTGCAACTTTAAGTCGTGCATATATGAATGGTTATTTTTGGAATATATGGGGAACCAGGGCTTTTTTTCTCAAACAATAGGTGCTGGAACTCAACCACGACCCCCCAAAACCCCTCCACCCACACACACCCTCCAAATCACATCAAATAGTGGGTGTGGTCAGTCAAATTTCACAAACAGTAGGAGGGTCCTAAAGGGGCATTAAGTACCAAGATTACATACAGAGTGCAGAGTTCAGAGGGGTTACACACAGAGTGCAGAGCTGTCACGTGTAAACACAGAAACTGGACTTCTGTGTTTACAAGTGATTGTGGTCAGCAGGCCCCCCCCCAAGGGTCTGAGCCAGAGGTGGTGTAAATGAGTTCCACCAAGTTCCCCCTGAAAAAAAGCCCTGTGGGGAACGATGTGGCATGTAACTTCGATGTCCAAAGCTGCATGACAAGTGGCACGAGTGTGAATGGAGCCTTAGCCATTGGCTATTGTGAGTATGTACTCATTGGTTTAATATTTGTTAAAGTGGAGTTCCACCCAAAAGTGTAACTTACGCTTAATTGCTTCCTCCCTCCCTCTGGTGTCACATTTGGCACCTTTTAGGGGGGGAGGGGGGGACAGGGACTTATCCCCGAAATTCGGCCCCCTCCTCCTTTTCTCCGCCGCTGGGCCAATCAGAAAGCGCAGCGTGTTTCACGCATGCGCAGTAGGGAACCGGGCGTGAAGCCAAAGGGCTTCACTGCCGGGTTCCCTTATCTGGAATGGCGGCGGCTGCACCCGACAGCCAATCCGAAGATTGGCTGGGGTGCCGACATCGTGGGCTCCCTGGACAGGTAAGTGTCCATATAGTAAAAGTCAGCAGCTATGGTATTTGTAGCTGCTGACTTTTAATTTTTTACCCCCTGCTTTATGAATGTATTGTTGATAATGCACTAGTTCTTTGCATCCTTTTTTTTTTTTGTCTTGTTTATGTCTTTTCAAGATTTCCCGATCTTAAGAGGGCAGCATTGGCATTGCATACCAGTCTTGGATGGGAGCTGATGGTCACCGCCTACTACAGTCCATTGAGTTCCTTATAATCCCTTAGCGCTATGATGTCAAGTTTGTTTACTTTGAAAAAAAGTTCCCGTTCCTTCCCTCATATTTCCCAATTCTGTAAATATTTTGCTTTGAGAATGAGTAGAACCTTTACGGCGTTGTAGCGGCGGCGGCGGCGGCAAAGTGGGTAATTATTGCCAGAAATATTCAACATTATACAAAACAAAAAACTGTTATTCAGCTACAGCTTGTGGACCAGAGAACATTAGAAATTGAGGGCTGTGAAATGATTATAATTATTTTAGAGCAATTTTGTTGAAATTTATCTGAAACATCAGCCGTCCTGTGTGAAGACATTACCGGTGATTCTTACATCTTATTAACACAAGACTGGGTTATCCCGAACAATTGCTTGCCATTAATTTCGCACAGCTTGCACATCTTACGTCGCCTGTGAAAACGAGATATTTCTTAATGTCTGCTTTTATGCAAATTAATATCCTTAAACAAATGTTCTCAGTGCTTCTCTGCTCTTTATTGTAAAACTGAGTTGAATTTTTTTTTTTTCCAGCATAATTATCTCGGAGGATAAAGCTTATCGGGATTTGTCATGGTGCAAGCTCCGCGGGCCATACAATGAACACGCTGTGCAGTGCGGCAGGTGTGTGCATGCAGAAAATGTGTTCATTTATTGATTATTTATTTATTACAGGCATTTATACATGGAGAACATGGAAAATGGCTGTAGTACTAATTTATATTAAAGAAGGTGAACCTGTCGGATCCTATAAACCATACTGTGTTCAAAGCAATGCGGTTTCCTTTTTGAGCTCATGGATTTCTGGCCCAGGCTGTATACTGGCCTATGACTTCGGTTCAAGTCAGTACTAGGTACCACCCCCCTTACAGTTGTAGGCCACACCCAATTCAACAATACCATCCAAGAGACTCCACTGGCCACTGAGGAGTTGGGCCTGGAATGGAGGAACACAGGAACCTATAGCTCTGCAATCAGCAAATTAAATTCCCCCTACTAAACCATACCTCCCAACCTTTTGATATGGGAATGAGGGACACCTATCGGAAAAAGTATGCAGGCATAGGACACACCCCTTGCCACGCCCCCTTAAAGGAGAATTGTACAAAAAAAAACAAGTCTGGTTAAACTCACAAGTGCTATTTTTACCACTACTATTCCTTTATATTGGCTTTTGGAATTTACAATTGCGGCAATTTAGAAATCAGATGAAAGGTTTAGGGCTGGAAAACACTTTATGATAGATAAAAAGTGCATTTTATATACAGCTATATAGATCAGACCAAAATGAGGGACAAATGAGGGACAGAGGGACATTATTCCAAATCAGGGACAGTCCCTCGAAATCAGGGACAGTTGGGAGCTATTCTAAACAGTGGGGAGGGGGGTGTTAGACCTCTGCAGAGAGACCCTGCTTCCATACAGAGAGCAAGGGACCTTCTCTACAGAATACTGGCAATGAACAGGTTTTTCTACTCAGGCCTGCAGGGGTAGATAAGTTCTTTGTCACATCCTTCAAGTTTCCCCGTTAGCTCGAGCAACAAATTTATGCCTACCCCACGTGGTTTCTACTGGGCTACATTAGGCACTTTTTACAGGGTCACTTTACTGCACACATGGGGTACCTTTGTTTTGTGTTGTCTTCATCAATGCCCTGGGACAAGGCCGAGGCTACCGTGGGGGAATCCTCCACATTAAGGCGAACCTCCACTGTTAAAGATGAACGTACATCATGTACATTTGCACTACAACTGTTCTCCAGTTAACCCTCGGTTCCCTATGCCCTTGTACACCTTCTCTGTACTGTGCATTTAGGAGGGACAAGCTGAGCCAATGTCCACGTCAATGTTTCACTACTACTCCCCAGGAGCAGAGTGGGCCCCGCCGCGCACCCTGCGGGGGCGCCACACATGCACTTGACTTAACTCAATGACAACATGAAAGACGTTTGTTTTAACTTTGCAAATTTATTAAAAATAAAAAACTAAAAAAATCCATGTACATAAATATTCACAGCCTTTGCCATGACACTCAAAATTGAGCTCAGGTACATCCTGTTTCCACTAACCATTCTTGAGATGTTTCTACAACTTGATTGGAGTCCATCTGTGGTAAATTCAGTTGATTGGACAAGATTTGGAAAGGCACACACCTGTCTATATAAGGTCCCACAGTGCATGTCAGAGCACAAACCAAGCCATGAAGTCCAAGGAGGACTTCCTTGTCCAATCGAGGCACAGAAAAATTTCTGCAGCATTGAAGGTCCCAATGAGCACCGTGGCCTCCATCATCTGTAAATGGATGCGGTTTGGAAACACCAGGACTCTTCCTGGAGCGGGCCACCTGGCCAACCTGTGCGATCGGGGGAGATGGCCTTAGTCAGGAAGGTGACCAAGAACCCGATGGTCACTCTGACAGAGCTCCAGCGTTTCTCTGTGGAGAAAGCAGAACCTTCCAGACGAATAACCACTCCTCAGTAAAAGGCACATGACAGCCCACCTGGAGTTTGCCAAAAGGCACCTGAAGGACTCTCAGACAATGAGAAAAAAAATTCTCTTGTCTGATGAAACAAAGATTGAACTCTCTGGCCTGAATGGCAAGTGTCATGTCTGGAGGAAACCAGGCACCGCTCATCACCTGGCCAACACCATCCCTACAGTGAAGCATGGTGGTGGCAGCATCATGCTGTGGTGATATTTTTCAGCGGCAGGAACTGGAAGACTAGTCTGGATCGACGGAAAGATAAATGCAGCAATGTACATAGACATGCTTGATGAAAACCTGCTCCAGAGCGCTCTGGACCTCAGACTGAGGTGAAGGTTCATCTTCAAACAGGACAATGACCCTAAGCACACAGCCAAGATAACAAAAGAGTGGCTACGGGACAACTCTGTGAATGTCCTTGAGTGGCCCAGCCAGAGCTCAGACTTGAACCCGATTGAACATCTGTGAAGAGACCTGAAAATGGCTGTGCACCGACGCTCCCCATCCAACCTGATGGAGTTTGAGAGGTCCTGCAAAGAAGAATGAGAGAAACTGACCAAAAATAGGTGTGCCAAGCTTGTAGCATCATACTCAAAAAGACTTGAGGCTGTAATTGGTGCCAAAGGTGCTTCACCAAAGTATTGAGCAAAGGCTGTGAATACTTACAGTATGTACATGGGATTTTTTACGTTTTTAATCTTTCATACACTTGCAAAGATTTCAAACAAACTTTTTTCATGTTGTCATTATGAGGTATTGTAGATAGAATTGTAGGTAGTATAGATAGATAGGTATAGGTAGATAGATAGTATTGTAGGTAGAATTTTGAGGAAAATAATGAATTTAACCCATTTTGGAATAAGGCTGTAACATAACAAAATGTGGAAAAAGTGAAGCGATGTGAATACTTTCCGGATGCCCTGTAACCCTCCTGTTTTGTAGTTTGCTTACGGCTTTATTTTACTATATGTTTATGTAAAAAAAAAAAGACGGTCCTTCCCACTGATGTACGCATTGATGCACCCCATGTGAACGAGGCCGGTGAAGCTCCTCTATAACAATAAAAGAAAGGAACACACATGAAATATCAGCCGCCTTTATAGGTTTCCCTTATACGATGGTAATGGTTGTAATCAACTCCAGCTGAGCTTTCACTTTGCATATCAAATAAAAATTTTCTCAAAAAAAAACAAAGGATTTTGACAGCTTCCCTTCCCTCTTGCTCCTTTATTCTTCGGAGCACATTTTATGCTCATTGCTCTTAGAAGAGATTTTTTTTTTTTTTTCACACGTGCTTTTATGTAAATTGGGATTACTGGATATTTTTTCTATTATTAGGGCCTTGACGAGCACGTGAAAATGAACCTAGATATGTGCAGGCCATTTCTCTATCCTGAAAAAGCTGCATTATTTATCAAACCTGAAACAACCGCGCACCGTTCCCTCGCCGCTTTCTGAAGTGCAGATGAGACAAATGTTTGGCTGGAGGGGTTTGTAGCAAACGCTTTCTGTGTGGACGGAGGGGATACGTCTGCTGATATGTGGTGTCATGCAGAAAGGAGAATGGTGTATGCTAACTTACAGATCACATTGTGATCTGCAGACGTGAGTGTGAGAGGGCGTTGGAGTTGAGTAGTTGCTTTTTACAGTTATCCTTTTGATAGTGAGTAGGGGGCGGTTGTTTAAATGAACCACTTCAATACTGGGACCTTTCACCCCCTTCCTGCCCAGGCCAACTTTCAGCTTTCAGCGCTGTTGCACTTTAAATGACAAATGCGCAGTCATGCAACACATGACATTTTTATCATTTATTGAGACAGATGGAGCTTTATTTTGGTAGTATTTAATCACTACTGTTTTTTTCTTCTATTTTTTTTTTGCTGAACAAATAAAAAAAAGACCAAAAAATGTTTGTGTTTTTTTCCGTTCGTGTTATAAAAATTTGCAAATAAGTAATTTTTCTCCTTTACTGATGTGCGCTCATGAGGCTGCACTGATGGGCACTAATAGGCTGCACTGATGGGCACTGATGAGGCAGCACTGATGTACAATAATGAGGCTGCACTGATGAGGCGACACTAATGTATACTGATGAGGCTGCACTGATGTTCATTGATGAGGCTGCACTGATGTTCATTGATGAGACTGCACTGATGGGCACTGCTGAGGAGGCACTGATGAGGCTGCACTGATGTACAATAATGAGGCTGCACTGATGAGGCGACACTAATGTATACTGATGAGGCTGCACTGATGTTCATTGATGAGGCTGCACTGATGTGAACTGATGAGACTGCACTGATGGGCACTGATGAGGAGGCACTGATGAGGCTGCACTGATGGGCACTGATAGGCTGTACAGATGGGCACTGATGAGGCAGCACTGATGTACACTGATGAGGCGGCACTGATGTACAATAATGAGGCTGCACTGATGAGGCTGCACTGATGTGAACTGATGAGGCTGCACTGATGAGGAGGCACTGATGAGGCAGCACTGATGTACACTGATGAGGCGGCACTGACGTACAATAATGAGGCTGCACTGATGAAACGGCACTAATGTACACTGACGAGGCTGCACTGATGCCCATTGATGAGGCTGCACTGATGGGCACTGATGAGGAGGCACTGATAAGCTGCACTGATGGGGCTACACTAATGATCAGTGCCCTAATTATCAGTGTAAACTATGTACTACCAGACGTGCTGGTTATCGGACTAAGCAGGCAATAGACGAGTCGAAAACAGAATTAGAATTCATGGACATTCGTTTTTTGCATCATTAGTGTGCCTGCTGCGACATGCCATTTCTGTGCCGCAATCGAAAATGCCTGATCCAACATACTGGATTTTGTTTAGAAAAACAGAACAAATGATGACACAATCGTATGTGCCATTTTCGTTTTGCAATCGACAGAACGTTCAGTTTTTCTATGACTGGCCTTAGCCCTGTTGGCTGTTTCCCTGTACAGCAATGTCAATACAACGGTCAGGTGACTGCCACTTTGACACTGACACTAGGGGCAATTCAGCAAAGGAAGGAGGAGGGGGGGCCAAACTTCCGTGGGACGGCGCCGTGGCGCCTTCTCCCGAAAGTGGTGGATATCAAATCATAGCCGATGGGCAAGATGTAGAGGCAGTCCACCCCTCAAGCTGACATTACTTCCGCCCTATACCAATGGGGTCCCGGCACTTCTCCAGCCCTGTCAGCACCTCCAGCGGCTGTGATTTTCTAGCATCAGCGGGACTGGGACATCTATCAAGATTTTGCATTTGATAATATGCCCACTAGATGGCACTTTTCCCTTTCTATACACACACACACACACAGGATCGTGGGGAAAGTCACATGCGAATTGGACAGGAATTGCACCGTATTCATGTTCAAATCCCATGCGATTCTATGCAGTGCGGTTTGCGCCTGTTTATTTTCTATTGACGCAAATTGCACGCCAAAGTATTGGTACTCGGTATTGGCGAGTACTTGACCGAAAGTATTGGTACTCGTACTTGCTGACAAAAAAACAGTATTGGTGCAACCCTAATTTAAACCTATTCACTGCGGTGCATGTTACAGCAACGCACTATGCACATGTTAGTGCATTGCAGTGCCAACCATTAGAGCTTAGAACTGTGCATTGTGGTGCGCTATATCAGATTTTCAGTCTGTTTTGGTGTGTATGCCAAATTCAAAGAAACAGGGTTGTTGTGTGCTGGCTCATTCAAAGGAATAGGCTGTCGTAACACAATGTACATTAACTCGCTAAACAACACAACTGGGGGAAGGGGAGCCTAGCCTTGTAAAATACATTGAGACTGCAGCTCTCCGAGTTTAATTAGTGAAGATCCAATATCACATTTATTGCCAGGCTGCTGTTAATGCACTTCAATGTAGAGGAAAGTATCTCAATGAGCGGTTGTCTAAGGGGTTATGGCTGGTTATACATGGTTCATTTTTTTTTTCATTCAGCCAGTGGGCTGAATGAAAAAAACAGAACTGATTTCCCCATCCACACATTTCGCAGCCTGCATATTTGTATTCTGACAGCAGGGATGCTCCTCTACTGTCAGAATATTATTATTATTATACAGGATTTATATAGCGCCAACAGTTTACGCATCGCTTTACAATATAAAAGGGAGACAAAACAGTTATATTTACAATAAAATACAAGAGAATTAAGAGGGCCCTGCTCAGAAGAGCTTACAATCTAATAGGGTGGGGCAGGTGGTACAAAAGGTTGTAACTGTGAGGAATGAGCTGGTGGAAGTGGTAGGAGATTAGTTGGAGATGTGACAGGCTTTCCTGAAGAGATGAGTTTTCAGGGATCGCCTGAAGGTAGCAAGGGTAGGGGATAGCCGGACAGGTTGAGGTAGCGAGTTCCAGAGGATGGGAGAGGCTCTGGAGAAATCCTGGAGACGAGCGTGGGAGGAAGAGACGAGAGAGCTTGAGAGTAGGAGGTCTTGAGAAGAGCGGAGAGGACGATTTGGGTGATATTTGGAGACAAGATTGGTGATGTAGCTCGGGGCAGAGTTGTGAATCACTTTGTATGTTGTGGTTAGTACTTTTAATTTAATTCGCTTGGTAATTGGGAGCCAGTGTAGGGATTGGAGGAGAGGGTTGGCAGACATTGAGCGGTTGGTAAGGTAGATAAGTCAGGTAGCAGCATTCATGATAGACTTCTAGTGCTGGTAGATTTACAATCTACCGCAGGTTAGGTAAATTTAGTAAATAGTGTGTTAGGAAGGTTAATAGTTTGCCTCTGTTCCAGCTTGGCTGACGTTGTGTGTGCTTCCGTGCTGACCGGTGGGTGTCGCTGTTGCTACTGGTCAGTGTTGGAAAGGCAACGTGTCGAAGTGTATAGATGTTCCTCTGTCTCGGAGACAAGCTCGGTGGAGGTGGTCCTTCGAGTTGCATTCTGGGAAGAGGGTATTTATGGGACAGACGCCATATTTTGGGGTTTGTTTTACAGCTGGCCCTCCTGGCCGACAGGTATGCGTTAAGGAGCTACCTCGTGGTCCTCCGATCGGGAGGCCCACGATACAGAGGCGCAGGGGTGGGTCCAGAAGCTTGTCTGGGGCCTACCACCGCGGCCGAGGAATGGTCCTCAGCTGTCGGTCCTGTGTGACCGAGGAGATCCCAGGGGAGGACCCATCTTGGAGAGATCACGCGGTGAGCTGGTCTATAGAGGGGCCTGGTGACTCGGCTGGAGGACGTATCCAAAAGAAGTAACTATACAGCATAGTGTTGCCGGTTCGGCTTGAAGGTTCAGGCACTGTGACTGACTTTCACTACAGAAAATCTGATACATCCTGTGGCAGAGGATCGTACGGATTTACCCCCCAAACAAGTCTGTGGCAGAGACTTTTGATTCATGCTGCGTACTGGCTGCTAGACCGGTGAGAGAGGCCTATCCAGACGAGCAAAGAGTGTGTCCCACAAGGGGAGCGCATTCCACATAATTATCTGAATTCTACCAGGACATTTGCCGCTAAGATTCTGCAAGAAAATATTTGAGTTTCTCCTGAAAGTTTCCTTTTCCGTCTCTTTCCTGCTACTTCCTAAAGTTTGTCTGTTTAATAAAGCATTGAAAACGTACTCCAGTGTTGGTGCGTGTGTCGTCCAGAAGTAAACTCAACGGAACCCTAGACCCGGTGAAACAGAGGGAAGCAAGGTGAAGGTAACAGACCCGCTTAAACCAGCAGCTCCACCGAGAATTAGTGCTACAGACTGAAGAGGGGAGGAGCCTATGGAGAGGCAGGCCAATGAGAAGGGAGTTGCAATAGTCAAGGCGAGAGATAACAAGGGAGTGAATGAGGAGCTTGGTGGTTTCATTTGTTAAAAAGGGGCGAATTTTAGAGATGTTACGGAGGTGAATTCTACAAACTTTTGACAGCGATTGGATTTGAGGCTGAAATGACAAGTCAGAGTCTAGGATTACACCTAGTACCCTGGCGTGAGGGGAGGGACTGATGGTTGCATTGTTGATTTTCATGGAAAAGTCATGGAGGGGGGCACGGGCGGGGGGGGGGGGGTATTAATAGCTCAGTTTTAGAGAGATTCAGTTTAAGGAAGTGGTGCAACATCCATGCTGATATGTCAGTTAGTAATGCGAGAGGAGACTGAAGGAGTGAGGTGAGGAGTAAACAGATAGATTTGGGTGTCATCAGCGTATAAGTGGTATTTGAAGCTGTGGACGGTTATCAAGTGACCAAGGGGGGAGGTGTAGACAGAGTAGAGAAGAGGTCCAAAAACAGAGCCTTGGGGGACCCCCACAGAAAGGGGAAATGGAGAGGAGGAGACAGAGGTGACACTGAAGGAGCACTGTGATAGATAGGCAGAGAGCCAGGGTAGAGCAGAATCTCAGAGACCAAGGGAATGTAGTTTATTGAGAAGGAGCGGGTGGTCAACAGTATCAAAGGCCGCAGAGAGGTCAAGTAGTAGTAGAATACAAAAATCAGCACTGCAACCAGCTTTTTTTTTTAATATACAGAGGATAAACTTCAAATACATTACATCACGGATAAAGACAAATACAAAGCGAAATAAGTCAGAATCCAATAATTCTCAAATAATCAGGGTTTTAAACAGAAAAGGCACCCTAAAAAGGGTACAACCAAATAAAGAACTGTTACCATTATTGGCCCATACTGCTTGAATATTTCCCGAGATAACCAGGTTAGTAACCAACAAATGAGAATGAGAAGTATAAGGTCACTTATGGTAAGGTCGGTCAGCAGGTCATGAAGCGCAGCCAACTTTTATCTTACAAGGCAGTTGAACAGAAGTTGATCAGTGGATTAGCTTCTGCTCAACTGCAGTGGCTACACATGGACCGAAATTCGGCTGGTTCTGCAGGCATCTATCTATGGCCAACCTATTGGTTAGTGGGAGGGTTAGCATTAGTGTTGTCAGGAGGGTTGCATTGGGGTTTTTTGGTAGGGTTAGGGTGAAGGTTAATGTTAGTGGGAGGGTTCAGATGTGAGTTAGTGTTATCAGGAGTGTTGAGGTAAGGGTTAAGGATAGTGGCAGTGCAAACACACCCAAGGCAAAAGATTACAAAGAGCCCCCCCCCCTAGCTGCAGGCCCACATGCACAGTGGCTGGGTCAGTACCAGGTGCCCAAACAACAGCCGCTCTCCGCTGATCCTAGGCTTACCACCTTTGGTCAATGGAAAACTGAATAGGAAGGAGACTGTTGCATTGTGGTTAAATAATTTGACTTGGTAAAAATTAAGCACATAATTAGCACAGTGAAAAATAGTCCGAATTCTTATTCTAATTGTAGCAACCCTCTAGTTGAGTAGGTGCTAGAGTGAGGATTTTTCTAGCAGAATATGAAAATTTAGGCATGCCTAGCTGGTGGCTAGGCCTGTTTGTTTTCATTCTGTGCTGGGAGTGGCTCAGGTTAGCAGCTGGTGACTCACAGGCAGCATCACCAAGACTTCCCTCTTCTTTTCAGAAAATTCTGTAAAGAGAGGAGGATAGGGGAGGTGGAGCTGTCTGGGTTATTCTAAGAAGCCTTGACCAATCCCCAACTTGGATTGGCAGGGGGGCAGGCCTGCTTAAATACCTAGGGTCAGGTGACCTTGGGCTGGGGCTTGGGTGCACCCAGGATCCTGGAAGAAAGGCATATGAGAGAGCAAGGAGAAGACAGCGGGAGAGAACACTGTTAAGAGACTCCAGGGAGGACAACTGGTCATAGCCAGGAGGGCTGGTGAGTGAAGCACAGTCAGGAGGACTTGAAGAGAGCTATCTGGGAGTGATAGCTAAATAGAGGACCGTTAGCACCAGACCTATTTCTACACCACAGGGGCCCGTAGGCCCCTGCCTGCAAACAGCAATACATTGAGGCCTGGCTGAGTTAGTGTCAGGCTTAACCATGCGGTGCTAGCTAGTCTGGAGGAGTAACAAGGGAAGTGCTGGACGAGTAACGTTATACAGAAAGTCAAGTGCTGGAGGAGTGAAAAGAGGTCTTGAGCAAGTGTTTGTGCTGGAGTGTGTATACTGGAGTGTTTGAATACCGAGGCCGGACGTTGCTGGGGGGGTGGCATCGGCATTATGTGCGAGTGAGGGGGGCAGATTTGTTTGACGCCCCCCCCAAGATATGTAGCACTGCGGCTGAAGTTCTGTGCAAAGCTCAACTTTTCCTGAAGAACTTAAACTTGGCAAAGTCCTGGATCCTAAGCTTAGATTTTGGACACTGATGCTACCCTTCACATACAAAGTCAATAGGAACCGGAAATTATGTCTGCGCGTTTCACCCTCCCAAGGTGATGACGCCCTGTGGGAGGGTGAAACGCGTAGACGTAATTTCTGGTTCCTATTGACGTCACTTTCGGTATTGTGGAAAGCACGCCATGAACGGCGTTTTTGTACTTACAGCTCCATGTTTTTTATGCCTGGTTTTATCCTACTTCTTGCAAGTATTCACTTTTATACGCAATAAATTCTTTACCAAGTGGTACTTCACTATCAGTCCCTTCCTTCCATTTTTTGGGTACCTGTTATCCTGGCTGAATATCCTTAACAAGGGAAATCTACTTGATGATCTGATGTTCAAGCCGCCATTCCTGGTCAACTCTATTGAGCCTGAAATGACCCCTAGACCAGTGGTTCTCAACTCCGTTCCTCAGGACCCACTAACAGGCCAGGTTTGCAAGATAACTGAAATACATCACAGGGGATATCATTTGCTGCTCAGTGATTGCAGTATTCTTGTCTGCATCTCCCCAAGGTAATACTTAAAATCTGGCCTGTTGGTGGGTCCTGAGGACTGAAGTTGAGAACCACTGCCCTAGACTGAAAAGCTGAGGGTCTACTTTATTTGGTGAGTGGGGACACAGGAGGGGGTGTTGTGGTATACCTTGAAAACTCTGGAGCACTTTGCACTTTTGTGGAATTGGAGCACATCAGTCACTTTATATGGACTTTCACTTTTTGTTATTAATGAATTGGTTTTTTTTCACTAATATTGTGTTTGCTAGCGCTGTAAATTCTTATTCTCATTTTATAATGTCCCCATGCCTGAAACTTGCCAGATTCTGTACAGTAACTGCAGCCCGTGATATTTCCCATGAATGCAGTAAGCACGGCCAGGTTCCGGTGCCCTCGCTCACCCTTTATGTTACTCCGGCAGCAGCTGCACAAATTAGAAAGCGGACCGGAGAGTTGAACGAGTCCTGACGGGGCAATAAATAAATATTTTATCGTCTAATGGGCACCATTAAGAAACACTTCCTAGAAAAAAAGACCACAGAGGTGTCCAAGGGATCGATACGGGAAGCTTACAAGTGTCATCAGAGGGAACTAATAGCACAAGGCACTCGCAGAAAGAAAGAAGGACGAAGTGACATTTAGAAAAATATAATCACACTTTGGAATTAAAACATAAAACAGCTTGTGTTTGCTGGAGCTGCATTGAGAGGATAATCATTTGGAGGAGTTATTAGACATGTGAGAACACAGATTCTTCTCTCATTAATATCGTGAATACAGGCGTAAGCGTAGAAGAATGTGAGCACATGCTGGTAATGAACAGAAAGCGTGAATGCGTGCTTCTAATTATTACCATATATTAGAGGAGTCTCCGGAAATTCTACCTGGTGCTTGGCTTTAAAGCTGAACTCCAGACTTGTTGAATCAGCTTTGTATTAAAAAATACATAATTAAACAAATTTTTTAATGTGCAAGCAGTTTAGGCACCAAAATTTGACTCTGTCTCAGCCTCTCTTGTCAGATGTGCTGCAAAACTCATGTGCTAAAAAGACACATGCTGTTAGGAGGAGGGAGCAGAGTGACAAACAGAGGAGCTTATCAGTCTGCTTCTTCTTCTTCGCTGTCCAGTCATAGGCTGGGGAAGGGACAACACCTGTAAGGGTTACATAAAGGGTAACTCCACCTTTTACATCATGTTACACCCATATTTAAGGTATAACATGGTTGCAAGGCTTCCTGCCAGACAGGGGCTGTGCTGTGTGGAAGGGCCATGTAAACTCCAGGACTGGAGTGACAGTAATATAAATCATGTGGCAGGTAAATCAGCTCCTTTGTTAAAAAAAAAAAAAGCAATCCCCTCTTGGTGATCATTGTACATTACAGACACATTCCTGAAAGGGAGGATCTTGTTCATTATAACCACCTGGTGCACTTTCAGTAATTGAATGCAGTGTCTGCATCCCTTTAGAAGTAGCTAACCCTTAGGTACTATCTTAGCAAAAATGAAATTCCTATTGCAGGAGATGCCTAAAATGTTACTTGTATCTTTGCTCACATGTCTGAAAAAAATCAGTGAGCCAATCACACAAGCATGAAATTACATTTCTGGGGCATTCTCTGCATCAGTGGTGTATGGAATATTATATTGCATTGATTTTTTTGAACATTGTTAGAAAATACAGTGACTTCAGATTGGAACGGAAAGATAATTTTTATTAAAGTTATTGTAAAGTCTCGTTTTTTTTTTTTTCAATAAAAAAAAACAAAACATGTTATACTTACCTCCTCTGTGCGGTGGATTTGTACAGATCCTCCTCTTCTCGGGTCCCTTTTTGCTGCTCCTGGCCCCTCCATCCTGTTGAGTGCCCCCACAGCAAGCAGCTTGCTATGGGGGCACCCGAGCCGAGTCACAGCTCCCTGTGTCCATTCAGACACGGAGCTGTCGCCTGGCTCCGCCCCTCTCTCTCCTGAATGGCTGACTCACTTTGATTGACAGCAGCGAGAGCCAATGGCGCCACTGCTGTGGCTCAGCCAATCAGGAGGGAGAGTCTTGGACGGCAGAGACACTGGTGGACTTCGCTGGACAGAGATGGGGCTCAGGTAGGTATTAGAGGGGCTGGGTGGCTGCTGCACCCAGAAGGCTTTTTATCTTAATGCATAGAAACACATTAGGATAAAAAAAACCTGACTTTACAACTCCCTTAACATTAAAGTGTTACTAAACCCAGGACCCTGCATTCACTATATCAGGTCTCTCACAGTACACAGAACATGGAATTGCAATTATTTTAGTAAATATAAACTGCTAAATACCTTTTCTCATCAGCAGTATATAGCAGTCTTGCGACGTCTATCAGTGTCCAGGAGAGTAAAGCTTGTAGGAGGAGTTTTCATTCTCTCCTGACTGTCCTATGAGGCTGCAGGACCCCTAACTCTCTGTCAGGACAGTGCTGATTGGCCCTGTGCTGATCAAATGCACCCTCCCCAAAAAAAACCTCTCTAACAACACACACCAAACTGAGCATGTGCAGAGTGTCCCCAAGGCTCTGTACTATCAGGAGATGGATCGGGGACAGTGGAAGAAGGGGAGGAGAAGACAGAATCAAACAGCCTTTTTACACAATGCCGAGGATTAACCCCTTAGGTTCCACAGTGATTATAACAAGCATGCTTTACTGCATATGCAGACTGATTTTACTGTTGTGAGTTTAGTAACACTTTAAATGATGATATTGCTTGTGAAATAGTGTATGCTTTTGTAACATCAGTGTTAAGAAATATTTTCATGTGTACCTCATAAATGTACCCAGGGATGACTCAGAAACAAAATGTATTACTTTGAAAAACAGAATTCATTAGTTCTGCCTTTTCTTTCTCTGCGGGTTGATAGCAGTGTGAGGTTTTGTAAGCATTGCTTTATTTACACCCAACCTGCTCACCCTGTTACTGCAGGCAATGAAAGGGAACGAGGATGGCATCTCTTCCATATATCTGTTTGAACAGATATCTTCGCAACCAGGAGCGATAAACGAATTTGGTGCTGCAATGCACTCACAAGGTCCCTGGAGACCACAAACTGCTGGTACCAGGGACCCACTGAATAAGTCTAGCTACAAGCATTGCATGTCTTCACACTAGGACTTAAAACAAGAATAGCACCCTGGACGACCCTTATGATTCATGAAAAAATGTCCAGTATCCTCCACGACTCCCATGCCAAATTTCTTAAGGTGTGGACCCCGTGGTGGTCCTACGCCTTCCCTACTTTACATCTGACTAGTCTAGGACTCTAAATTTAATTTGACCCCATCTCCAGCCTGGGGGACTTTTCTTTCTCTTTCCCACCTCCTCTTTGTCCCACTCTTTCTTACTTGTCCCGTTTCTGGGCCTCTTGCCCGCCGCTCTGTTCTACACCCCCCCCCCCCAACTCCCTTCTCTCCCCCGGTCACTGTTGGGGATTACCTTTTATTTCATACCAGAACAGGACATAAGGGGAAATATCTCCAATGAGGACACAGACAAAAAAAATATTTTTACTGGCGTGGGGAAGGAAGGGTTAGAACCTCCGTTGAATATTTTTTTTGCTGTTTCTGTTTTCCTGAACTGGTGACAACTGTAGCCCTGGCAGAATTTTAACTAATCCCTACTGTATTACATACAAAATTAAATGACTACATCCTCCAAATTTCCATATCCCTTACAAATCCACCTTCCCCTACTCATTCACCCAGATATTACTACACTCAACAAAGTCTTTCCACGCTTTAAATGGCAAGCTGAAAGACCTTAGATAACCAGACACGCAAAAAACAAACATTATGCGAACCCTTCCTTGGAAGCTCAATTAGCCCTCCCTTCCTCTTTGAGGCCTACTTCATTCTCCACTATCCTCTATCCCTCCTGTTCCTAAATCCATTATACTTTTCAAAGATACCTAGCGGGTAACCCAAAAATTCCTATCCAGTTCTGGGTACATCACCCCTTTCTTCTGCACTTCACCCCATCTTTCCCACAAGGGAATACCACTAACCACTACACAATATAGGCATGAAGTTGAATCGGGGCATTAAGTGATCTACTTGATCTGGACAACAATTTGCCACCTTTCTCTATCTTACAGGCCAAATTTGCTCTTCTATCCAGCCACTTATTTCCCTATCTACAGCTCAGTGCATTCCTCCACCACCACTCTAATTATGAGTGCCTACTACACCTTTCTCCTGACCTCCAAAAAAAAAATCTATCTACATACCTAAATGCCTTGAAACAACATTTGTTGAAATGCAATTAAAATCCTCCACAGAGCCTATTATGAATTTGATCTACCCATTAAAAATCCTACTCAAAGCCCCTTTCTAACAAACTGACCTAAAATGTCACAAACAAAGTAGGTCTGTACCATCTACTGTGGCATCGTCTCCAGATTCACGCAATTTGGCAACAAAACTATGCTTATATGTTCCAACTTACCAACTGAAAAGGGTCCTTTAATAACCATGACCAGGGGCGTTGCTAGGTCTACAAAAGATCTGGGGCTAGAGCCCATAGCAGCGTAGTAAAGAAAGTCATACACTTGGGTGGGCATACACATGTATATACAGTAATATACATGTGTGTGTGTGTAATATATATCCCCAGAGAGCCCCCCCCTTACATCAGGGTCTCCAGAGAGCCTCCCCCTTGCATCAGGGTCCCCAGAGAGCCCCCCACTTGCATCAGAGTTCCCAGAGAGCCCCCCTTACATTAGGGTCCCCAGAGAGCCTCCCCCTTAAATCAGGGTCTCCAGAGAGCCTCCCCCTTAAAATCAGGGTCCCCAGAGAGCCTCCTACTTACATCAGGGTCCCCAGAGAGCCTCCCCTCCCCTTGGGGACCCCTGCAGAGACTCGGGGCTATGGGCCCCAGATTCAGGGCTATAGCCCCAAAAGCCTACCCCTAGCAACGCCCCTGACCATGACTGTTCTGTATGTAGTCCACCAACCTACCAAAAATGACCCAACTGACCTAATATTATCATCTTTTTTTATCTTGGCTGCCAAGAAACTCATAATGACTTATTGGATACAGCCCAAGCTACTGACGAGGACAAAATTAGAATAAATTCTGCATAAACTGATTATGTTTTGATAAATTAGAGGCCACCCAAGAACAACACATCTTCTCACCAAATTCTTCGAAGCCTGGACCCCCTACTCAATCCATACAGTGTTTTTCTCATGACTCAAAGAAATATATTCCATCTCCCAATATACTGAATGTTATATTACAGGAAAACTAAAGGGAACACTGGGTGTTTTGAAATAATGTTGAGTGAGACCTGCATCACTCTTCGGCCTCTGCCCACTATGCCCAACCCTAGCTGTTGGGCAGTGTGGGCAGAACCCAAAGACTTTTTCTAGACTTTCCTCTGAAGGACCCTGCCATTTGACTCTCCTTACTCTTTGCTCAGCCCTACTATACTGTATCCCCATTAGAGAACATATTCACTCTCATCTAGGTCCTCTCATGCCATCCTGTTGACTAGACAGGCAGCTATGTTAATTAAGGTTTGACCAGTTCTAGGGACAGCCAATCACATCCACATCCCTGTGGTAACGTAAAATCAAAGAAAAATGGGTAGAAGTTCCCTCGCATA
The DNA here is from genome assembly GCA_037952925.1 of Lithobates clamitans. Taxonomy (NCBI): domain Eukaryota; kingdom Metazoa; phylum Chordata; class Amphibia; order Anura; family Ranidae; genus Lithobates; species Lithobates clamitans. The sequence continues at coordinate 42,682 of JBBGZY010000617.1, read as the reverse complement.
AGAATTTAGGATTTAAGGAATATGAGGCTGTCACTGAGGTGAGCACACAGACACAATTTCTATACAAAAAAATCATTTTATTACATTATAAACATACATTAAATCTTCATAAAAAATACATGGATTGGTGAATGTCATATGGCACATGGCCTGAAATACAACAAAAGATTTCTTGAGCATAGGGTTGACTGACGCGTTTCACTGAGATCACTCCCCGCTTCTTCGGGGAAACTCACTATGCATCTAATCTTTAAATTAGACAGGCAGCTATGGTTCTAGCTGACGTTTTCAATGTTAATGCAGGTTCTACATTCAACTTGTGATCTGCCCAAATTTTTCTCTTTATCCGCTATCCTTATTGTTAGTGTATTTTATGTGTGGCCCAAAACGATTCCTCTTCTTCGATGTGGTCCAGGAAGGTCAAACAGTTGGACACCCTAAGATAAAGCCTGCTCAAGCTTTCCATTTGCTCTGTACCATCTAACCTTATGTGATATAAAGCCTATCTCTGCTACGTTTGGATAACTAAAAATATACAATTTTTCTATTGTATATCTTATGTTTTTACAATGTAACCTCTCTGTGGCACCAATAAAAAGTTTAACACAAATTGGCTAGTTAGGGTTTAATAACAAGGTGTTTTTTTTATAAGTTAATGTTATTGAGTGACACAGAATGCTGACATGACATGACCCATGCTCTGTCTGGGCTGCAGCCAGCAAACATAGTTTAGATACCTGTCACTGGGATAATTGGCTCCATCTCTTGATATTTCAAATAGCTGAGACAGAAGTATCACATCATGATTAAAAGCAGATGTATGGCATGTGGCTTCAATTGGCAATTGGCATTGGTCAAGACTATACTAAAATATTCATACCCCTTGAAATTTTCCACATTTTTTCATGTTACAACCAAAAACGTAAATGTATTTTATTGGGATTTTATGTGATAGACCAACACAAAGTGGCACATACTGAAATTGTGAAGTGGAAGGAAATTGATAAATGGTTTTCAAATTTTTTTTACAAAGAAATATCTGAAAATTTCTGAAAAGTGTAACGTGTATTTGTATTCAGCCCCCCTGAGTCAATACTTTGTAGAACCCCCTTTCACTGCAATTACAGCTGCAAGTCTTTTTGGGGATGTCTCTACCAGCTTTGCACATCTACAGAGTGACATTTTTGCCCATTCTTCTTTGCAAAATAGCTCAAGCTCTGTCAGATTGGATGGAGAGCGTCTAAAACCAGAAATTTTCAAGTCTTGCCACAGATTCTCAATTGGATTTAGGTCTGGACTTTGACTGAGCGATTCTAACACGTGAATATGCTTTGATCCAAACCATTCCATTGTAGCTCTGGCTGTATATTTAGGGTCGTTGTCCTGCTGGAAGGTGAACCTCCGCCCCAGTCGCAAGTCTTTTGCCGACTCTAATGCCTCGTACACACGATCTGACTTTCCGACAACAAAACCGTGGATTTTTGTTCGAAGGGTGTTGGCTTCAACTTGTCTTGCATACACACGGTCACACAAATGTTGGCCAACAATTACGAACGTAGTGACGTACAAGACGTACGTGATACCTCCATTGCGAATGCTAGTTTAACAAGACCGAGCGCTTCCGGCTCGTCCTTGATTCCGAGTATGCGTGTTTATACTTCGGACTTTTGTCCGACGGACTTGTATTGTACATACGCTCGGAAAATCTAACAACACACATTTGTTGGCGGAAAATTTGAGAGCATGTTGCCGGAAAGTCCAAAAACAAATGTCTGGAGCATACACACGGTCGGATTTTCCGCCAACAAGCTCACATCCAACATTTCGGAAAATCCGATCATGTGTACGGGGCATTACAGGTTTTCGTCTAGGATTGACCTGTATTTGGCAACATCCATCTTCCCATCAACTTTGACCAGCCTCCCTGTTCTGCTGAAGAAAAGCATCCCCACAACATAATGCTGCCACCACCATGTTTCACGTGAGGATGGTGTGTTCAGGGTGATGTGCAGTGTTAGTTTTCTGCCACACATAGTGTTTTGCTTTTAGGCCAAAAAGTTACATTTTGATCTTTTCTGACCAGAGCACCTTCTTCCACATGTTTGCTGTGTCCCCCACATGGCTTCTCCCAAACTGCAAATGGGACTTCTTATGCCGCGTACACACGGTCGGACTTTTCATCTACAAAAGTCCGACAGCCGGTCCGACAGACTTTCGGCGGACTTGCGGCGGACTTGTTGCAGACTTTCTAACGAACGGACTTGCCTACACATGACCACACAAAAGTCCGATGGATTCGTACGTGATGACGTACACCGGACTAAAATAAGGAAGTTGATAGCCAGTAGCCAATAGCTGCCCTAGCGTGGCTTTTTGTCCGTCGGACTAGCACACAGACGAGGGGATTTCGGGGTCCGTCGTAGTTACGACGTAAAGATTTGAAGCATGTTCCAAATCTAAAGTACGTCGGATTTGAGGCTAAAAAAGTACGTTGAAAGTCCGGAGAAGCCCACACACGATCGGATTACCAGCCAGCTTTAGTCCGTCAGCGTCCGTTGGACTTTTGTAGCTGAAAAGTCCGACCGTGTGTACGCGGCATTATGGCTTTGTTTCAACAATGGCTTTCTTCTTGCCACTCTTCCATAAAGGCCAGATTTGTGGAGAGCCCGACTAATAGTTGTCCTGCGGACAGATTCTCCCACCTGAGCTGTGGATCTCTGCAGCTCCTCCAGAGTTACCATGGACCTCTTGGCTGCTTCTCTGATTAATGCTCTCCTTGCCCGGCCTGTCAGTTTAGGTGGACGGCCATGTCTTGGTAGGTTTGCACCATACTCTTTCCATTTTTGGATGATGGATTGAACAGTGCTCCGTCAGATGTTAAAAACAAAACAAAAAAACAGCAGTTTAGCCACATAATGGACAAAATTGTAATGCCTACAATCTAAATGGTTAACTCGGCCATCTGAATTCAAGATTTCATGTAATGTGCCAAAGCAGGTGATAATTACATAGTCATATGGTTAGTCAAGTTGAAAAAGTTCAACCAGTAGAAAAAAGAATACATAAATAGAGAACCTGCATCAAGTAAACCCTATACCAACCATTCATTCAGAGCATATGTACATATTACCCTCTCCTTGCACACAATGCTCCCTCCTGTACATATTACCCCCTCCCTGTAAATATTACCCCCCTCCCTGTACATATTACCCCCTCCCTGTATGCACTGCTCTCTCCTGTTCATATTACCCCCCTCCCTGACCACAATGCCCCCTCCCTTACCACAATGCCCGCTTCCTGTACATATTACCACCTCCTTGTACACAATGCTCCCTCCTGTACATATTACCCCCTCCCTGTAAATATTACCCCCTCCCTGTATGCACCGCTCCCTCCTGTACATATTACCCCCTCCCTGTACATATTACCCCCTCCTTGTATGCACTGCTCCCTCCTGTGCATATTACCCCCCTCCCTGACCACAATGCTCCCTCCCTGTACATACTACCCCTCCTTGCACACAATGCTCCCTCCTGTACATAATACCCCCTCCCTGTAAATATTACCCCCTCCCTGTATGCACTGCTCTCTCCTGTACATATTACCCCCTCCCAGACCACAATGCCCCCTCCCTGTACTTATTACCTCCTCCTTGTACATACTATCCCTCCTTGCACACAATGCTCCCTCCTGTACATATTACCCCCTCCCTGTAAATATTACCCCCCTCCCTGTATGCACTGCTCTCTCCTGTACATATTACCCCCCTCCCTGACCACAATGCCCCCTCCCTGTACTTATTACCCCCTCCTTGTACACAATGCTCCCTCCTGTACATATTACCCCCTCCCTGTAAATAATACCCCCTCCATGTACATACTGCTCCCTCCTGTATATATTACCCCCTCCCTGTAAATAATAACCCCCTCCATGTACACACTGCTCCCTCCTGTAGATCCTGTTCTATTTCCATAATCCAATCATCGTGGTGCCATAAAGTCTGAGACAGGTAACACCAGCCTTTCTTAAAGAGGTTGTAAACCGCGGCTGTTGTAAAGAAAGAAGAAAAAAAAAAGACATTATGAAATACTCACCTTGGAACGAAGTCCTCCAGTGCTGTACTGTTACTGCTGAGAGGGCTGACATCTTCCCCCAGTCTTTCTTCAGAGTTTGCGCACTCCGGCTATGTGATTGGCCAAAGCCGCAATGACGTCACTCCTGCGCATGCACGCAGAAGTTCTCCATTCTGGCACAAAGCTCTGAAGGTCTACAATGTATTGGCACAAAGCTCTGAAGGTCTACGATGTACCCCATACTCTATGTGAATGAGTATGGGGTACATTGTACCCCTACCTATTCACCTGGGGGGGGGGAAGTGTCAATAAAAATAATTATTATATTATTATTAATATAGTAATTTATTAGGCAGCTCCGGGGGTCTTCTTCCGACTTCGGGGGTCTCTTCCGTCTTCTCCGCTCTCTTCTCCCGCTCTCCAGTGCCTTCTGCCGGGCTCCTCCGCCATCTTCTTCCAGCTCTTTTACTAGCGTTGACCCGGTCTAATCTGTTGTCTTCTTCCCTATTCTCTTCTTCCGATGTTGACACAACGCTCTCTGCCACTGTAATGCCTCGTGAGCAGTGGGCAACGATTTATATAGGCATGGGGCGTGGTCACCGGGTGATGTCACCCGGTGACCCCGCCCCCTTATGACGTCAGAGTCCCATCATGCCCCGGGCTGTGACATCATAAAGGGGCGGGGTCATTGGGTGACATCACCCGGTGACCACGCCCCATGCCTATATAAATCGTTGTGCACCGCTCGCACGGCATTACAGCGGCAGAGAGCGTCGTGTCAACATTGGTAGAAGAGAAGAGGGAAGAAGACGACGGAGAAGACCGGGCTAATGCTAGTAAAAGAGCTGGAAGAAGATAGTGGAGGAGCCCGGCAGAAGGCACTGGAGAGCGGGAGAAGAATCAGAGAGCGGGAGAAGAGAGCGGAGAAGTCGGAAGAGACCCCCGAAGTCGGAAGAAGACCCCCGGAGCTACCTAATAAATTACTTCAAAAACCTGTGTAGTGTGTTTTTTTATTGACACTTTTTTCCCCCAGGTGAATGGGTAGGGGTACGATGTACCCCATACTCATTCACATAGGGTGGGGGGCCGGGATCTGGGGGCCCCTTATTAAAGGGGGCTCCAAGATTCCGATAAGCCCCCCGCCCACAGACCCCGACAACCAATGGCCAGGGTTGTCAGGAAGGGGCCCTTATCCTCATCAACATGGGGGCAAGGTGCTTTGAGGTGGGGGGGTGCAGGGCCCCCCCTGCCCCAAAGCACCCACCCCCCATGTTGAGGGCATGCAGCCTGGTACGGCTCAGGAGGGGGGGCGCTCATTCGTCTCCACCCCCTTTCCCAACCCGCCAGGCTGGTGCTCAGATAAGGGTCTGGTATGAATTTTGGGGGGGACCACATGCCGTTTTTTCGGCGTGGGGGTCCCCTTAAAATCCATACCAGACTGAAGGGCCTGATATGCTCATGAAGGGGAAACCCATGCCGTTTTTTTCTTAAAAAAAAAAATTGGCGTTGGCTTCCCCTTTATGCACAAATCGCATGCCAAAGTCAGATCAGTTAATATGGAATCTGACTTTGACCTGACTTCAGAAAAAAAGTAGTGCAGGAACTACTTTAAAGTCGGCACGACTTAAAGTCATGCCAATATGAATGGTAGTCATTCAAAATCATGGAGAATCACTTGTCATGCGATTTTGAAGTCCAAAATTGTGGGACAAGTCGTATAAGTGTGAAAGGGGTCTTACGGTCACAACCAGTATTCAGCACAATGAAAATCACACCCAACTTTGCCTCAGCTGTGGGGGCCCAACTTATGATCCTGTACACAGGCCAACTGCTTTCAGAAAATGCCCCTGACCTGAGCTCATCATTGTACATCCATTCCAGATGCTTGTATGTGATATCACATACCTCACATACTGTATATCACATACAAGCACGTGGGCTGGATGCAAGAAGTGGATCAGCAGGATGAGTGTGCCAGGACAGGTAGATGTGTTTCATCTCTGCTTCCTTTCACCACTCTGCATATTACACTTATCGTAGATGAGAAGAGGGTACAGTGGTGGAGCAGATGAGCAGGGAGATACAGCGGTGGAAGAGATGAGAAGGGGGTTCAGCAGTGGGACAGAAGAGCTGGGGGGTTCAGTGTTGGGCCAGATGGGAAGGGGGTTTAGTGGTGGGACAGAAAAGCAGGGGGGTAGAGCAGTGGGGCAGATGTGAAAGGTGGTGTATTGGTGGGACAGATGAGCAGGGAGTTACAGTGGTGGGGCAGGAGAGCAGGGGGTACAGAGGTGAGACACATGTGCAGGAGGTACATTGGTGGGGCAGATGACAAAGCGGGTTACAGTGGTGGGGCAGATGAGCAGATGGGTTCAGTGTTAGGACAGATGAGAAGATGATTCAGTAGTGACACAGACGAGCATGGGGATATGGCGGTGGAGCAGATGTGCAGGGAGGTACAATGGTGGGGCAGATGAGAAAAGGGGTACATTGATTGGGCAGATGAGCAGGTGGGTTACAGTGGTGGTGTCAGATGTGCAGGAGGTACAGTGGTGGGAAGGATGAGAAGGGGGTTCAGCGGTGGGACAGAAAAGCAGGGGGGTATAGTGATAGAGCAGTTAAGCAGGGGGTTACAGTGGTGGGAACGATGAGCAGGGGGGTTCAGTGTCGGGGCAGATGAGAAGGGGGTTTAGCGGTGGGACAGAAGAGCAAGGGGGTACAGCAGTGGGGCAGATGTGAAAGGAAGTGCATTGGTGGGACAGATGAGCAGGGGGTTACAATGGTGATGGTGTGAAGGTGCAGGGATTGGGGTGATCAGAGGTGTGAAGTGCAGGAATTGGGGTGATCTGAGGTATGAAGGTGCAGGAATTGGGGTGATTAGAGGTGTGAAGGTGCAGGAATTGGGGTGATCAGAGATGTGAAGTGCAGGAATTGGGGTGATCAGAGGTGTGAAGGTGCAGGAATTGGGGTGCTCAGAGATGTGCAGTGCAGGAATTGGGGTGATCAGAGGTGTGAAGTGCAGGAATTGGGGCTGATCAGAGGTGTGAAAGTGCCGGAATTGGGGCTGATCAGAAGTGTGAAGGTGCAGGAATTGGGGTGATCAGAGATGTGAAGTGCAGGAATTGGGGTGATCAGAGGTGTGAAGGTGCAGGAATTGGGGTGATCAGAGATGTGAAGTGCAGGAATTGGGGTGATCAGAGATGTGAAGTGCAGGAATTGGGGTGATCTGAGGTGTGAAGGTGCAGGAATTGGGGCTGATCAGAGGTGTGAAGGTGCAGGGATTGGGGTGATCAGAGGTGTGAAGTGCAGGAATTGGGGCTGATCAGAGGTGTGAAAGTGCCGGAATTGGGGCTGATCAGAGGTGTGAAGGTGCAGGGATTGGGGTGATCAGAGATGTGAAGTGCAGGAATTGGGGTGATCAGAGGTGTGAAGTGCAGGAATTGGGGTGATCTGAGGTGTGAAGGTGCAGGAATTGGGGCTGATCAGAGGTGTGAAGGTGCAGGAATTGGGGTGATCAGAGATGTGAAGTGCAGGAATTGGGGTGATCAGAGGTGTGAAGGTGCAGGAATTGGGGTGATCAGAGATGTGAAGTGCAGGAATTGGGGTGATCAGAGGTGTGAAGTGCAGGAATTGGGGCTGATCAGAGGTGTGAAGGGCCCGGAATTGGGGCTGATCAGAGGTGTGAAGTGCAGGAATTGGGGTGATCTGAGGTGTAAAGGTGTATGAATTGGGGTGATCCTAGGTATGAAGGTGCAGGAATTGGGGCTGATCAGAGATGTGAAGGTGCAGGAATTGGGGTGGTCACAGCTATGAAGGTGCAGGAATTGGGGTGATCAGAGGTGTGAAGATGCAGGAACTGGGGTGATCTGAGGTGTGAAGGTGTATGAATTGGGGCTGATCAGAGGTGTGAAGTGCAGGAATTGGGGTGATCAGAGGTATTAAGGTGCAGGAAATGGGGTGATAAGAGGTGTGAAGGTGCAGGAATTGGGGTGATAAGAGATGTGAAGTGCAGGAATTAGGGTGATCAGAGGTGTGAAGGTGCAGGAATTGGGGTGATAAGAGATGTGAAGTGCAGGAATTAGGGTGATCAGAGGTGTGAAGGTGCAGGAACTGGGGTGATCAGAGGTGTGGAGGTGCAGGAATTGGGGCTGATCTGTGGTGTGAAGGTGCAGGAATTGGGGTGATCAGAGGTGTGAAGATGCATGAATTGGGGCTGATCTGAGGTGTGAAGGTGCAGGAATTGGGGCTGATCTGAGGTGTGAAGGTGCAGGAATTGGGGCTGATCTGAGGTGTGAAGGTGCAGGAATTGGGGTGGTCAGAGGTGTGAAGATGCATGAATTGGGGCTGATCTGAGGTGTGAAGGTGCAGGAATTGGGGTGATCAGAGGTGTGAAGGTGCAGGAATTGGGGTGATCAGAGGTGTGAAGATGCATGAATTGGGGTGATCAGAAGTGTGAAAGTGCAGGAATTGGGGTGATCAGAGATGTGAAGATGCAGGAATTGGGGTGATCTGAGGTGTGAAGGTGCAGGAATTGGGGCTGATCTGAGGTGTGAAGGTGCAGGAATTAGGGTGATCAGAGGTGTGAAGGTGCAGGAATTGGGGTGATCTGAGGTGTGAAGGTGCGGGAATTGGGGTGATCAGAGGTGTGAAGGTGCAGGAATTGGGGCTGATCTGAGGTGTGAAGGTGCAGGAATTGGGGTGATCAGAGGTGTGAAGGTGCAGGAATTGGGGTGATCTGAGGTGTGAAGGTGCAGGAATTGGGGTGATCTGAGGTATGAAAGTGCAGGAATTGGGGTGATCAGAGGTGTGAAGGTGCAGGATGCTAATTTCTCACTACTACTCAAGTAGTTTAAAGCGGTTATAAACTTTATAAAAAATCCTTTTCGTAATTGAGAGTGTGAAGTTGACATTTCTTTTGTTATAAAATCGGCACGCTCAATTTCTTTGAAAACATTTTTTGGCACACTTGGCTCAAAAGGTTGCCCACCCCTGACATAACTAGTCCAGTTGCATGGTATTATTTACCATTTGCTGTAGAAATACTATATTCAGCCCTTTTACTCTCAGCTCCAAGGGGAATGGGTCAGTAATGACGTAATATTTCCTCAGGTTGGCTCCTCCATCTCAGGAAAGGCGCTCCCTCCAGCCATCGATGTTACGCCTTGTCCTGACACGCAATCCTTTCGTTACTCTTGTTACTGCTGCATTCAGCACTTTAGACACTGGGGGAAGTCGATAGCTACAGATTTTTTTTTTTTTTTCTTCAGGGCTTTAATAGTGAGAGGTACATGAATTATTGATAGGCGTTGTTTTATGAAACAAGCAGCATTGAACAGTTTACTGAGCACACTGCCCTGATCTCAATGCAAAATACGCCAATAAATGCACAGTTGGCTGAGGTCCAGCTGTGCATTAGAAGCAAATAAAACTGGGTCAGCAAATCGGAGTGTCGAAATGTGAGAATAGAATTTACAGCAGTGACCTAATGATGGAAAGGGAGTTCAGGCAGAGGGCTGTTTACAATCACATCTGCGTTATACTCACTACCTCTAATAAAGGGACACCATGATATAAGACAAACTACAGAGGTCTACTGACAGGTGGATGCTCAAGCGGAGGTTCTAGTGATCTTACAAATGTGGACATGTGACACTCGCTATTAGTTGTCTAGTGCTGAATCAAGTCTACTGCCTGATGCTTTACTGATCCAGCACCGCTTCCTCCTCCACTATATAGTGCCTTGAAAAAGTATTCATACCCCTTGAAACTTTCCACATTTTGTCAGGTTACAAACAAAAATGTAAATGTATTTTATTGGGATTTTATGTGATAGACCAACACAAAGTGGCAACAAAACAACACAATTGTAAAGTGAAGGAAAATGATAAATTGCTTTCAAATTAAAAAAAAAAAAAAAATATGTGAAAAGTGTGTGGTACATTTGTATAGCGCCCCCCTGAGTCAATACTTTGTAGAACCTCCTTTCGCTGCAATTACAGATGCAAGTCTTTTTGGGGATGTCTCTACCAGCTTTGCACATCTAGAGAGGGACATTTTTGCCCATTCTTCTTTGAAAAATATCTCAAGCAATGTCAGATTGGATGGAGAATGTCCGTGAACAGCAATTTTCAAGTCTTACCACAGATTCTCAATTCCATTTAAGACTGGACTTTGACTGGGCCATTCTAACACATGAAGATGTTTTGATCTAAACCATTCCATTGTAGCTCTGGCTGTATGTTTAGGGTCGTTGTCCTGCTGGAAGGTGAACCTCCACCCCAGTCTCAAGTCTTTTGCAGACTCTAAGGCTCCATGTACATGGGACGCTGAGGCAAAGTCCTCGGAATTATTTTTTTGACACCTTGAAACCGGCATTTAAAACGCTCGTTTAGCCATGTTTGCTTGCCGCGTTTAACCGCATTTGCGCCTAGAAGCGCTTAGTTAAGATAACATCATAAGACCCTCCCCAAGCTCAAAAACAGTATTATTTAACTATTTCAGCCATTTTGTGAGACCAGAGTGAGTAGCAGCAGCTGAGAGAGCAGCAGTGTACTTGTATTTAGCGTGTCACTTGCCACGTCGCCTGGCACAAGTTACGGATTGTCACTTGCCACACGTTGCGGATTGTCCACTTGCCACGTCACCTGTCACAAGTTGCGGATTGTCCACATGCCAGGTCAACTGCCACAAGTTGCGGATTGTCATTTGCTACGTCACCTGCCAAAAGTTGCGGAATGTCATTTGCCACAAGTTGTGGATTGTCCACTTGCCACAAGTTGTGGATTGTCCACTTGCCACGTCACCTGCTACAAGTTGCGGATTGTCATTTGCCATGTCACCTGCCACAAGTTGTGGATTGTCCACTTGCCACGTCACCTGCCACAAGTTGTGGATTGTCCACTTGCCACGTCACCTGCCACAAGTTGCTTGTTCTAATCTAACAACATATGGGTCAAATTCCAATTATACTTCGGATAACAGCAATGCTAGTGGTGTATTGGATTGGATCAAGGGCTCATTAGGGTATATAAATGGTCTATGAATCATTGCAAGCAATTACAAGTATTTAAATTTTTTTTAATGTTTTTTCATCATTTGCCATTATTTTTGAGATTTTTAATGTAAAAAAAATAGGGCACCTTTAAAAACGCTTATAAACAAAAACGCGGCTAAACGCCGGTACCGCGTTTAGTTGCGTTTGGCTTCTGAAACGTGGAAATCTTCGGCGTCTGAACGCATTTTTTTGCTTTCAAAGAGATACTGTTAAACGCAACTGCCTAAAAATTACAATAAAGGAGACTGTGTACATGGTCACATAGGATAACATTGAATGAGTTCAGGGGCAGTTGAAAAAAGCGTCCAACTGCCTCTGAACGTACGTTTAGCAGCGCCCCGTGTACATGGGGCCTTAAGGGTTTTCTTCTAAGATTGCCCTGTATTTGGCTCCATCCATCTTCCCATCAACTCTGACCAACTTTCCTGTCCCTGCTGAAGAAAAGCATTACCACAACATGATGCTGCCACCACCATGTGGACGGTGTTCAGGGTGATGTGCAGTGTTAGTTTTCCAACACATACAGCATTTTGCTTTTAGGCCAAAAAGATCAATTTTGGTCTCACCTGTCCAGAGCAATTTCTTCCACATGTTTGCTGTGTCCCCCACGTGCCTTCTCGCAAACTGCAAACGGGACTTCTTATGGCTTCCTTTAACAATGATTTTCTTCGTGCCACTCTTCCAGATTTGTGGAGAGCACGACTAATAGTTGTCCTGTGGACAGATTCTCCCACCTGAGTTGTGGATCTCTGCAGCTTCTCCAGAGTTACCATGGGCCTCTTGGCTGCTTCTCTGATTAATGCTCTCCTTGCCCGGCCTGTCAGTTTAGGTGGACGGTCATGTCTTGGTAGGTTTGCAGTTGTGCCATACTCTTTCCATTTTCGGATGATGGATTGAACAGTGCCCTGTGAGATGTTCAAAGCTTGGGATATTTTTTAGAACCTAACCCTGCTTTAAATCCACAACTTTATCCCTGACCTGTCTGGTGTGTTCCTTGGCCTTCATAGTGCTGTTTGTTCACTAATGTTCTCTAACAAACCTCTGAGGGCTTCACAGAACAGGTGAATGAATATACTTTGATCTAAACCGTTCCATTATAGCTCTGGCTGTATGTTTAGGGTCGTTGTCCTGCTGGAAGGTGAACCTCCACCCCAGTCTCAAGTCTTTTGCAGACTCTAACAGGTTTTTTTCTAAGATTGCCCTATATTTGGCTCCATCCATCTTCCCATCAACTCTGACCAGCTTCCCTGTCCCTGCTGAAGAAAAGTATCCCCACAAAATGATGCTGCCACCACCATGTTTCACTGTGGGGATGGTGTGATGTGTTCAGAGTAAAGTACAATGTTTTCCACCACACATATCGTTTTGCTTTTAGCCCAAAAAGTTCAATTTTTCCACATGTTTGCTGTGTCCCCCACATGACTTCTCGCAAGCTGCAAATGGGACTTCTTATGTCTTTCTTTCAACAATGGTCAGGGACCAGCACTGCTGGAGCTGAGGGACTCTCTTAGCTGCCAGGGGAAGAACTCCCCCAGTGAGAGTGGGGGGGGGGGAGCGAAGGGAATAGACAGATTCTGGTGGTAGGGGACTCAATTCTTAGAAGGACAGAGAGGGCAATCTGTGACAAAGACCTGAAGTGCCGAACTGTATGCTGTCTACCGGGTGCTTGGGTTCGGCACATCACGGATCTGGTGGACAGATTACTGGGAGGGGCTGGGGAAGACCCGGCTGTCATGGTGCACGTTTGCACCAATGACAAAGTCAGAGGCAGATGGAGTGTCCTAAAGAACTATTTTAGGGACTTAGGAGCTAAATTGAGGAAAAGGACCCCCAAGGTAGTATTCTCAGGAATACAAGCGGTATCTTGAGACACACCAGAAAGGCAGAGGGAGATCAGGGAAGTAAACAAGTGGCTGAGGAGCTGGTGTAGTAAGGAGGGGTTTGGGTTCCTGGAGAACTGGGCCGATTTCTAAGTCGGTCACCAGTTCTATAGAAGGGATGGACTGCACCTAAATGAGGAGGGTGCAGATCTGCTGGGAGTGAAGATGGCCGAAAAGTTAGAGGGGTTTTTAAACTAGGCGACGGGGGGAGGGCCCAGAGGTAGAGCTAGTCAGCAACGAACATCTTCAAGAGGGTAGTATTGGGGGCATTAGTGGTAGGTTGACTAAAGCACATAAACCCGAGGTAAGTATAGTAACAAGTCCTATTTGCAATCTCGGAACACCCAATAAGAGGACAGTATGCAACCGGTCTAAACTATGTGGCATGTTCACCAATGCCAGGAGCCTAGTGGACAAGATGGGTGAACTAGAGATACTGTTGAACGAGGAGGATTTAGATTTTGTGGGAATTTCAGAGACCTGGTTCAACAGCTCTCATGATTGGCTGGCAACCATTCAAGGGTATTCCCTTTATCGCAGGGATAGAGAGGGTAAAAAAGGGAGAGGGGTATGCCTATATATCAAGAATAACGTACAAGTGAATGTGAGAGATGACATCACTAAGGGAGCTAGGGAGGAGGTGGAATCCTTATGGGTAGAGCTCCAAAGGGATGAAGCTAAGGAGAAAATAATACTGGGAGTATGCTATAGGCCACCTAACCTATGGGAGGAGGGGGAGACGGATCTCCTATCACAAATTGGATTAATAGCAATGGGGAATTTTAATTATCTAGACATAGAGTGGGCGGAGGGAACCACGCATTCGTCTAAGGCCCATCAGTCCCTAATTGTCTTGCAGGACAATTTCATGGGTCACATGGTAGAAGCACCAACTAGAAACAAGGCGTTACTGGATCTACTGATTACCAACAATACAGACCTGATCACAGATGTGGAAATACAGGGCAATTTAGCAAACAGCGATCACAGGTCAATTGAATTCAGTATAAATCACACAAATAGGAAAACACAAGGGGAACACAAAGACACTGAATTTCAAAAGAGCCAACTTCCCAACTACAAACCTTGCTAGAAGATATAAATTGGGATAAAATCTTAGAAACAAAGAACACGGAAGAGAGATGGGTTTGCTTTAAGAGCATATTAAATAAGGCCATTAGCCAGTGTATCCCATTGGAAAATAAATTTAAAAGAGCAAACAAAAGTCCTGGATGGCTTAACTGAAATATAAAAATGCATATAAAAGCAAAGAAGAAGGCCTTCAAAAAATACAAGGCTGAGGGATCATCATCAGCATTCAGACTTTACAAAGAATGCAAAAAGATATGTAAGGGTGAAATAAGGACGGCTAAGATAGAACATGAAAGACACATAGTGGAGGAGAGCAAAAAAAAATCCCAAGAAATTCTTTAAGTATATAAACAGTAAAAAAGGGAGGACAGACCATATTGGCCCCATAAAGAATGAGGAAGAATATCTGGATACAAAGTATGGGGAGATGGCGAAGGTATTGAATTTATTCTTCTCCTCAGTCTTCACGAGGGAATCCGGGGGCTTCAGTAACCAAAACTGCAGTGTTTGTCCTCATGACACATCACAGGAAGCACCCCCATGGCTAACAGAGGACAGAATTAGAAATAGACATGGGAAACTTAACATTAATAAATCACCGGGACCAGATGGCTTGCACCCGAGGGTACTTGGGGAACTCAGTCAAGTAATTACCAGACCATTGTTCCTAATTTTTACTGACGGTCTACTGACTGGAATGGTACCAGCTGATTGGAGAAAAGCCAATGTAGCACCAATATTTAAAAAAAGGCCAAAATACATCCCTGGGAATTACAGACCAGTTAGCCTAACATCGGTAGTATGCAAGCTCTTGGAGGGGATGATAAGGGACTATATACAAGATTTTAGTAATAAAAACGGTATCATTAGCAGTAAACAGCATGGATTCATGAGGAATCGTTCTTGCCAAACCAATCTATTAACCTTCTATGAGGAGGTGAGCTGCCATCTAGATATAGGAAGGCCCGTAGACGTGGTGTATCCGGATTTCGCAAAAGTATTTGACATAGTTCCCCATAAACCTTTACTGTAGAAAGTAAGGTCCGTTGGCATGGACCATGGGGTGAGTACATGGATTGAAAACTGGCTAGAAGGGCGAGTTCAGAGGGTGGTGATAAATCTGGAATAATCAGAATGGTCAGGGGTGGGAAATTGGATCCCCCAGGGTTCTGTGCTGGGACCAATTCTGTTTAATTTGTTCTTAAACGACCTGGAGGATGGGGTAAACAGTTCAGTCTCTGTATTTGCGAATGACACTAAGCTAAGCAGGGCAATAACTTCTCTGTAGGATGTGGAAACCTTGCAAGAAGATTTGAACAAATTAATGGCGTGGGCAACTACATGGCAAATGAGGTTTAATGTAGAAAAATGTAAAATAATGCATTTGGGTGGCAAAAATATGAATGCAATCTACTCACTAGGGGGAGAACCTCTGGGGGAATCTAGGATTGAGAAGGACCTGGGGGTCCTAGTAGATGATAGGCTCAGCAGTGGCATGCAATGCCAAGCTGCTGCTAACAAAGCAAACAGAATATTGGCATGCAGTAAAAAGGGGATTAACTCCGGAGATAAAACGATAATTCTCCCGCTCTACAAGACTCTGGTCCGGCCTCACCTGAAGTATGCTGTCCAGTTCTGGGCACCAGTCCTCAGGAAGGATGTACTGGAAATGGAGCGAGTACAAAGAAGGGCAACAAAGCTAATAAAGGGTCTTGAGATTGTGTCCCCAATGAGGAGAACTGGTTTTCCTGTAACCAGATAAACTTTTTTTTTAAATTTTTTTATATATTCTCCTTTTTCACAAAACTGCCTGGCAGCAACTAAAGGATTTCATTCATCTGTGCTTTTGTGTTAAAACTGTGAATGCATCTAGCTCCTGCCTCTGAACTCAAGTGAGGTAACGCCACGTTTCAGTCTCCAAGATCAAGAACAACTTATGAATATTATTTTTTTTAATCATACCTTTTATTTGCTTTTCTGCTTTATCCCTCTTATATTTGCTAAGCACTGTTAGTGTAGGCAGAGCTTGTATATATGACACATTTGGGCTCCTGTCACTGAAGTTGCTATTAGTACAACTATATACTGTACTTTTGGGGCTTATAACAGAAGCTGCCCTGCTCTACCCACCCTGTAGAAAGTAGAAAGTTTGGATGATGTGAAAAATGGGAATTGAAAAGCAACTGAACCCCATGTTTCAAAACCATTTGTCGTCCTTTGGTGCAGACAGATTTCTTAGGGGGATTTCATTCACACTTATTTTTTTTTTATTGGACTATCATGCCGAGCCAGCTGCCACTCGTCGGTCAATTTCAAGTTGGTACATGCTCTCAGAAATTCCGAGGTACAAATGACATGTTCTACAGGACTGAAGGGTCTAAAGAGGAAGACTTTGAAGCACTTCTCATTGCATCTTCATTGTATTCATTTGCAACAATTGCATACCTACATTTCTAAAGAGGAATGTGTAATTTGGACAAGCCACAAATTACCAAAGCTCTGTGGGCATCGATTGTTTCTTTATGTACTGTACCTCCTAAATGTCAAATCCCTATCACCAGCACTCTTTGTGGATTATTTGGCTCCACAGATGTATATATATATGAGGAGAAAATAGCTTTGTTTTGTTTCCTTTTCTTCACTCCCTGTGCTTGAATTTGGAAATTGAAATTGTGCAACATGGGCTTTTATCACTTTTAAAATGGTCATATTGTTAAGAGCCTGGTTGCACTTAAGAGTTGTGTGGCCATTCTTTTGGCCTCTATACACAGCTACATTTAAAAAACAGCTTACTTTGTGTTTGGGAGTTGTTGGTCTTGTAAAATATTTTATGTTGAGTAGAATTATAATGTACTATTTGAAATACATTTTGTATTTTAAAACTAAAAAAAAAAAGAAGAAAAAACTAAAATAAAATAAAAGGGTCTGGGGGATCTTAGTTATGAGGAAAGGTAGCGAGCTCTGAACTTATTCTCTCTGGAGAAGAGACGCTTGAGAGGGGATATGATTTCAATTTACAAATACCGTACTGGTGACCCCACAATAGGGATAAAACTTTTTCATGGAAGAGAGTTTAATAAGCCTCGTAGCCACTCATTAAAATTAAAAGAAAAAAGATGTTTAACCTTAACCTGTGTAGAGAATTATTTACTGTAAAGGCATCAAGGATGTGGAATTCTCTTCCACAGGCGGTGGTCTCAGCGGGGAGCATCGATAGTTTAAAAAAATCACAACATACAGGGATATACAATGTAATACTGACACATAATCACACATAGGTTGTACTTGATGGACTTGGCGTCCAGTGTTACTGATACCATCCCTCCACCACCATCTCTCTGCCTGATCCCATCCATCCCTCTGCCACTGATCCCATCCATCCCACCATCCCTCTGCCACTGATCCCATCCATCCCACCATCCCTCTGTCACTGATCCTATCCATCCCACCATCCCTCTGTCACTGATCCTATCCATCCCACCATCCCTCTGCCACTGATCCCATCCATCCCACCATCCCTCTTCCCCTGATCCCATCCAATTTTACCAAATATAGAAAATACCTCCCCTGATCACATCCATCCCTCTCCCCCTGATCCCATCCATCCATCCCTCTGTCACTAATACCTTACATCCCACCATCTCTCTGCCACTGATCCCATTCATCCCACCATCCCTCTACCGCTGATCCCTTTAATCCCACCATCCCTCTGTCACTGATCTCTTCCATCCCACCAACCCTCTGCCACTGATCTCTTCCATCCCATCCATCCCTCTGTCACTGATCTCTTCCATCCCACCAACCCTCTGCCACTGATCTCTTCCATCCCATCCATCCCTCTGCCACTGATCCCTTCCATCCCACCATCCCTCTGCCACTGATCTCTTCCATCCCATCCATCCCTCTGCCACTGATCCCTTCCATCCCACCATCCCTCTGCCACTGATCTCTTCCATCCCATTCATCCCTCTGCCACTGATCCCATTCACCCCTCTGCCACTGATCCTATCCATCCCACCCTCCCTCTGCCACTGATCCTATCCATCCCACCATCCCTCTGCCACTGATCCTATCCATCCCACCATCCCTCTGCCACTGATCCCATCCATCCCACCATCCCTCTGCCACTGATCCCATCCAATTTGACCAAATATAGAAAATACCTCTGCCACTGATCCCACCATCCTTCTGCTACTGATCTCTTCCATCCCACCACCCCTCTTCCCCTGATCACATCCATCCTTCTCCCCCTGATCCCATCCATCCATCCATCCCTCTGCCACTAATCCCTTCCATCCCACCATCTCTCTGCCACTGATCCCATTCATCCCACTATCCCTCTACCTCTATCACTGATCCCTTTAATCCCACCATCCCTCTGTCACTGATCTCTTCCATCCCTCTGCCACTGATCTCTTCCATCCCATCATCCCTCTGCCACTGATCTCTTCCATCCCACCATCCCTCTGCCACTGATCTCTTCCATCCCATCCATCCCTCTGCCACTAATCCCATCCATCCCACCATCCCTCTGCCACTGATCTCTTCCATCCCACCATCCCTCTGCCACTGATCTCTTCCATCCCACCATCCCTCTGCCACTGATCTCTTCCATTCCACCATCCCTCTGTCACTGATCCCTTCCATCCCACCATCCCTCTGCCACTGATCTCTTCCATCCCATCCATCCCTCTGCCACTGATCTCTTCCATTCCACCATCCCTCTGTCACTGATCCCTTCCATCCCACCATCCCTCTGTCACTGATCCCTTCCATCCCACCATCCCTCTGCCACTGATCCCTTCCATCTCTCTGCCACTGATCTTTTCCATCCCTCTGCTACTGATCCCATCCATCCCACAATCCCTCCCTCTGCCTGATCCCATCCCCCACCACCATCCCTCTGTCACCATCACTTATATTTTATGCATTTAGGATAGGAATGCATTCCAGGTCTTTGTTAAAACAATCTACTGAGCAGCCCAGAACTAGTTTGTGACAGAGTCAGTCTATTCCGCATTTTCACAGCTCTTATGCCAAAGAAGCCTTTCTGTTTTTTCTCTAGATGTAAAGAATGCCCCTTTGTTCTCTGTAATGAACTGAAAGTGAATAACTTGTAGCCCTCTTTTGGGATGGTTATGAGAATTACCCTCCCCAAATAGGATATTGCGCTAAGGGCAAATGGAAATAAAAAAAAGAAACGTGAAAATAACTGCGCATCAAAAAAGTATAAGTAGATTATAAAAACATATGCTGCGAAATCCTATATGTGACACAAACACACAACATGAATAATGGTAAACTGGTGAGTGGAGCCCTCCCCTTTTCTCTTTTTATGATGATACTACTTTGCTGAGGGCTAAGCCTCTTCCCTGTGGATCCATCCATCTGCACTACAGTTCCTGATGTCCCATTCCAGCTCCCATCTTGACTCCTTGGTGGTCCGGAATAGCAGGATATAACAGCCCACTCAGACCCTCTGTAACGGGGGGGTCATGGGTTTCTGGTAAGCGGCCAGGCACTCTATTTATGGAGTTGGACCCATACACCTATGATTCCATATAACTGGACCCTTCTTGGATTGTTACATCACACTTGGGTGTTTTTTATATGGACTAATATTCACAATTTTTTTTAATTGTTGTTGTATCACGCACTGCAGTTTTTTATGTTAATTTATTTTTCTGCACATTTTTTGGATATATCATTATATGTCTTTTTGCATTTGGTTTAAAGTGAGGTCTGATCACTTTTTCAGCTTTGTACACTGCAGTTTGTCATATATCATCATATGTCCTTTTGTATTTGGTTCAAAGTGAGGTTTGATCACTTTCCAGCCATACACATTGTAGTTTGTTAAGCGCGAGTCACCAGTTTACCAAAATGAAAATAAAAAAATGGAGTTCTTCTGACTACTTGAATTTTTGGATAAAAACCATGCGCAGTAATCGTGATGCAACACGGAATCAAATCGAATTGTGGACAGGATAATCGCAATCGAATCGTGAGACCAGTGAAGATGCGCACCCCTACTGTCTTCCTAAAGCGCTGTGCAAACTGTTGGCGCTACATAAATGTTAGATAATAAATCATAATAATAGACATGCTTTAAACTTGATAAGATCAGGTTGTCACTAACATTCCACAGTGGTTGGGTAATTTTGTTTTATCTGACAGATTAATCTGAAACAAAAATGACCATTTCGACAGCTTTAGACAAGTAAGAAGCCAGCACACAAAAAAGTCTTGGTATGAAATATCAGGTAGATTGAGGACTTACCCTAGGGTCACATCTATGCGGTTGATGCAGTTTTCAGGCGCGTTTTTGAACATGCTTTTTTTTGTTTTTTTCTTTGACACCCTGTGTATAGCTGGTTGTTAAAGAGCAAGCTGGGAAGCTGGCCGCCACCTCCTTAACAACCAATGAGTCATCAGCTGTCAGCGGGCTTGTAAACTGGTTGTTTACAAGTTAAAATCATTTTTTTTGCTAGAAAATTACTTAGAACCCCCAAACATATACATATACACACATACATTATATATATATATATATATATATATATATATATATATATAATTTTAGACACCCTAGAGAATAAAATGGCGGTTGTTGCAATACTTATACTTTATATCACACTGTATTTGCGCAGCGGTCTTACAAGCGCAATTTTTGGGTAAAAAATACACTTTTTTTAATTAAAAAATAAGAAGTAAAGTTAGCCCAATTTTTTTTTTTTTACATTGTGAAAAGATGATAAATTGATACCCAACGTGTCACGCTTCAAAATTGCGCCCGCCCTTGGAATGGCGACAAACTTTGACCCTTAAAAATCTCCATAGGTGAAGTTTAAAAATGTCTACAGGTTACCGGTTTTGAGTTACAGAGGAGGTCTTTTGCTAGAATTATTGCGCTTGCTCTAATGATCGTGGCTATACCTCAAGTGTGGTTTGAACACTGTTTTTATATGCGGGCGCGACTTACGTATGTGTTTGTTTCTGCACGCAAGCTTAGCGGGACGGGGAGCTTTAAAACATTTTTTATATTTTATTTTACTTTTTATTTTTACACTGTCCTTAAAAAAAAAAAAAAAATTTGGGGGTCACATCCCTTGTAATTGAAAAAAAAAGCATGACAAGTCCTCTTTAATGTGGGATCTGGGGTCAAAAAGACCTCAGATCTCACATTTACACCTAAAAAAGCAATAAATTATTTTTTTTAAATAAATAAATGTCTTTAAAAAAAAAAAAAAATTCCCCTTTAAGACCATTGGGCGAAAGTGACGTTTGATGTCGCTTCCGTCATCCAATTTTTAGGAGCTGAGTGGGGGCCATCTTTCCTTCACTCGGCTTCATGCTAATGAGAGGAAAGGATCAGATCGTTTCGGCCGCTACCGGCGGCTCCGGTAAGCGGTGGAGACGACCGCAGTGTCGTGGGAGGAGGGGAGGGGCGGCACCTCTCCCGCTGCCGATAAAAGTGATCTCGTGGTGAATGTGCCGCGGAGACCACTTTTATCTGAAAGAGGACCGCCCGTCGTTTCAGAAAATACCAGGGTTATGGAAACTATCTGCAGCTTCAGCAGCTATCACAGCCAGGTGCCCACAGTTGAAATGCCGGCTCAGGGAAGGGGAAGAGAAGCGATGGCTCGGGGGTGAGCACATAGCTGGATTCTGGGACAGGTGAGTGTATGTTTGTTAAAAGTCAGCAGCTACAATTTTTGTAGCTGCTGACTTTTAATAGACACAAAAATGACTGGAGCTCCGCTTTAAAGAGAACCCCCCTTCCCCAAGCAAAACGCATGTCAAAATGTATAAAAAAAACGCAACACTTGCGTTTTTGGTGTGGGTCCATTGAAGTCTATTACATGCCAAAAGCAATCTGCTGTGGGAAAAAAAAAGTCCCTGACCCTTTCCAAAAACGCATCGGCTGAAAAACACATAGATGTGAATAGGAAACCATGTTAAATGGATTGTAGTGCATTTCTGCAAACTGCAAAATGCACTAAAAAACGCACAGGTGTGAGCCTACAGCTAGGCAGGACTTAGTGCTTTGCAGACTCATGGACAGTTCTTCCGTCTTTCTGCAATGAGTATGTCGATTTTCACAAACAACCTTTCCTACTGAGAAAACATAATTTGCAATAATAATAATAAAAAAAAAAAAAAAGAGGTCAGATAATACTGAAATGATGCTTCAATGTACTGGAAATATAATGTTCATGTGCATCAATATTGAGTATGATCATTATGCCAGAAAATACATTCCAATCCCAGCGACTGCCGAAGCTAGTTGTAACAAGGATCTGTTTACTGAAAGTTCACGTATTTCCTAAGGCAGGCAACCGAAATCTGAACTTTAGATCTGCTTTCAGTCTTGCACAGTTTGTACCGACTCCTCTCCTGCACTAGAATTGCTTCCTCCGATTTCACTGCACACTGTGAGCTTCTCACAATCTGCATTAGAAGCTGCATCAAGTCAGATAGAGGCCTTCTCACTTCCTGGCTGGATCATATACGATTCCTCCGGGGGGAAGTGCTGCTCACCTGTGTCAAAGTTCAAGCCTGATGTGGGGATCTTCAATCACTTGTCAAGCCTACAAAACGTTACATATTCTTTCATTTCTATTTTATTAAGTTGAAGTTTAAAGTGGTTGTAAAGGCACAAAAAACCTTCTGTGTGCAGCAGCCCCCCTAATACTTACCTGAGCCCCATCTCGATCCAGCGATGTCCATGAGAGCCTTGCTTCTCCAGGGACTCGCACTCCTGATAGGCCAATGCCTCCCGCTGCTGTCAATCACAGCCACTGAGCCAATCAGGTGACAGAAGGGGCAGGGCCAAGCAGTGGCTGTGTGTCTGTGTGTGTGAATGGACACACACAGCCGTGACTCGGGAGCTTGCCCGCTTGGGTGCCCTCAGAGCAAGCTGCTTGTTGTGGGGGAACTCGGCAGGAGGGAGGGGCCAGGAGCGCTAGCGTGGGACACGAGAAGAGGAGGATCCAGGCTGCTCTCTGTGGAAAACCAACTGCACAGAGTAGGTAAGTACCCTGTTTCCCCGAAAATAAGACCTAGCGTGATTGTCGGTGATGGCTGCAATATAAGCCCTACCCCCCCAAATAAGCTGTAGCTAAAGTCCTTGTAGGTCTTATTTTCAGGGTAGGGCTTATTTTTGGGGAAACATGGTAGGGTTTATTTGGGGGGTAGGGCTTATATTGCAGCCATCACCGAAAGTCACGCTTGGTCTTATTTTTGGGGAAACAGGGTATAGCATGTTTGTTTAAAAAAAAAAAAAAACAAGGCTTTAATATGTCTACCCCCCCCCCCCCATATCAACATGCCAATGACACTTTTAAATAAAACCTTTCCATTTTCATTCACTTTATTTTAGATCCAGTGACATCACTGGGTCTGTTTGCTTCTGTCTGCAGTACAGGCAGATCATGGCTGGAGGAGCAGGAAGGTGCTACACAAAGCTTCCTGAAAACATCCCAGCACCCTGACTCTTCTCAAGAGTCCTTAGAACAGGGATATGCAATTAGGGGACCTCCAGCTGTTGCAGAACTACAAGTCCCATGAGGCATAGCAAGACTGACAGCCACGAGCATGACACCCAGAGGCAGAGGCATGATGGGACTTGTAGTTTTGCAACAGCTGGAGGTCCGCTAATTGCAGATCCCTGCCTTAGAAGGAGTTATGCAAATATCAAAATCCCTAGATGGGTGGGTGTCAGTTTGGAGGACTGGGCGTTCCTAGGCAGGCTACATTTGCATGCAAGACTGAGCCTCCATGATTGCAAGAACTGAAATGCAATGTGGGACAGGGACAGTAATGCTTGGGAAGATGCACACTGTGAGAAACAGTGTGCAGTGAAATTCAGCCCCGGAAGATTTTACCCCCTTCCTGACCAGAGCACGTTTTGCGATTCGGCACTGCGTCGCTTTAACTGACAATTGCGCGGTCGTGCGATGTCGCACCCAAACAAAATTGACGTCCTTTTTTTTCCCACAAATAGAGATTTCTTTTGGTGGTATTTGATCACCTCTGCGGTTTTTATTTTTTGGCGCTATAAACAAAAATAGGAGCGACAATTTTGAAAAAAACAAAAGCAATATTTTTTTACTTTTTGCTATAATAAATATCCCCCAAAAATATATATAAAAAACAAATTCTTTCCTCAGTTTAGGCCGATACTTATTCTTCTACATATTTTTAGTAAAAAAAAAAAAAAAAATTTGCAATAAGTGTATATTGATTGGTTTGCACAAAAGTTATAGCATCTACAAAATAGGGGATAGTTTTATGGCATTTTTATTATCATTTTTTTTTTTTTATTAGTAATGGCGGCGATCTTTATCATGACTGCGACATTATGGCGGACACATCGGACACTTTTGACACTATTTTGGGACCATTGTCATTTATACAGCGATCAGTGCTATAAAAATGCATTGATTACTGTGTAAATGACACTGGTAGGGAAGGGGTTAAACACTAGGGGGCAATGAAGGGGTTAAGTGTGTCCTAGGGAGTGATTCTAACTGTGGGGGGGATGGGCTTCCACTGACATGACAGCGATCACTGCACCCGACGACAGGGAGCAGTGATCTCTGTCATGTCACTAGGCAGTTCGCAGAAATGCCTTGTTTACATAGGCATCTCTCCGTTCTGCGGCTCTGTGACACGATCGCCAGGCGTCAGATTAAAATATATAAATGCCTTTTAACCACTTCCCGTCCGGCCTATAGCAAAATGACGGCCAGGCGGTGGTTCAGTTATCCTGACTGGGTGTCATACGACGTCCAGCAAGCGCCCGTGGTGGTGCGCAGCGATCGGTGGTCTGGTGTGTCAGTCTGACACACTGCCACACCGATCTCGGTAAAGAGCCTCTGACGGAGGCCCTTTACCACGTGATCAGCCGTGTCCAATCAGGGCTGATCACAGTGTAAACAGGAAGAGCCGTTTATTAGCTTTTCCTCACTCGCGTCTGACAGATGCGAGTACAGGAGATTGGCGGCTCTCCTGACGGGGGGGGGCTGCGCTGATTGTTTATCAGCACAACCCCCCCCCCTGCGAAAGCCCACACTGGACCACCATGGATGCCCACCACACATGGATGACCAGGTATATCACACAGTGCCCAAAATATGCCAATCGGTACCTACAAATGGTCAGTCAGCGCCCACTACTAATGCCTGCCAGATGTCTCCTCATCAATGATGCGCAGCAGTGCCATCTATGCCACCTATCAGTGCCACCCATAAGTACCCATCAGTGCAGCCTTTCAGTGCCGATCGGTCCCACCTATCAGTGCCCATCAGTGCCGCCTATCAATGCCCATCAGTGCTGCATACCAGTGCCACCTATCAGTGGCCATCAGTGCCCATTAGTGCAGCCTATCAGTGCCACCTCATTGGTGCCACCTCATCAGTGCCGTCAGTGGAGGAGAAAACATACTTATTCTCAAAATTTTATAACAGAAACAAAAGAAAAACTTTTTTTTTTTATTAAAAATTTTCGGTCTTTTTTTGTTGTTGCGCAAAAAATAAAATCCCCAGCAGTGATCAAATACCACCAAAAGAAAGCTCTATTTGTAGGAACAAAATGATAAAAAATGTGTTTGGGTACAGTGTGTCATGACCGCGCAATTGTCATTCAAAGTGCGACAGAGCTGAAAGCTGAAAACTGGCCTGGGCAGGAAGGGGGTGAAAGTGCCCGGTATTGAAGTGGTTAAAGATTATGACCAAACACGATGGCAATGGAGCACAAATTAAAGCGGAGTTCCACACAAAAATTGAACTTCCGCTTTTCGGAACCCTCCCCCCCTCTGGTGTCACATTTGGCACCTTTCAGGGGGGAGGGGGGTGCAGATACCTGTCTAAGACAGGTATCTGCACCCACTTCCGGCATAGACTCCCATGGGAGTCTACGCCTCTTCCCGTCCCCACCGCGCTGTCTGCTGGGAATCACACAGCTCCCAGGAGAGAGCGGGGACCACTTGGGACGCGCAGCGCGACTCGCACATGCGCAGTAGGGAAACGGGAAGTGAAGCCGCAAAGCTTCACTTCCTGATTCCCTCACCTAGGATGGCGGCGGCAGCTGCCAAGAACCGAGCGGGTTCTCGGCGTCGCCTGCCGACATCGCTGGACCCTGGAACAGGTAAGTGGGCATGTATTAAAAGTCAGCAGCTGCAGTATTTGTAGCTGCTGCCTTTTAATATTTTTTTTTTTTTTGGCGGTGTGGGTGGACCCCCGCTTTAAGGGGGAATATTTTTTCACTTAAAGTGTTACTAAACCCAGGAGCCTGCATTCACTATATCAGTACAAAATTGTAAAAAAATAAAAAACTACTACTACAATAAAAGATTGTGTTTTTTTTACCTTACGGGCTTCACTATTATTGCCTTTTCCTTCTATTGGGTAACATCTTGTTGGTGAATGCATATTCTATTCAACTCTTCCTGGGAGTTCTGATGATTACATGAGATTGGTGAATTTGGAATCCTTACGGTCGTTCTTCAAAGCTTGGAATGTGACACCTTTATCTGGTCCCCTGTGATATATGATTACACTGCGTATTTTGTCATATCCTTCTGCTAAGCAGATTGAAAAGCACTTGGGTGTGGTGTGCTTTTCCATGCACATTGAAGTCGGTGGAGGTTCCTCATTATCCCTATCTCTTCTATAACTGAACTGTTATACGATTAATGTTAAATTGAAGCGCTGCATTCTGGACTTTTATTTTTATTGTTTGATGAATCAACGAACTGTGCTGGCTTCTTCTCCTTTTCCATTTTAGTTAGCGCAGATAATCCTTCACCCTGTTTTTACAGATTAATCTTAGTTTCATCAAACCAAAGAATGCTTTTCCAGAACTTGTTTGGCTTTTTTAGGTTTCTCTAATCTGGCTTTTCTATTCTTCAGGCTTATGAATGGTTTGCACCTTGTGGTGAACCCTCTGTATTTGCTCTTGTGAAGTCTTCTCTTGATTGTAGACTTTGACAATGATACGCCCATCTCCTGGAGAGAGTGTCCTTCACTTGTCTCGATGTTGTGAATGGGTTTTTCTTTACCATAGAGAGGATCCTGCACTGTTGTCTTCCGTGGACATCCAGGCCTTTTTATGTTGCTGAGCTCACCAGTGCGTTCTTTCCTCAGAATGTACCAAATTGTTGATTTGGCCACTCCTAATGTTGCTGCTATCTCTCTGATGGATTGGTTTCATTTTTGAAGCCTTACAATGGCCTGTTTCACTTGCATGAACAAGTCCTTTGAACGCATGATGTAGGTTCACAGCAATAGATTCCAAATGCAAATACCACACTTAAAATCAACTCGACCTTTTCCCTGCTTAATTGATGAAGAAATAACAAAGGAGTAGCCCACACCTGGCCAGGAAACAGCTTTTGATTCAATTGTCCAATCTTTTGGTCCCTTGAAAAAGAGGGGGGGGGGGTATTTCTTAAAGCCTTCCTCCAATTTGGATGTACATACCCTCAAATTAAACCTGTGAGTGTGCACTTGCAGCCCATATCCTATATATAACTATAGCTTAAATATGTTTTGGTAAATACCTGGAAAAACTAAAATTCTGCCTGTGTCCAAATATATATAGACCTAACTGTACTGTATGTATATATATATATAGGCCCTGTTCACACTTGTGCGACAACAAAGTCACACGATTTGTGGTGTGACTTCACACTCTCTGGCATTTAGTTGACATCAAAGTAGTGCAAGAACCTTTTCCAAGTTGCATAGATCCGAATGGGTTCCGTTGAAAGCAATGGGATGTGACTCTGTGTGTCCAAAGTCACACAAATGTGAACAGAGCCTAATACACAATATACAGTGTGAAGAGCCATTTGCTTATATTCTTGTACAAGCAAGCTGCGTGCAGGCAGCCCTATATAAATGAATGGCTTTGCATCGGCTGTATGGACTCACCACTCCTACCGCAGAGCCTGGGCGAAGTGCACCTATACCTGTGAAACTCAGCTTTGCGGGTTCAACACAACACATGTATATCTAGTCACTTAGATACATTACAAAAAGAAAAAATGCTGTATGGAGCTTTGTGTCCATGTGAATGAGCCCCTAGGTTTTTCATATCCTTCTGTATGGCAAATAAATGGGCATTTAAGCCAAGCAAATAGGAAGGGTTGTGGAAAGGCCACAAAATCTGAGGAATGTTTCCAACATGAAGGCAGTTCTGAATGCAAAAGGGGGTCCAACCCAGTACTAGCAAGGTGGCCGGTGAGTGCATATCAGACATGATACCCAAAGAGCCGGATAGGACGGAACGGATATCTCACACACGCACTTTCATTGCCATTTCTGATCCTGTTGCTGACAAGCTGTCCTCAACAAGCAAATCTTTAGTTTGGGATGGGCCTTACTGCTGGGTGAAGGAAGATGAGGTGCTGAAGCCAACTTGGGGATTTCATTGCTTCTATTGTGATTACTGCAAAACTTCACCTGAAAAAGGGAAGCTCTGCTTTTTCTCCTCCTCCTCCAACATTTTTGCATTTCTTTTTTGGGAGCAGGTACCCATTTCTGGTAGGAACCCACTCCTGCTTAGATTGCCTACCTAGGTGATCTGAGCAAACTTCTGCCTCCCCCAACCTCCCAGGACAAGTCACAGGAAGCTGAAGGACCATTCACAAAGCGCAGCATGGCTCACGCATGCCCAGTGGGAACCCAGCTGTGAAGCCAAAGGGAGTTGGTGCCAACATGCCAGCGACAGGGACCCAAAGACCAGCAAAGAACCCAGCCCAGGTAAGGACAACGCTGGATCTCTGGGTTGGTATGAGTCAGTTTATTAAAAGTCAGCAGCTACAGTAGTTGTAGCTGCTGACTTAGATTTTTTTCACCAGACTGAAGATCTTCTAGAATTAATTTCTCCATAGTGCCTGCAGCTACAGAGACCACAAGCTGTTTTAAAGTTTAATTTACCACTTAAGAAAATGAAGCCCCGTGCCTTTAATAGCTAGATGCCAGGAAGTAGCAAACTGAAAGTTCCTGCATCAGTCAGGGACTCCGATTAGCAAGATATTTGTGCTTTTGATGCGCTTTATATAAAAAAAAAAATGGAAAATATATCAAGACAAGCTGGAAGAGGCAAAATTAGACAGAAGCACCCTATAATTTCAGGTGGACAGGAACAGAAACAGGTACAGAACACCCCCCGAAACATAATTTCCTGCTTGTATGACTGGCTCACTGATTTTCCCATAAGTCTGCACCAAGATACAAGTCAGATTTTTGGCATCCATCGCAACAAAATTTTCATTTTTTATTCCCAATAGTAAACGTTTTGGTATCCACTGCAACAAAAATGTAATTTTTACTCCCAATAGGAGACATGATTTAGACGTGATATTCCCAATAGGAAATCATGTCTAAATCACGTCTATAGGGATGCAGACCCTGCCACTTTCCTCAGAGTCCTGCAGGTGCAGCAGCTGGTTAATAATTATGAACCACCCCCTTAGACTCACTCAGCACATGGGTTGCTTATTGCTGGTCTGCGTAGGAGCACAGATCTCGGTCTAATTTTCGGACTAGAGCCTCCTTGAATGTGACAGAAAGGTGACATGTCTTGCCAGCTACATTAATGATGCATCCACCATCAGAGGAGACTGCAGCAGGATTACCTTTAGCTTTTTCAGGGTATAAAGTTTTTACAGCCTGTTTATACAGGCATTTTTCTCTGACCCCTTCAATTCTTCCTGGATTAACTCCCCCAGTTGCTCAGTGAAGGGAATGAATACTTTCTAACCTTGTGGAGAGTTTCCTCCACTTCACCCCAAAAGGCTCTATTGGGCAATCTTCAAAGCTTGTGGCCCCTTTAACTCTTTCTTCCCATTGCTAGCTTTCCAATTTGGACGCCACCTACTGGGTCTGGTTGGAAGTGCTAAGCAACTCAGCCACTGACTTGGGAGTACAGGTTTCATGCATCAACTGCTTGGCCGATTCTTGAATCAAGGCGGCTACTTTCCAGACATCCACTTCTTTGCTCCAAGTGGACTTGACATGCTAGCTTGTCAAGCAAGGACTTCTCACCACAAATGCAGCAACTATTGGGGCTGGTAACTTGTGATGTTTATAAATGGGGAGCAATGATAATGAGGGGTAAGGTGATGACCTTAATCAACATTGCCTGGATGTCTGTTCTAAGATGGTGACAGGTCCTGACCATCAGAAGGCTCCCTCCATCTTGTGGTCCTTTCAGTACTATAGATATTGGCTCTTTTTCTCAATCTTCACTACTTACCTAATCCCTATACCTTAAAAGCAGTGGGTGGCCTGACTGGGCAGCGTTCCCCATAGAAACAGAGCAAAGCAGCAGACTAAAATGAAAAACAGAAAAAGGCAGTCTCCACCACTGGGACCTGAAAGTCGCATGATTTTGCTGCAAATTTGATGTGACTTGAAGCAATGCCTGTGTATTCTTGAGGTCTATGGACACAGATATGAACAGTAATCATTGGAAATCATGGAGTACAGCTTGTCATGCGACTTTGCAGTGACAAGTCGCACTAGTGGAAACTGAGCCCAACACAGTGATCTCAGAGCAAGCATTGAGAAGGAGATGAGAAGAGCCCAGGTAAATTCCATAAAGAGCACAATGATCCTAGAGCAACACTGAGAAGGAGATAGGAAAAGCCCAGGTGAATGCCATAAAAGAGAAAAACATACCTGCAAACAGTGACCACATAAGCATCCAGCATGCATGAGTAGGGAGCTCCACCATTTGTTGCCCAAAAATGCCATAAAACCATTTAAAACTCACATTTGCCATTAGTGATGATATCAGTGTCTGAGCATGCTCAGATCGCCATCCTGGAAAAGCTCTAGCCAGGATACTGGTCACAGAGGCCGAATCACTTCCTGCCTCTCATGCTCAGAGTGTACTTGCACTGCTGCCGCCATCTTGGAAATGGCAAACGCCCATAACACAGAGAAAAGAAGTAAAAAGCAGATGGAAAGCAAAAGGGAAACACTGTCACTTACGTCAAAGCTTGTTTAAAGCTTTCTTTGAGAAGCCTGCACCACCGGAATGGGGATCCAACCATATAGCTTATTTAGAGACTGTAGAGGAAGGACTTCCACCGAGGAGATGCTTAACCTGGCTGGGGCCACAAATGGTAAGGAATACTTCACAATTCCAGTCCTGATCAGGTGAGGGAAAAAAAAAAAAAAGAAGGAGAATGCTGTGAGCCGGGTCTGTCTTTGATTTATAGTTAACCAGTCCTATCAGGTTGTGGGGGCGGAGTCACACCCCATTGTATACTGCCATGATGCACCAGGAAACATATATGAGAAACTAGGGCCTGCCTCAGGCCACATGGCTCCACCTATAAATTCAATTTCTTTTGGGTGGACTGCCCCCCCCCCAGAGTTCTTTCACAGCATGCTGCACCTAAAATTGCACTGAAAATATAGGTTAACCTCTTTGCACTGGCACCTCCCAGCCTTTTAAGGGGTATATGACCATGTGATTGCCGGTCACATGAACGGGAGTTTTTAGTTAGCCACCAGTAACTGTGTTGGGAGCGCACAGCTGTGTCTGCAAATTGGCACTCAAATATGTGGCCTCTCTGCAGCTGGGCCTTGGCACAGTGAGGCCGCATATTTGCATACCATCAGTGCCTAGGGGTTAAGGTAACATGCATTTGCAGGCATTTTCATGCACGTTGCAGTGCCTTTATGTGCATTATTATTATAAAGTAAATTTATATAGCGCCATCAGTTTGCTCAGTGCTGTACAAAATAGGGAAATTGAACTAAAAACATTGACAGGCAGGGGTTTTCTGAGCAGAGAGACCCCTTTTGGTCTCTCTGGTCATAAATGCTTCTCCCTGCCCTTCAGCGTTAATGTACACTGAGCCGCACACACACACAGCTCGAGGTACATTAACAGCACCCGTCTGCTGTGATGACATGACTTCTGTGCAAAGGAGTGACATCATCACAGCTGATCAGACCAAACCACCGACCGTGCAGCACTGAAAGGTTTCATTTGAGAGGAAAGTCTGTCATAATGTGCAAATATGCAGTGCATACTAGCACATTATGGCCAACTGCCCCTAAGGGCCCATTAAATAAAAAAAAGAAGGAAAAAAAAAAAAAACAAGATAGAAGGTTCTCATCCAAGATTTTACAATACACGGCCCTGTCCATTGGGCCCTTGGCGCGGCAAAGAAAGTCGGCATGTACCTTTAGCCCCGAAGCATAATGTTTCCACCTCCGTGCTTGACTGTAGGGATGGTGTTCTTAGGGTCATAGTCAGTATTTTCCTTCCTCCAAACACAGCGAATCGAGTTAATGCCAAAGAGCTCAACTTTGGTCTCATCTGACCACAGCACTTTCCCCCAATCCTTCTCTGAATCATTTAAAATGTTCATTGGCAAACTTCAGAAGGGCCTGTACATGTTCCTTCTTGAGGAGGGGGACCTTGCAGGCGCTGCAGGATTTCAATCCATGGTGGCGCATTGTGTTACCAATGATTTGTTTGGCGACTGTGGTCCCAACAAGC
This sequence comes from Lithobates clamitans, assembly GCA_037952925.1. Classification (NCBI taxonomy): domain Eukaryota; kingdom Metazoa; phylum Chordata; class Amphibia; order Anura; family Ranidae; genus Lithobates; species Lithobates clamitans. The sequence goes on along the minus strand of JBBGZY010000617.1, from coordinate 10,055 downwards.
TCCTCCCGTGTAGTTCTGGGCTGACCCCTCACTTTTCTCATGATCATCCTCACCCCATGAAGCAAAACCTTGCACAGAGCTCCAGACCGAGGGCGATTGATGGTGATTTTGTATTTCTTCCATTAGCGAATAATCGCTCCAATAGTTTTCTCCTTCTCACCAAGCTTCTTGCTGATGGTCTTGTAGCCCATTTTAGACTTGTGCAGGTCTACAATCTTGTCCTCTGATATCTTTTGACAGCTCTTTGGTCTTGCCCATGATGGTGAGGTTTGACTGGAAGAAAGATTCTGTGGACAGGTGCCTTTTATACACATAAAGACGGTGCTCCCAACAACAACTTAACTGACAGGACTAATCTGTGTACCACATGAGCACATACTGTAGCCAGTCTGTGGGAGCCAGAATTATTGTTGGTTGGTAAGGAATCAACTACTTATTTTACTCATTGAACTGCAGCTCAATTTATAACATTTATATCTTGTGTTTTTTTTTTCTGGATTTTTGGTTGATATGCTGTCTCTTATCATTTAAAATACACAGATGATAAAAATTATAGACCCTTCATAATTATTTTCCCCGCTGTAGGTGTTGTGGACAAGACACACAGAAAAATACTATAACCTGCATCTACAGTGGGGGGGAAGTATTTGATCCCCTGCTGATTATGTACGTTTGCCCACTGACAAAATGATCAGTCTATAATTTTAATGGTAGGTTTATTTTAACAGTGAGACCGAACAAAAAAAAAAATCCAGAAAAACACATTTCAAAAAAGTTATGAATTGATTTGCATTTTAATGAGTGAAATAAGTATTTGACTCCTTCGCAAAACAGGACTTAGTACTTGGTGGCAAAACCCTTGTTGGCAATCACAGAGGTCAGACGTTTCTTGTAGTTGGCCACCAGGTTTGCACATCTCAGGAGAGATTTTGTCCCACTCCTCTTTGCAGATCCTTAAGGTTTTGAGGCGGACATTTGGCAACTCAAACCTTCAGCTCCTTCCACATATTTTCTATGGAATTAAGGTCTGCAGACTGGCTAGGCCACTCCAGAACCTTAATGTGCCTCTTCTTGAGCCACTCTTTTGTTGCCTAAGCCATGTGTTTTGCGTCATTGTCATGCTGGAATACCCATCCATGCCCCATTTTCAATGCCTTGGCTGAGAGAAAGAGGTTCTCACCCAAGATTTGACGGTACATGGCCCGGTCCATCATCCCTTTGATGCAGTGAAGTTGTCCTGTCCCTGCAGCAAAAAAACACCAAAGCATATTGTTTCTACCTCCATGTTTAGCAGTGGGGATGGTGTTCTTGGAGTCCATGGCAGCACTCCTCCTCAAAACACGTTGAGTTGATGCCAAAAGAGCTTGATTTTGGTCTCATCTGACCACAACAATTTTGACCCAGTACTCTCCTGAATCATTCAGATGTTAATTAGCAAACGTCAGACGAGCCTGTATATGTGCTTTCTTGAGCAGAGGGACCTTCCGGGCACTGCAGGATTTCAGTCCTTCATGGAAAAGCGTGTTACGAATTGTATCCTTGGTGACTATGGTCCCAGCTGCCTTGATATCATTGACAAGATTCTCCCGTGTAGTTCTGGGCTCATTCCTCACCATTCTCATGATCATTGAAACTCCGTGATATCTTGCATGGAGCCCCAGGCCGATGGAGGAGAGCGAGTTATTTTGTGTTTCTTCCATTTGCAAATAATTGCACCAACTGTTGTCACCCTCTCATCAAGCTGCTTGGCGATGTTCTTGTAGCCCATTCCAGCCTTGTGTAGGTCTACAATTCTTGTCCCCGACATCCTTGGACAGCTCTTTGGTCTTGGCCATGGTGGAGAGATTGGAATCTGATTGATTGCTTCTTTGGACAGGTGTCTTTTATACAGGTAAAAAGCTGAGATTAGGAGCACTCCCTTTGAGAGTGCTCCTATTCTCAGCTCATTACCTGTATAGAAGACACCTGGGAGCCAGAAATCTTCCAGATTGATAGGGGATCAAATACTTATTTCCCTCATTAAAATGCAAATCAATTCATAACTTTTTTGAAATGCATTTTTCTGGATATTTCTGTCCTTATTCTGTCTCTCACTGTTAAAATAAACCCACCTTTAAAACGTATAGACTGATCATTTCGTCAGTGGGCAAACATACAAAATCAGCATGGGTATAGGGCGGGGGTTTGGGGCAGATCACTGGTGCAAATAAGCCCTTAAATAAAGCCTGCCCCTGTGTCCAATTCAGTGCAATGTAACAGGTTCTCTTTGTTTCCCAACTACTCTACAATTACAGTGGAACGGATTGCGAGTAACGCAGTTAACGAGCACTGTATTTCTAAAAATCCTAACTCGGTTTGCGAGTGTTGTCTTGCAAAACGAGCAGGATTCAGGCCAAAGCGGTGTGCAGTACCGCTTTTGGCCTGAGATGGGGGGCGTCGGAGCCCATCGTCGCCGTTCGGAAATGCACGAGGAGAGTTCGGCTGACCTCAGAAAGGCTCGTGAACTAAGTCTTTCCGAGGTCAGCTGAAGTGTGCTCGGGCCTTTTCGGCAGTTTCCGAGGCTCTCCGACACGCCCCCCCCCCCTCCCCCGCATCCCATTGAAGTCAACGCGGAAATAATTATTTTCGTTTCCATTGACTACAATGGGAAAAAACTCGCTTTGATATGCGAGGGCTTTGGATTACGAGCATACTCCTGGAACGGACTATGCTCGTAATCTGAGGTTCCACTGTACTTTGCTTCTACATGCAAAGAAACAAGCTTCAGCTTGGACAATAAAATCTACAAGCGGATTGGTTACTATGCACCAGATTCTGTGTGCACTTATTTTACAGGATTTATATAGCGCATCGCTTTACAAAAATAAGACAGACATTGGTTACAATACACATCAATATAAGAGGAATCGGGGAGACCAGTTATACTTAGTCTCCCCCCCACAAAGCCTCGTACACACGATGCGATTGTTGGCCAACCGAGTGTCTGATTCTTGTCAAAAGGGCATGTGCCAGGATCTTGTCTTTCATACTAACGGTACACAATTGTCGTGCAACAAACACGAACGTAGGGAGGTACTACAAGGCATTTCAGCTCTTAAGCGCCACTCTTCGGGCCCCTTCTGCTACTTTCATGTTTGGCGAGTATTGATACTAGCCTGCCTGCCATCCAACATGCGTTGGACGAAAGTTTGACAAAAATTGCCAAAAGGAGCGTACTAACGGTCAGATTTTAGGACAACAGTCTGTCAGACAACCCCCTGCCAACAATCGCATTGTGTTTACAAGGCTTTAGTCTTCTACAAGTTATTCAAACATTCTAGAAATCCATCATGCAAAACGCAAAAAATTGTCTCAAGTATAAGTTAATGGAAACATGTCTTTATTAACGTTTAATATCCAAAAAAATAAAACTCTTATAATTCTCTTTACAGCAAATATATATCAGTGCTTTGGCCATAATAAGTTAAAGGCCCTGTATCATAAAATATATGCTTTTTTTTGTTTAACCTTTACTCAAACTGAATTTATAATCCCTATGACTTCCCTACATATACATAACAAAAGTGTAGTAAAATTAGCAATACTAAAACTATATTAATAGTTTTTGATACTAACATTTGTAGTTAATATAAATGGTACACGCATCTAAGGTAATTAGATTATAACTCCTTGGCTTGTTAGTCGAGGTGTACAATGCAATATTAATATATAAAAATACATGCTTGGCGTTATGTTCGTGCGAACTTTGCTAAGACGGCAGCTAAAAGTTTTCAATACTGACGTAAACTATTCTACAAGCAATGAGCATCTGTTTTTAATTTTTTTTTTTAATATATAATATAATAATATGCCATCAAGGCAATTTTTTTTTATAACGAAAAATAATTAAAAAAAAAAAAAAACTACGTTTGTAAACTTTTAATATATATTTACGAAATGTAACTTCAAGTGGAAATAAAAAATAAAGATTTGTCTCTCAGTCAGTACACAGACTTACAGTTTTCAGTTTTGTGTTCTTGTGGAAAAAAAAGTGTGTTTTTTTTTTTTAGAACTCTGAGAAAAAGGTTTCAAAAATATTAGAAAATTCCTTAGGTTTTTTTTCCTGCATATTTGATGTGTTTTTAAAAACCAGACTGGAAGATTTAACTAAATAAATCCACAGGTTGAAGATTTGAAATGCAAAAAAAATATAAGAAAAAAAAAAAAAATATATATATATATATATATATATAATTAAAACTATACCCCCTCCCCTACCTGCGTGAGATCTAAAATACACGACGATACTTTAAATTACGAGCGTCATCGTACACCCTTCTCAAATTTTGGTAAAATGTAGACCTTTCCCAGCCTTTCCCTTGGTTAACTAAAAAGTTCAAGTCATGGCTGGCTCAATTAAAAAAAAGTATTTCACATTTACAATATTTTTTCCTAAAATAATATATTAATAACTTGATCAGACTAATAGGAATACAAATATTCCTAATTAGCCAGTTTGTGCATTGTAAAGCTTTGTTTTTCTTTAAATAATGAAATTCAGAGTTTGAAAAAAAAAAAAAAAATGCAGACTGACATATGGACAGTTGCAACCTGAAAATAGAATAGATTTTGTGGTAGTGTTTCATATTCTGAACAGTAATGTACAACAAAATCCACCCCGTCTGCCAATACTGCAGGGTTGTTGTTTTTTTTTTTTATATATGACCCCCCCCCTCCCAAAAACGGGTTTATCGATAACTGAAATTTATATTTTTCTGGTTTTGGGCTAAAAAAAAGGTAGTGAAAAGAATTCTAGAAAACGGAAAAAAGGTGATTGAATTTCAACCTATGTAAACATAATTTTTCGTTTTCACGTTAACTACCTGTAAAAATTTAAATTCATCATACATTGTATATACCAACATCAGGAAGAATCTTTGCCAACTGACTAAAAATCGGCTAAAGTCAGAAAGGGCATGCAGAATCTTTTACCATTAGTTGGTAGCAGCAAAGTTTATTTTTTTTTTTTATATAGCCATACTGGCCTTTATATATGCTAAGAGATATATTAGGAGGAAGACTGCTGTAGAGTGCTTGTTGGAAAAACAAAAACAAAAAAAAAAAAACAAACACAACAAAAATAGTTTAAGAATGTATTTGTATGGCCTGGTTGACTGGCGTCTGGCAAACCGGGCAGAGTGGCATCTCTTTCTGGCAGATTTTGTTGGCGCACCCCATGCAGAAGAAGTTGTGGCCGCAAGGAACGAGGGCAGCTATGACCTCGTTGTCGAAGCAGATGACGCAGTCGTGTTTGCGCCTCGTCTCCGGTGGGGAACTGGAGGTGGAGCCGCCGCTGGAAGAGGAGTAGCTGTTGGTGCTGTTGGAGAACGCAGGGATGTATATGGGAAGCCCTGCCTCGTTTGTGCTTGAAAGGTCACTTCTAACGCTTCTGCCCACTGGGTATTCCAGACCTTCAAGGAAGGTAGGGGACATGCTGCCCCTGCGCTGAGATTTTGCCACGACTTCATTTCCGTACCCGGAGAGTGTATTTCCCTGCTCAAAAGTCGCCCATATTGGCTCAGACGGAGATGGTATCGGATCAAAGGCAGAGGCGTCGGCTAGTTCTTCTGAGCCAACGGGGGGCATGGCTTCACCGAACCAAAAATTGCTTGCGCCAAAGGGACTGGTTGGGCTAAAGTCAGCCAGCCGGTTGCTTCCCAAAAAGGAATCCGTTGAGCCGCTTCCCAAGGAACTTGAGCTATCGTTTCGGTAGTTGGAAACCATTTTGTTACGGCCCGAGGCGGATGGATGCGTATGTAACCAGGTTGCAGTTAAGCAGTTTCCTTCAAAGCTGACATCTGTACCGTTATAGTGAAAATCGTTCTCTTCGTTGACCTCGATGTAGTTGCCAGTGCGCATGGCTATGTGCATTTCAATCTCTTCCCGGGCTCGGTCGACATTTTCTGGCATCCCCGTGACTTCAAACACTGGTTCTTTGTCACGACTCGGAGTGACGATGTAGGTGTGGGTTTGCTGCTGTATACGTTTTATGGTAGCTCCCTTCGGCCCGACAACAAGGCCAACCACTCGGTAAGGTACTCTGACTTGTACCGTGGTTTGACCTGGAAGGTTGGGAGTGCACTGAACGCTAGCAGCTGTAGGGCCGTTTTTGTTGCGAGATGCTCGAATCATGGAGAAGTGTTCCGCGGCCGACAAGATTTCCCTTTTTGCCATTGCTACATCTTCTTTCCTTCCAGTAACAACAAATACCGGTTCTTCGCCACGGACTGGGGTCTTTATGTAGGTGTTAGTCTTCGCCCTCAGCGCCTTGATCTTGCATCCTAGATGGATAATAAATACAAAAAAAAAAAAGAAAAGGGTTAACTAAAAAAAGAATACAGATACCCTATAATAAGGAGGAGAAAAACTGATATATATATATATATAATTTTTTTTTTTTTTTACACAACATGCAAGGAGAGAGGAAAAAAACAAACAAAACAAAAACAAAACCCCACACACACCTAAGAGAAGCATGTAGGCCACCACTGATGACCTTGGACAAATGCTAGTATCTATAGTATCTAGCCGTCTGACTTCATTATAACCACTCACTCACCTACTACGGCAAGAGCAGACAGACAAATTCTGGCTGGCATACGTGAGCCTGCTTAGTGAGACAAAGTATTGAAGCTGTTGGATTGGCATAATAGCTAGGCCAGGGCTCGACATATCGCAGGTGCCAGGTTGACTAGAAATTGCGTCCTGGCACCTGGGCTTTTGTCAGCCCATTCACCATTGCAAGGATGCACAATTTGTATCGCTGGACGCCTGGGACACAGTTCCAGGCAGGTAGTTTTCTTTTTGTACAATTAGCCCTGCTGTGGGCTAGTAGCAGGGCTCATTTGTGAGGTGGAAGCATTCGAGCGGCTCTGCTGTTACCCAATTGCTTCCACACACGTAGGTAAAATGCCCCCCCTCCCCGCTACGTATCCCAGGCTCTGCTTGTCCACCTGTGGACCCAGCACCAGCATAGCGGGTGTCGCAGGGTGGAGGGGAGGGAGGAAAGCGGACAAACATTCACTCCGCTTCCCATCTTGTTCCTGATCCAGAAGCGATGTGTAGGACATCACCTTCGGGTCCTCGTTCACAATGCATTTGATTCTTCTCTGGGGAAACGGTCAACAAGGACCCGAAAGCGATTTCATACATTGCATGTGGGTCAGGAACAATCTGGGAAGGAGCGCTGATGCGCGTTCACTCACCTTCCTCCACACTACCTGGAGGTGCCCGCTATGCTGGTCCTGGGATATTTTTTTTAGACCCTGCATGTCTCATTAAAGAGGACCTGTCACCAAAACAAATCACACAGGGGACTTTGTCTCCTATGTAATGAAAAAAAAATAAATAAAATACAAGTTAAAAAAATTAAAGTTACAACCATGCATATAAAATCTCCCCCCCCCCCCATGATGCTGCCACCACCTTGTTTCACAGTGGGGATGGTGTGTTCAGGGTGATGTGCGGTGTTAGTTTTCTGCCACACATAGCGTTTTTCTTTTAGTACAAAAAGTTCAATTTTGGTCTCATCTGATCAGAGCACCTTCTTCCACATGTTTGCTGTGTCCCCCACATGGCTTCTCACAAACTGCAAATGGGCTTTCCTTTTGCCACTCCTCCATAAAGGCCAGATTTGTGGAGAGCACAACTAATAGTTGTCCTGTGGACAGATTCTCCCACCTGAGTTGTGGATCTCTGCAGCTCCTCCAGAGTTACCATGGGCCTCTTGGCTGCTTCTCTGATTGATGCTCTCCTTGCCCGGCCTGTCAGTTTAGGTGGACGGCCATGTCTTGGTAGGTTTGCAGTTGTGCCATACTCTTTCCATTTTTGGATGATGGCTTGAACAGTGCTCCGTGAGTTGTTCAAAGCTTGGGATTTTTTTATTTTTTTTTACCTAACCCTGCTTTAAAAAGGGTTTAACCCATCTATACACGTGTCACGACACTGATCACCGCTCCCAGGGAGCGGTGATCAGTGTCCTGTCACTAGGAAGAATGGGGAGATGCTTGTTTGCATCAGCATTTACCCGTTCTTCCTCTCCTTGAGAGGATCGCGGATATCCCCACAGACACAAGTCCACGATCACATTCACGGAGCTCACGCCCACAAGCCGCTTCTTAAAGGGCAACGTACAGATACGTTAATATGCCTGTACGTGCCCTTCTGCCGACGTATATCGGCGTGAGCCGGTCGGCAAGGGGATAATTCTAGCCCTAGACCTCCTCTGTAACTTAACACATGGAACCTGTAGAATTTTTTTTTAAACGTCGCCTATGGAGATTTTTAAGGGTCAAAGTTTGTCGCCATTCCACGAGCGGGCGCAATTTTGAAGCGTGACATGTTGGGTATCAATTTACTCGGCATAACATTATCTTTTACAATATAAATTAAAAAAAAAACTAACTTTACTGTTGTCTTATTTAATTCCAAACAATGTATTTTTTTCCACAAAAAGTGCGCTTGTAAGGCCGCTGCGCAAATACGGTGTGACAGAAAGTATTGCAACGACCGCCATTTTATTCTCTAGGGTGTTAGAAAAAATGTATAATGTTTGGGGGTTCTAAGTAATTTTCTAGCAAAAAAACCTGCTTTTAACTTGTAAACAAACACATCTCAAAAAGAGGCTCGGTCCTTAAGTGGTTAAGGGACCAGAATCTACAAAATGTTTATTTTTTTGGGGGTTAAACGCTTTAAACTTCTCCACAACTTTATCCCTGACCTGTCTGGTGTGTTGCTTGGCCTTCATGATGCTATTTGTTCACCAAGGTTCTCTAACAAACCTCTGAGGGATCACAGAACAGCTGTATTTATACTAAGATTAAATTACACACAGGTGGACTCTATTTACTAATTAGGTGACTTCTGAAGGCAATTGGTGCCACTAGATTTTAGTTAGGGGTATCGGAGTAAAGGGGGGCTGAATACAAATACACGCCACTCTTTTCACATATTTATAAAAAAAATTGAAAAACCGTTTATCATTTTCCTTCCACTTCACAATTATGTGCCACTTTGTGTTGGTCTTTCCCATAAAATACAAGTCTTTGGTTGTAACATGACAAAATGTGAAAAATTTCAAAAGGCTCTGTATCTTCTTCAACCCGCACAATATACACCTATACACGTACGGGCAGCTTTATGGTGATAGAAATAAGTGACAATTGTGTCACATGCCTCTATGTCCAGAGATAAGAGGAGCTATTCGTGATTACTCATTAAACCCGCTAATATTTAATGACAAAGCAAACAGTGACATCACACAGGAGGTGAAAAGTTCACTATATTAGTGATCTGGATTGCTAGAATTGCCCAGGAAGGTCTCCATGTTCTGCTTAGTTCAGGATCTAAAGCCCAATCCCCCCCCCCATAGTTCCTAGCGGTGTCTGTCCACACCTGAGTGTAGTGGATCTTGAGCCTGGGATGACACATGCGATGCAGGAACCAGTGCAGGTTCCCACTGACATCTGCCAACCGCTGGGGGTGTCACCGGGGGTGCGTAGAACACATTCGGGTGGTGAACTACCTGGCACCACATGTCCCGGGCGTCGGACGACAGGAATTGTGCATCCCTGTGTCTGGTGCCAACAGCGAATGGGTTGACAAAAGCTCAGGCCCCGGAATGCAATTTCTGTTCGCCATGGCAACCTGGCGCCTGGGATTTGTCGAGCCCTGGGCTAGAAGAACAAAGGATGCCTAGGTATGGTCACAGTTTGGAAGTATTCTGCTGCTACTAAATCAGGAACTATGTGCCAAAAAAGGTACGTGTTTAATGACACCTACTGTACATCAATTCACACATACAAATGTTAAATGTACAATGTTATTAAACAGTGTAGGAACCATTGTTCTTGCATTGACAGCCATTCAAAATCCCCCCCCTTATTGAAATTATCATAGAAATTTATAAAAAAAAATTTACACAAAAAGAAAAAAACAGCCATTTAAAGTGGAGCAAATACAAAAAAGGCATGCAGGGTGTGGGGAAACATTTGGGCGACAGGCCCAGGACACAATTT